>JAFEMH010000157.1:827500-989399 GCA_022495995.1 Adenophora triphylla var. japonica | reverse complement strand
AAAATGGGGAAGAAAGCTCTAAATGACTCGCCAAATGGGAAGTGGGGAAAGTCAGGACATCCGGAAAACACTTATCCACTTTCTCTCTAAAGCAAAGGAGATCCAGACGGACCTCTTTGCATCCCAAGTTGGTCCGTACGGACCTTGTTGCACCATGGTCCCACTTTTCCAATAAAATAGTACAACAACCACGTTCCCGCCAGACCTTGCTCCAAACCGCCCAGAATTCTCGCCAAAGCCATTTCCGCAAGACATACGCTACCCACAAACGCACTTTCCCGACTCACGTGGCATGCATAAATAATAAACTAGCAACAATTCCTAGGAAAATTCACGGGAATCACAAAATACGGCATTACATCTTTAAAATAAAAATACTGCGGTGCAAATACAAGTGTTTTATTACAGTACTCCTTATAATGTTTGTTGCTAAACAAAAAAAAAAAAAGAAAGGAGATATGAAAAGAGGGAAAAGTTGAAATGAGCCCCTAATCGACTCTTCATCATCATCATCATCAAGTGAGAAGTCGTGCACCCCGGCAACTGCGCCACCACTACCCTCGTCATCGAGGAATGCGGAACCCCTCCTGGGGTGGGTACTGAAAATACTCGAAGGGTCAAACCCGCAAAAAGCGGATCAGTAAGAGAGGAAGGCTACGACAAACTCTCTCCACTGTGCTCTCCTCGCGAAGGCCCGGAGGCGGGCAGGAAGGATCATTTGCCTCTCCGGACTCCCGGGAAGACGCCCCGGTAAGATCTACGTGCTATGCCGCCCGAGACGGGTCCCTCCAACTGCTTCCTGGCTCGCCCCTCGAGCGGAGGAACGTCCTAGAATGCCTCGAAGGCATCGACTACGTACGCCGGCACACGCCGTGGACAGACCTGGGTAAAAGACAGCCTTTCCTCCGCCTAACTTCTTCGCAAAGCGACCGCATCGCCTTGCATAATCGGCGGGTCGGCGTGTCGAAGGCTGCTCCCTGGGACTCCGCACATAGAAAACAGCCAAATAAATGTACTCAGCTAAAGAGATACAGTGCATACAAAAGAAAAAAATACAAAAAAAGATGCCAAGATGAAAAAGAGTAAGCATACTCACCGGCATATCGAGGAATCAACCCGTAGGGCAGCAGTGAGTCTCGCTCGTGGACGAGGTACCGACACCCTCCGCCTCGATGAATCCCCACGAACATATGTGAAGTACGGCCCAGGCACCGGAACATATGGGGGACCTGGCGGGCCATCCTGCCTCTCCCTCGCCAACACCTCGCGGCGTCCTCAGCTTCCTCCTAACAAAGGCCCCATACTCCTCTCCATAAAAAACAAACTCATCGGCACTCACGCCGCTAAGATATCTCTCATACTCTAGCACGTCCATGTCACGGGAATCCATCATCCCAAAAGGCGGGTCCCTCGGAGCCAGGGGGAGCATACCCGGCCATCTTTGCCGCGTAAGACCCTCTCCCCAAATACATGACATCGTAGGTCAGCCCCGCAAAGATCTTCCTCTGCGCCGTCACCACAGGACCACCCTCAAACTCGTCATCTCCATACCGAGCCCAGGGATACAGATCAAACTCCGCTGGGCTATCTCTCCCCAGGTGCTCCTGCACATCCCTGTAGGCGATGGTGAGCTTCCTCCTACTCATCCTCCTCCTCCTCAACGGACGGGCCCAGCCCAACATAGCAGGGTAGGCCGCTATGGCCTCAGCATCTCGATCCCACGGGAAGCACCGGAAGATCTCATAGGATCGGCTGCCTCTGGACTCCCGAAGATGTCCCGGCATCCATGCTATGTCGCCCCCAAACGGGTCCCTCCAACTGCTGCCCTGGCTCAGCCCTCGGCGGAGGAACGTCCCTAGAATGCCTCGAAGGCATCGACTCGTACGCTGGCACACGCCGTGAAGACCGGCAAGACAGCTTCCCCGCCAACTTCTTCGCAAAGGACCGCATCACCACATTACGGCGGGTCAGCGTGTCGAAGGCTCTCCCCGGGACCTGCACAAGCAAACAGCCAAAGAAACGCTCAGCTAAAGAGATACAGGCATACAAAAAGAAAAAAATACAGAAAAGATGCCAAGACGGAAAAGAGTAAGCATACTCACCGACATATCAGGGTCAACCCGGTAGGCAGCAGGAGCCTGCTCAGGGACGGGTACCGACACCCTCCACCTCGACGAATCCCCACGAACATATGTGAAGTCCGGCCCAGGCACCGGAACATCTGGGGGACCTGGCGGGCCATCCTGTCTCTCCCTCGCCAACACCTGTGGCGTCCTCAGCTTCCTCCTAATAAAGGCCCCATACTCCTCTCCATACAAAACAAACTCATCGGCACTCACGCCGCCAAGATATCTCTTATACTCTAGCACGTCCATGTCACGAGAATCAATCATCCCAAAAGGCGGGTCCCTCGGAGCCAGGGGGAGCATACCCGGGCCATGCTGCCAGAAAACCCTCTCCCCCAAATACATGACATCGCAGGTCAGGCCCCACAGCATCTTCCTCTGCGCCGTCACCATGGGACCACCCTCAAACTCGTCATCTCCTTACCGAGCCCAGGGATACAGATCAAACTCCGCCGGGCTATCTCTCCCCGGGTGCTCCTGCACATCCCTGTAGGCGATGGTGAGCTTCCCCCTACTCGTCCTCCTCCTCCTCAATGGACGGGCCCAGCCCAACATAGCAGGATAGGCCGCTATGGCCTCAGCATCTCGATCCACGGAAGACTGGAAGATCTCATGGATCATTGCCCTCTGGACTCAGAAGACGTCCCAGGCATCCATGCTATGTCGCCCCGAACGGGTCCACTCCAAGCTGGCTGAGCACACAGGCTCGGCCCTCTGGCGGAGGAACGTCCTAGGGAATGCCTCGAAGGCATCGACTCACGGCCTCGGCACACGCGGGTGAAGACCCGGCTGAGACGGCTTCCCCGCCAACTTCTTTGCAAAGGACCGCATCACCACATTACGGCGGGTCAGCGTGTCGAAGGCTCTCCCCGGGACCTGCACAAGCAAACAGCCAAAGAAACGCTCAGCTAAAGAGATACAGGCATACAAAAAGAAAAAAATACAGAAAAGATGCCAAGACGGAAAAGAGTAAGCATACTCACCGGCATATCAGGGTCAACCCGGTAGGCAGCAGGAGCCTGCTCAGGGACGGGTACCGACACCCTCCGCCTCGACGAATCCCCACGAACATATGTGAAGTCCGGCCCAGGCACCGGAACATCTGGGGGACCTGGCGGGCCATCCTGCCTCTCCCTCGCCAACACCTGTGGCGTCCTCAGCTTCCTCCTAACAAAGGCCCCATACTCCTCTCCATACAAAACAAACTCATCGGCACTCACGCCGCCAAGATATCTCTCATACTCTAGCACGTCCATGTCACGGGAATCCATCATCCCAAAAGGCAGGTCCCTCGGAGCCAGGGGGAGCATACCCGGGCCATGCTGCCAGAAGACCCTCTCCCCCAAATACATGACATCGCAGGTCAGGCCCCGCAGCATCTTCCTCTGCGCCGTCACCACGGAACCACCTTCAAACTCGTCATCTCCATACCGAGCCCAGGGATACAGATCAAACTCTGCCGGGCTATCTCTCCCCAGGTGCTCCTGCATATCCCCATAGGCGATGGTGAGCTTCCCCCTACTCGTCCTCCTCCTCCTCAACGGATGGGCCCAGCCCAACATAGCAGGATAGGCCGCTATGGCCTCAGCATCTCGATCCCACGGGAAGCACCGGAAGATCTCATAGAACCACACCTGCGACAAAAGCAGAAAAGGATCAGTGCAAAAGAAAAAGGAGAAATGACAAATTGGTAAATCAAAAACAGCAATAAACTCATACCTCCAGAGCAAAATCAAAGCAGCCCAAAGAACTGGCCACGCCTCGGCTAAACCGGTCCAAAGAAAAATAAAGCTCGGCCAGGCCCGCCTCGCCCCAAGCTATCTCGCCAACCCTCTCCAAATCAACCAGACTCTCCAGCAGAGAAAAAGGAGCCGCAGTCGCGTGATTCGAGAACAGAGTCTCGGAGAGGGCAAACCACAAAAAGGAGCGTGCCAGCTGCTCCGCCGTCACCAAGCCGGTACCACGGCGATAGGCCCCAATGTTGGCCGAAATCCGCATCTCTACGTCGCCGTACACCATGCCCAGACCCCTGTGAGGAAGAGGCGCAAAGCCCAACAGCTCAGCCAGCACCCCATCGGACATCCTGTCCCTCCATCTCACTGGTCCTCCTTTGAAGGAAAGCCCGGTAATAGCTGCAAAGTCGGTAGGAGTCACCGTCACCTCGCCCCAGCTCAAATGGAAGGTGTGGGTGGTATCCCACCAATACTCGGACAAGCCCAGGAAGATACTCTTGTTCTTCCACGTATCCGAAACCCTGGCCAAGTTCTCCACGAACGCGCCCAAGCCAGAACCATAGACCAGTCTCCTAGGACTCGGCCTGCCCTCCCTAGAGATGTCCGGCAACTGCTGCCACAACTCCACTACAGCCTCGAGCGACCCCCGAGACTTCATCTTTTTGGCTTTCCCAGACAAAAGCCCCTCATCCTGCAGGTAAACACAGCAAAGGTACGTCAGTCACAGTACTTAATGCAAAATACCAAAAGGAAACCAAAGCATAAAAAAAAGAGTCCGTCCCAACACGGCACATAATTTTCACATGTAACCCGTCACAAAACACGGCACACATTGCACATAATTTTCACATGTAACCCGTCACAAAACACGGCATGCATTGTGTTGGGTTTTATGGGTCCATGCGCAGCGGAATTAAGCATAAAATTAACACAAAAACCCAAGACCTAAGATCCGTTCTATACGATTAAATTGAATTGCTATGAGATAGAATTTACCAACCTAAATTGCTTTCCGGTCTTGAGCTATCGAACGGATAATTATGTGATTCGTAATCACAAACTTTTGATCTTCAAATCTTCGAATCTTCAACTCCTTTGGATCTTCAGATTTGAACTCTAGGTCTTTGATTTGTTTGAACAAAACTAAGAGCCTCTTTTGGTAATCCACACAAATATGAATGTCGAGAACAATTCTCGGGTTGGGAATTGCTAGATTCCTAAAACTTATGGAAGAATATTGAGAGTATTTTGTTATGATTTTCCCTTGAAAATTTCGGCCAGACCAGTAGGGTTAACAGACCTCTCATTTATACTACTTTAGTATGAATATGTTTCCTAATCGAATTAGGAGACCAGGCTGTCAAAAACGCGTCTGTGGCTAGTTATGTCGCGTGACATAAGTAGCCAGCCGCTGCTGAATAGCCATGCGTCGCGTGACATAACTAGCCGGTGGCTAGTTATGTCGCGTGACATCAAGTTACCATATCTGAGAAACTCTCAATCATTCTTCCCTTGGTTCAACCAACTCATTCTATTTGTGTGTGACCCAATAGGATTATATTATGTTGGCAATGAGTCCGATCATATCGACCCTCATAAGACATAAGCGGACTCTAGCAAGCCATTATGTCTACCCAAATAACACAACGTAAGAGTTCACGTTTCCAATGGTACACTTCCATTTTTCCCTTTGTCTCACGATGTTATATTGAACACAAGTCATGGTCCACGACAACTTGTATTTGTTCAATGCTTTCTCGATCTTGAGTATAATGATAGTCCAATCGTATTGGGGTGTGGCCACACGCTTTCATCATTATCACTCATCGAGGGGCCCAAGCAAAACATCTCTCTTTTGAGGGACAAATTCCATCTTGACTTATCATCCTTCCCATCATGAATCCGATCATGCCAAAGATAGCCTTTATAGATATCGTGTTAAGATACCGTTTGACTAAGCGGTATCTTAACCCCTGAGATAGAATCAAGGGATTATTACCTTGTAATTGGTAATGTCTTAGAGTTGTAATCCACAAAGTTTGACTATAATAAAATTTAAATTATTGTGCATTTAATTTCGTGTTCACGTGTTTGACGAGAAATTAGTGTGTACAACTGCATTGACCGTGAAAGACATTCATGCACTCTCCATTACCAAGGCAGTGACACCAGAGCAATGGAAGAAGCAGCAACAATCCGAATCGAGCTCTGCTTCTTAAAGATTGCTCTTAATCACGTCGGGCCACAAAGACCCTTTTACCTTTTGAATCTTGGTTTTCTTTACTTTCGTGGGTTGTAATGAAACTACAAGGCCATGGTTTTCAAGCTAAGCTGATGATGCTAATTGGCGAATACATATCTTTATTATAACAATCTTCTCTCATCATGTAGCAAGTAACCAAAAATACGTTCTTTATTTATTTTATGAGTCAATTGCAATTTGGTTATCTGACTTTTGGTCACTTTTGGTGTTAAGTGTTACTAGTATAACACCCGTGCGTTAAACGCACGACCAACAAACCGTAAGAAATAACGAAAACTAAATAAAAAAAAGTTGCTAAAAATGTCATTAAAAATATTCATAATGAAATTAACAACAACAACTACAAATTTTGAAAATTTTATTTGTAAACAACATTTGTTGTTTCATCCATAGTCTTTCCATCTTCATCACATACTAATATCTTTAACCTATCACGAGTAGTTACCCTCAACAGAGCAATATACAATTGATGGCTGAACATTGGCCTTTTTAGAAACAAACCAACATGAGTTGGTGATTGACCCTGACTTTTGTTGATTGTCATTCCATATAATACAATCAACGGAACCTGTCTTCTCTGAAACTTAAATGGCAAACTGACCGGTGATTGACCCACGACATAATACTTTCACAAAAAAAATTATACAACAAAGAAAGTTAATACAAGAAAAATAATTTTAAAGGTAGTTGAGAGACTTTTTATAGTTATATTTTGTAACTCAATAAGCCAGTTGGGAGACTCTCAAGTTTCAACTTTGAATCTCTCATCAGGTCATCTCTCAACATTGTGAGCCCATGCACCAAAAAATTGTTTCCAAGAAAATAATTAATCAAAATTACTGATAATTGTACAACTCATTGCAGGTCAAGGTTACATCAAGCAGATATAGTTGGATTATCAAGATAATTCGATAACTCTTCGGCAAAATTTGAAAAGGGACAAAATGCATTTTTCATTCACCATTAAGAATGAACAGTATAAATCGAGATACGAACATGGGCTTGCTTGAGCCTGGCCCAAAAGGATTGACCCACAAACATAATCCAATAATACAAGTGTTATGGCCGAAGAACATCTTCCTCATATGTCGAGGAAAATTCTTCTCGGCCTTAAACCAATGATGGACTCTTCATACCTGGCTAATCATGCTCCGAGGTGTCACAAGTGACGAGGAAAGAAATGTTCTCACCTCGGCATATTATAAAATGACGAGGAGAGAGAATTGTTTACCCCGGCATGTTACTTTGCCGGCCAATCACCAAATGACGAGGAAGCAGAATCATTCACCTCGGCCTATTTTCTAAGGCCGAGATAAAACATTCATGTTCCTCGGCATTCCGGCTAGCAGACTATACAGTCCTTATCAAACAAGGATTTTACAGTCCTGATCCATTCTGGATTACAATCACCAACACCAATTCAAGTCAAAAAATGACTCCTTAGCAGATATAATTCTCTTAGGATTATATCTTATCTCTTTACAAGTTCACTTCAACATAGATTCTATCAATCCATCCCTATAAATACAAGACCCATGGTTCATTATTTGGTACGTTACTTTTTACATTGCAGAAACTCTGTCAATTTAGTTTTTCACATACAAACCGTGAACTTACTCTCACGCCAGAGGGCCTTTAGTCGGATCCGCCCCGGCTAAGTTTACGTGTTTTCTCTTATTTTCAGGCCTTGCAATCACCTGAGCACTCATCGCTTGGATTCTGGCTGATTTGACTATTTTGGCATCATCAAGTGGTTCCATTGCCGGGAAATCGATTCAAACACCCTTTGTTTGGCCTGGAAAAGTCGCCTGAAGCCTGTTTTCTGCCGGAAATTTTCTAGTACAAATGGAAATTTCTGGGCCGTTTTTAGCTCTGTTTTTGATTCGGCCGGAATCTGCAAATTTCAGCCGGAATCTGCCCAGATTTGGTTGAAATCGTTTTAGCATTCGAATTTTGTCCCAATTTTGGCCGGAAAATTTGGCGTTGTCAAAGTTGCCAAATTGCAGTGTCTTAGTTTCGATCAAATTCTGCTCCGAATTTGATTGGAAATTGTGATTTTTTGGGAAATCCGCTTAATTGGTAATTTGTTGATTGGTTTGCAATGGACGGACAATCTGCAAGTGTTACGGCTGGGGACCCAACCCAAGTGAATGGGGTGAACACTGGAGCTGAGGAGCTGCCTCCTCCTCCTCCTCTACCTCAGCCAGACGCCCCTCCTCCCCTCGCCATGACTCTTCGTTCCAAGGGTCAGGCGAATGCCGAGGGAGAGGGTGCCGAGCTTCCTCGGCCCACTCGTACTCGTGGGAAGCAAGTGGGAAGGAAGAAGACAAAGAATGCCGACGTCGGTCAAGCAGCAGGAACTCAACCCGTTGACCGACGCTCTTTGTTACATAAGCAAATGGAGACATTGCAAAGGATGTATGAAACACAGGCTGCTCTTTTGCAATTGGACCCAGATCATTCCATGGCTGAATTCATTAGGCCATCTATGGGCAACCCTCTCGGAAGGGAACAAGGTGAGCAACGAGCTCCTCCCCTCAAGACCGCTGAACTACCAAAGCAAGCACCCCGGGAACCTACCCGTCCTCGGCATGACAGTAAGAAGAGGGATCAGGTGGTTGACCTGAGAAGCCAATTGACTCCCAGGGAAGAGGAGGTGAACTCAAGGGACCTAAGGACAAGGCTCAGTCTGAACAGGCGAATGTCACCACCTCGTCTAGTCATAGCACCCCGGCGTCCTGATTCTCCTCGTCCTCGTCGATCCCGCCATGATTCTCCTCGTCCTCGGCATCGTCGGGATTCTCCCCGTCCCCGTGCTCGTGAATTTGCTAGGCCGAGGACCCCGGAACCATATAGGATGATACTTGGTGGCCAAGACCTGGAACTAAAGCGTGATAAGGCCCCCTCCAAACGGGACAGCCACCGACATGACGCGGAGCACAGTAGGGTGAATGATCGCACCAAGGATAAATCCATCAGAAGCTCCCAACGAAGCACCCGCTCAAGCAGCGACAAGGGAGTGGAGACCAAGCAATGGGAGCTGTTGAAGCAAAGACTGGATGACATGGAGATGGGAAAGAAGTTCAATGACGATGACTATGACTGGGCAACTCGTCCGTTCTCCTTGAGGATAACTGCGGCTCCACCTAATCCTCACCTCAAGCTCCCGAATTTCGAGAAGTACAACGGCACCACTGATGCAAAAGACCACGTGCAAGGTTTTGAACAAACCATGAATCTCCTCACCACTGCTGATGACTTGCTCTGTAAAGCTTTCGCGAGCACCTTCTCCGGAACAGCCTTGACCTGGTTCCGTGAGCTTAAAAGAGGTAGCATCGATTGCTGGAGGGGCATGAGGAGAATGTTCTTGGACCACTTTGCCACTGCTGGTAAGAGGAAGATGAGGCTGGCCGACTTGGCCAACATCGAGCAGGGAAAGGGAGAGACCACCCTCAGCTACTACAACCGATTCCGAAAAATGGCAGACCATGTTGAAGAGAGCCTCACTGACAGGGAGGTCATTGTTTGTTTCAACTCTGGGTTAAAATCTGGTCCCCTCATCTATGAACTCTCAGCCCGGGAACCTAAATCCAAGTCCGAATTATACAAGGTGGCTTATGCCATTTCCATGGCTGAAGATAAAACAAAGAAAAGGGGAGCCGACAAGGCAGAAACAGAAACAACGGGCACTCGCCAGAATGACAATGGGAATGGTAAGGGATCCAAGGGGAAGAACAGAACAAGAGGCACAGAGAAACCTGAGGTGTTCACCCCCTGACCAAACCCATTTCAGAAATCATGCAGCTAGTAAATCTCCCTCCCCTCCCCCCGTCCACTAAGTGATAAACCGAAGTACCCTCGTGACGCTTCAAAATACTGTGATTTCCACAAAGACAACGGCCACACCACGGATGGTTGTTGGGCCTTAAAGAGGATAATACAACGGTGGGTCGATGAGGGAAAGCTGGACCGCTATGTCATGAAGAAAGACAACAACAAGCGGAAGCGGAAGGAAGAGGAAAGTGAAGATGATGATAAAAGTGAAGACGGAGAACGTAGGCCTCCTAGAGCCAAATTGCATGTGATCCGTGAAGAAGTTACTTCCACCAGAAAGCTGAGGGACCAGATCCATGAACTAAGCAAAGTTTACCACGTGCCTGCTTGGATTCATAAGGCGGAAGAGGTCATCAGTTTTTCACCAAACGAACTGGCAGGGAGCCGTGCTGCCCGTGAACAACCATTGGTGATAAAGGGTCGAATTGACAATGTGGAATCGGAAAGATTGCTTGTGGACACGGGGGCCTCCCGTGACATTCTGTATTATTCCGCTTTCCAACAGATGGGATTGAAAGACACTGTACTGGAACCATATCATGGTAGGCTCGAAGGATTCACCAACCATAAGGTTGGAGCTAAGGGGACCGTGGAGCTAGAACTTGAAGTCGGTGATCATCCCTTCCTAGCCAAAGCCACAGTCAATTTCGTAGTCATGGATTTGACTAGTGATTATCATGCAATCATAGGCATTCCAAGTCAAGCTAAACTTGGGATGGTGGCCTCCCTTCCCCACCAACGAGTTAAATTCCCCACTCGTGCTGGGATTGGATGTGTGAGGGCAACCCCCAAAGACTTCTTGGAACATATCGTGAAGAGCAGAAAGAAATCCAAAAGTGTGGAGATAGATACCCCCGAGGAAAACATCAAGATCTCAAAGTCTCAGAAAACCACCGAAACTAGCTCCAGAATGAGCTATATCTGTGAGGTGCTTGATGATGAGGTCGAGCCTATGGTCCTAGAAATGGCAGATGACCAAGGCATAGTCCTACCTGTACCTGAGGTCGAGCCTATGGTCCTAGAAATTGCAGATGACCAAGGCATAGTCCTACCTGTACCTGAGGAAGAGTCTATGGTCCAAGAAATTGCAGATGACCAAGGCATAGTTCCGCCCGTCTCCGAGGAAGACCCTATTCTCATCAACGGCCAGAACTCGGGGGCCAACCATGACCTAGGGAAGGTCAATCTTCCCGACGTTGATAAACTTATGGAGGAAGAAGGCCTCAATGTGAACGACAACGAAGGGAAGAGAATTAGAGAGATTATTATCGAGTCTCTGGAATTCCGAGACGGTCCTGAAATGAAGCCTGTAGATGAGCTGGAAGAGGTAGTCATCAATCCTGACTATCCTGAACAAAAAATCAAGCTCGGAGGCCAACTATCTCCAGAAGAGAAAGAAAGAATCATCTCCCTTCTGAAAAACAGTCTCGACGTCTTTGCTTGGAGGGTCGAAGACATGAGGGGGATCAATGAAGAAGTAGCCCTCCACCGCCTAGAAGTTGATCCTTTGGCGAAAACCATCTCCCAGACAAGGAGAAACTTTGCAAGGGACAAGGAGGAAGCTATTAAGGAAGAGGTGCAAAAGTTACTTAGCGCCGGAATAATTCGTGAAGTCAAGTACCCCGTTTGGTTGGCCAATGTAGTTATGGTGAAGAAGCAAAATGGGAAGTGGCGTATGTGTATAGACTTCACTGATCTGAACAAGGCCTGCCCCAAGGACAGCTATCCTCTCCCCAGAATTGACAAGTTGGTTGACTCCATTGCGGGACACCAAACTCTCAGCTTCCTAGATGCCTATTCAGGCTATCATCAGATAAAAATGGCGGAAGAGGACATCGAGAAGACGGCCTTCCAAACACCTGGGGGAAACTACTGTTACATCATGATGCCTTTTGGGCTCAAGAACGCGGGCGCCACGTACCAACGAATGGTGAACAAAGTATTTGAAGCTCAAATAGGTCGCAACATGGAAGCTTATATTGATGACATGGTCATAAAAACCAAGGAGGGCAGTCACGCTCCTGACCTGGAAGAGACAATTAACAACCTTCGAGCCAACAACATGAAGCTGAACCCAAGCAAGTGCAAACGGCTGGAAAGTTCCTAGGCTTCATGGTATCACAAAGGGGAATAGAGGCCAACCCTGAAAAAATTAAGGCGCTCATTGACATGAAGGAACCTACCACGATCAAGGAGGTTCAAAGACTAAATGGAAGAATAGCGGCCCTTGGAAGATTCATCGCCAAATCTGCCGAAAAGTCACTGCCCTTCTTCAAGGTATTGAAGGGTACCAAGAGCTTCTCCTGGACTCCCGAATGCTCTGAAGCATTCCTACGGTTGAAGAAGTACTTGGGTTCCCCTCCCTTGCTCAGCAGTCCGACTACCGGTGAGATGCTATATGTCTTCTTAGCCGCCACGGATTATGCTGTCGCAGCTGTCTTAGTTCGGAATGACGAAGGAATTCAGAAGCCTGTCTACTATGTCTCTAAGGCACTGTCCGACGTGGAAAGCAGATACTTTAATGTGGAGAAGATAGCGTATGCGCTAGTCATTGCCTCAAGAAAATTACGTGCCTATGTTTTGCACATCCTATCACTGTATACACGAATGAACCATTGAAGAAGATACTACATAAGTTGGACGGCTCCGGACGTCTCCTTAATTGGTCCATCGCTCTCACTGAGTTTGATATCACTTACCAACCAAGGAAGACCCTCCTGGCACAGCCTTTGGTTGACTTCATGGTCGAGACTGCCTTTATGGGTGAGCATCTCCCCACCTCTCGGAAGCAAGACGCACCATAGGATAAAGACTCTCCCATTGAACTCCCACCCAACTGTTGGATCCTGTATACGGACGGATCAGCCACAAAGGAAAGAAGCGGAGCTGGAATTGTACTAGCAAGCCCGGAAGGAGAATACACTATGCAAGACGCCATCCGTTTCAAGTTCCCTGCCTCCAATAATCAAGCTGAATATGAAGCTCTAATATTTGGCATTGAGTTGGCCTCCTTCTATGGAGCAACTAAGGTGGCGGCTTTCTGTGACTCCCAACTCGTTGTCAAACAAGTAAAGGGAGAGTATAACACCCAAGACCCCACCCTTGCCAAGTATAGAGACCTTGTCCTAGATATGACGAAGAAGATGGAATTTTTCGAGCTCAAACAAATTGGCAGGGAAGATAACCAAGTCGCAGACGTTCTCTCCAAACTGGCAACCATGGATGTGTCTAAGACCAGTCCATATGTAGTTTATGCCGAGGAACCTGCATACGAAAGACTACAAGTCATGCTCTTAGATGGAGAGGAGAGATGCTGGATCGATGACTACATTGAATACATTGAGAAGGAGAAACTCCCCGAAGATGAAGCTCAAGCTAAACTCATCAAGAAGAGGTCCCCAAGGTTCGTGGTAATGAGCGGAGTCCTCTACCGAAGATCTTTCACGAAGCCCCTGCTGAGGTGTGTCTATCCCAAGGAAATTGAGAACCTCTTGGCAGAAGTACATGAAGGCGTTTGCGGCGGACACCCGGGGGCCAGAACCTTAGCTGACAAGATCATATCGCTAGGTTACTACTGGCCAAACCTAAGGGAAGACGCGCACGCCTATGTTAGAAAATGTGACAAGTGCCAAAGATTCTCTGACATTCCTAGACTACCAGGAGTCGAGCAAACAGTTGTGATACCTACGTGGCCATTTGATATGTGGGGGATCGATATCATCGGACCCTTCCCTCCCGCCCATGGTAATTGCAAGTACGTGATAGTAGCTGTTGATTACTTCTCCAAGTGGATAGAAGCTAAGGCATTAGCCAAGATAACGGAAGAGAACGCAATCAACTTTGTCCATGACAACATCTGGTGCAGATTTGGCCTTCCACATACAATTGTCTCTGATCATGGACTGTAATTTTCTACAGCATTCACTACAGAGTTGGGAAGAGTCAAAGTCCGCCATGCAAAATCTTCAGTTAGCAGACCCCAAGGCAACGGTCAAGCAGAAGCTGCCAACAAACTGGTCCTAACCGCCCTTACTAAGAACCTTGAGGGACGCGAGGGTAGATGGTTGGACGAACTTCCCCTAGCCTTATGGGCTGTTCGCACAACCACCCGGGGGCCAACCGGGGAAACCCCATTCGCACTAACCTTCGGTTCTGAGGCTATGGCACCAGCGGAGATGGCCATCCCTACTGTGAGAAACTCTCATTATGATGAGCAAGTCAACAAGGTTAATAGGCTCCTAGACCTAGACCTGATAGATGAGAAGCGACTAGCCGCACAGATGAGGATGGTGAATTACAAGCAAAGGACCAAGGCATACCACGACAAAAGGGTCATCAGAAGAGTATTCCAAGTAGGCGATTGGGTACTTAGAAAGATTGAGGCCACTGGTCGGAAGGCAGAACAAAACAAGCTCTCCCCAAATTGGGAAGGTCCCTACATCATCACTCAAGTCATTCGAGAAGGGACCTACAGATTGAAGACCAAGGAGGGGAAAGATCTCAAGCATCCATGGCACTCCGACAACCTTAGGAAATACTATCACTAGTCTAGTTTATTTTGCAGTAGATTAGTTTCTTGTTTTCTGTCTTTTACTTTTTAGTTGATAGGATTGCAGTTCGATGTAATCATTTCAGTTTTACGAAACAGTTTCTTCCAACGCGCAAAGCAACTATCAACTCTTCACACAAACACCAGAAGATGAGGATCTAGTCCCCAACCCTTCAAAACATACACTTTACATCCTAACAAGGGTCCGCCTTGACCTAGGATTACAAATCACAGTCAAGACCAAGGGTCCTCCTTGGCCTAATGACTTTACATCCTAACAAGGGTCCGCCTTGACCTAGGATTACAAATCACAGTCAAGACCAAGGGTCCTCCTTGGCCTAATGACTTTACATCCTAACAAGGGTCCGCCTTGACCTAGGATTACGAATCACAGTCAAGACCAAGGGTCCTCCTTGGCTCAATGACTTTACATCCTAACAAGGGTCCACCTTGACCTAGGATTACAAATCACGACCAAGACCGAGGGTCCTCCTCGGCCTAATGGCTTACCATACATCCTATCAAGGGTCCGCCTTGATTCAGGATTACGAACCAACAGTCAGACCCGAGGAGTCCTTCCTCGGCATAATGACTTGCCTCACGTCAAGACAAGGAAACACCTTGTCACTACGACTAACAGGCATCACGTCTGAAACCTGTGCACGAGTCATCTTCCTCGGCATAAGGAGACAAAAAAGAAGAAATCACCTAACACTCCAAGCCGAGGAGTCCTTCCTCGGCCATCACGACTTAGAGCTCAGTTAAAGCCGAGGAGACCTTCCTCGGCCTAATCACTTGCTCAACAACTGGGGAATGAGGGGCCCTCCCCGTTCCCCACCTTCACAAATTTGATGCCTATGCCTGGCATACAAACAATTCATTGAAACAACATGAATAAAGACAAAAGGATTTTTTTCATTGATATTCAAGGAAAAATTACAAATCCTACCATCTATTACAAAAAAGGAAAAGAAAAGTCCTATCTAAGCTTGCTTTCCATCATCAAAAGGCTTTTCAAGCCAATCTGCTTGGATGGAGCCGGGGGGAGGAAGAACAGTTTGGTCAGTGTGAGCATCAGCCTTCTCGGCCTCTTCTCCCCCTACCTCGGTATCCATGACCTCAGGCTCTCCCTCGTTCTGGATTGCCTCCACCAAGGCTTTGAGATTTCCAGGAACAACAGAGACCGGCCTCCACACTTCCCTGCATGCTTGAGCATCCTTCTCGGCTATTATTTCCAAGTTATTTTCAGAGAAGGGAACCAAGTGGTGGAGAGCCCTAACTTCCTCGCAATATTGATCCCGGCAAATCAACATAGCTACCTTGTTAATGTCCAAGCCGGTGGAGGGGTCAGCCAGGATGCTATGAGCAAGGTGGAGATACACGTCTTCAAACATGGTTGCCGTTTGCTCGTCCACAGCATCTTGAAAGGCCGAGCTGGCCATCATCGAGTCCTTGAAAGCCTGGATCTCCTTGAACCGGGCAACGACCTCCTCCTCCCTAGCAGGAAGGGTAGCTTCTAACCCTCGGCACCGGGCTTCAGCTTCCTCGGCCCTAGTTTGGACCTCAGCCTTTTCCTTCCTTGCCGTAGCAAGCTCTTCTTCTTTTAGCCGGAGATGCTCCTCGGCTTTGGCCTTTTCTTCCTCAGCCTTCTTCACTTCGTCCTCTACTTTGGCCTTAGCAGCATCGAGCTCAGCCTCCTTGGCCTTCAAAAGTTTGACCAAGGAAGCCTTATCAGCCGCACCCTTCGCCTGGGCGGTCTTGGCATCATTCAGGCGCCTGGCTTTAGTCTTGGCCAAGACATTCTCGTACGTCGTGACGGAAGCCAACTAAAAGAGAAATCAATGTTAGAAATCCAAGCAAATCTCAAACTTAATATAACCGAGAAAGAAGAGACATTCACCTCGGCAATTAAGAGCCCTTTGCGACAAAGCAAGTTATCCTCGCTAGGAGCCTCTTTGACGAGGTCCTTGTAAGCCTCCTCATCCATAGCTCGCTGAACGGGAGCTCGGCCTAGACTCACCAAGGGTCCCTCCCTAATTTGCAGAGGAAGACCCCTAAGATGGGGAACGTTGAGGGCCATGCTCTTAGCTAGCTCGTCGGCCTCTTCGTCAGTTTTGATGGTCTGAATGGATAAGGGGGGAGGAGCCTCAACATTGGGGGCCCCACTAACAGTTGCCCGTTTAGCTACGGGCTCCTCGGCGCTGGCTGCCTGGGATCTCTTAGAGCCTGAACATCGGCTTACGAGGCCTATTTCCTCGGCCACCTCCTCCTCGGCATCAACATGGAGGCTATGCCCCTCTACAGTTGATGGGTTGGTTTGTTCTTCAGTTGCCGGTTCCTCGGCATTAACTTCCTCATGCAGTTTGAGGGGAAGGGGATGATCACCCTGAGCACCAAGTACGAGGTTACGAGCATTAGCTTCTTCCCTCCTCTGTACCAGGCCTGATTTCTTGCTCTGCTTTCTCTTTTCTTTTACCAACTCCATGGGACTTAGTCTCTGCATGGTTAGGGCTTCTTCTTCTTCGGGGGTTAAAACTGCAAGGACGAGGAAGAAGTGGTTAATTACGAGCAGAAGAATAAATATGAAAAAATTACAAAGTACTAGAGTGAAATATTTACATCCAACAACATTTGTTGCGTCCACACACTGATTTAGGGGAGGGATCTTGCACCTCGGACAGTCCTCATGAAAGACAAGACCGGGGTGTACCGTCCAATCATTAAAGCGTCTTCCTCTTCTAACGGTGACGAGGGGAGCTATCCCGTCCTTCTTCCCCGGCATCAGACCCGCCTGAATGTAGTAATGATCAGAAGACTCAACCGCCGTCCAATCAAGTAGCCCTACCTCGGCAAAGGTCTCTAAACGTTTGATCAAAGCTTTGGTCCATTCATGTTGCTGGACTGGACCTGATGAGGTTGGAGCCTTGCTAGGGGATTGGAATTCCCAACCTTGGCGACTCTCAACCCTAATGACATGGTTATCCCAACCTGCCACTTTGCTAGACATGGGGAGAAGCAGCTTTGGTTTCTTGGGTGCACTCCTAATGACGAGGAGCCAACTTTCCTTGATAAATTGGACCGTGTAAAAATGCCGGAAAGCTCCCATGGTCGGCTCATAACCTAGGCTACGACAAAGGACGATGAAGCTAACAAGAACCCTGGCACCATTAGCTCCTAGCATGGCCGGCACCGCCCTTACATCGTCCAAAAATTCGTTAATAAAGGGGTCCAAAGGAAGACGGAGCCCCTGTTGAAATTGCTTGAAGTAGAAATGCACACAGTCTTCACTGTAATAGAAGCTCTCCTCCTCCTTCTTGGTCTTAAGGTCAAGTTTGCCCATATAAGTTAACTTATATTCGGCCCTGTCCACCCCGTACGTGGAATGTAATTTTTCAAGCATGGGGTCCCCGGCCTTTGGAGCCCTCTCCCTTTGTTTTCCTCGGCTTCCTTCTCCTCGGCCTCCCCTTCTTCGAACCAGGCGGCCATCAACATGGGCACTTTCTACGAAGGCGTTAACTATGCGGGTGGACGAGGAGGGCTCTCCTTCTCTTCCCGTCATATATGCATAAAGACGAGGGGACAAAGTTAGTTACCTCGTCAATGGCTGATCTTAGGACGGGGAAGGGAGATTCCCCTCCTCGTCATTTCATAAGGCCGAGGAGGGAGCCTTACCACTCAGACGCTCACGCATTTCACGATCTGAGGCCGGATAGAACAGTTCGATGTGCTCCACTATCTCGGCCCTATTTTCAAGCAACAAAACATTACGAGTTGACGAATCAATTCGGTCAATCCTTGTGTTATCTGGGTATTGGATGAACATCCGAGTACGACCATAACCCCTCAACATCTTTCCTATGTCATCCAGGGTGAGCATCAACCATGGACCTCTCTCCCTCCGATAAACCCTCAGGTTGCCGGTGCGATATCCGTAACGAAATCGGGGGGAATGGTCCAAAGAAAGAGCCATTTCTAAGGGGAATCAAAAATTAAAGGGGGAGTTCATTCAATATTCAAAGACATTCATACAAAATTCAAAGAAATTCAAAGATTCGAAGTGTTTGAAAGCTAGAAGTAAAAAATCCATGAAGAAAAGCTTCGTTCTTCAACAATGGCGGTTCACTGTTCTTGGCAAATTCAAAACTACTCCTAAAAACCCTAGAACACGAAAACGTGAAAGGAATGCATAAAAGGGGAGAAATTTCATACCTGAATGTGAAGGATTGGTTGGAATCGCAACAGAACGGAACTTCGCCGGAAAGATCGTGTTCGCCGGAAACTGGAAATGAAGAACGCTGTGTTCGCCGGTGAAATCTCTTGCCTTTGCTCTCAAATAGATGGGGTTTGTAAAGATTAAAATGAAAAGGGTTTTAGTTTTTATACTTCCCCAAACTGGGTCAACCCGTGGGTAAAGCAAGAAAACGGGTACAGCGCCCCAAGAATTAAATGCTATCAACATTTTTCGAGGCATGACAAGACTGGGGGGTCCCCGTGTAATCATGAGAATATTAACCGTCAGATAACGAAGAGACGCTGAGGACGCGTGTCAAAACCTGTTCGTATCCCATAAGCCGAGGACGAGATGACTTTCTCCTCGTCCTAAGCCGAGCTAGAAAGTCGGGGGCCACTGAACAGTATAAACCGAGATACGAACATGGGCTTGCTTGAGCCTGGCCCAAAAGGATTGGGCCACAAACATAATCCAATAATACAAGTGTTATGGCCGAAGAACATCTTCCTCATATGCCGAGGAAAATTCTTCTCGGCCTTAAACCAATGATGGACTCTTCATACCTGGCTAATCATGCTCCGAGGTGTCACAAGTGACGAGGAAAGAAATGTTCTCACCTCGGCATATTATAAAATGACGAGGAGAGAGAATTGTTTACCCCGGCATGTTACTTTGCCGGCCAATCACCAAATGACGAGGAAGCAGAATCATTCACCTCGGCCTATTTTCCAAGGCCGAGATAAAACATTCATGTTCCTCGGCGTTTCGGCTAGCAGACTATACAGTCCTTATCAAACAAGGATTTTACAGTCCTGATCCATTCTGGATTACAATCACCAACACCAATTCAAGTCAAACAATGACTCCTTAGCAGATATAATTCTCTTAGGATTATATCTTATCTCTTTACAAGTTCACTTCAACATGGATTCTATCAATCCATCCCTATAAATACAAGACCCATGGTTCATTATTTGGTACGTTACTTTTTACATTGCAGAAACTCTGTCAATTTAGTTTCTCACATACAAACCGTGAACTTACTCTCACGCCGGAGGGCCTTTAGCCGGATCCGCCCCGGCTTAGTTTACGTGTTTTCTCTTATTTTCAGGCCTTGCAATCAGCGGAGCACTCATCGCTTGGATTTGGGCTGATTTGACGATTTTGGCATCATCAAAGAACATTGCATATATTTAAACCAAAAGACCTCACCATGCTATTGATATTGGAGAAGACGTGATGTTGCAAATCAGGTCTACGCTCCATTGTGTGCTAAGCAATAAAATAATGCTGGAATACTTTAAATGGAAGTCCAATTCAGTTCAGTTCTAACATAAGTGGGAAAATTAAAAGTGTCTTTTAAGATGACTGCTCTCAAACTTTAGGAAAGTTTATAAAACTTTAAAATAGATTCTCTAATATGCGATTGATCATTATCATTGATTAATGTTGAAGGGAACATTTAACTGAGGTTTCTTCTCATTATCAGCTTCATATCCATTTCTTTCAATTCATATCAACTAAACCACAAATAAAGTGAGTAGGAGGTGGTTTGACCAAGTTTAGTGAGGAAGGAATAATGATACTTACTGCTTGATGAAGTCTCTATAAATCGATCCTATGACCCCAGAGTCCTTACTCAATCAATATAACATTGTATAATAACTGAAGCTCTAAACTGAATTCCTACAACATCACACGGTAAGCTTCATTTAGATTCCTTCTTTTCATTCATACACTATATTTGACACCAGATAAAGGGTGTCCAATGATCTTTATATATCGGGAAAAATATCCTGATCACTGCATGATAGTCACCTATATATAAGGACAAAGTAACCAAATTGCTCACCTGTATATAATCAGTAGCTGCTCTTGATGGCTCGCTTGAACCAATTGTTGGGCTAAGTCATGCATCAAAGGCAAAACCCGCGGTGGAATGAGACTAGGCGGTGTGTAAACAGCATTCTCTAAGCTACCGTTATGATGATTCTTGGCCGACTCGCCATGCTCTCCAGGCAATTCAGATGATGGCCGGAGTGAATTAGGGAGGCACTCAAGTAGACAAACGGGTTCAACAGGCTTGCTGAAGTAAAATATCCACAACAACAAAATTGCAGTGTGCTAAAGCAAGAATACACGAGTAATACAACATCCTTAAGAATGTCAAAGCAAACCTGTAAGATGATAAGAGCTGTTTAAACTCGTCTTCCAGCTTAGAAATACCCTTAGCAAGTAAGTTATTAGAATGGTTTAGCACTCCATCACTACTCTGGAAGCTTTTATTGTTGCTAAAAAAAACTAATATTGCTTCTCAACTGCTCAATTGCTTGAAGATGGCTTTCCAGGTCTTCGTGTGGGCCTCTTAGGATTTTAGCCTCAGCCTACACATTGGTGTTTGATTTCATACACATGGATGCAAGAAGTATAGTGTTCTGAGACTGAAATAACAGATAATTAACTTTCCTACAACACGAGGATAATTATCTTTCCTACAACATGGAGACCAACTACAATTCTAAAACATAGGCCAATAAAAGTAACATCCTGAATAACAAAGAACCATACAGAATTTGAACTTGCTAAGTCACTCCACAGACCAAACCCCGCGAAATGAACCTGTAACAAACTAAATTCTTCGGGGGGATACAAATTAAAGGGAAGGGAGAGTAAGACGAAGCACATAAAGTAAAGTGGACCTTCTAATTGAATTGGTAATTCAAGAAAGTAGGCTACTAAAGAAAGGAGCATCATAACTGTACATGTTCTTAATGAATGAACCTGGAATACTTGTTGTAAGAACCCATAAATGACAGTGATTTTATCAAGCAAATATTTACATTTTTCAAACACGGATCCATTGATAAACTGAGATAAATAACTCCATCGAACAACCCAACAGTAGAGTGAAAATAGAGCTAAATCAGAATACATGAAATACACATACAGTTTGCGTCAACTTATATTGAAATCTTTGTGGGGCATTTCATCAAACAGGTCATAGAGAAGAACTTGAAGCAGCCGCTGATTGCTTGTTCTCAAGGCAGCGCTCCTCTAGTTTCATTCCGGCCATCCCCTTCATATATACTTGCTAGTTGCTTCCGATTCTCAACACCCTAAAGGGTAAATAAACAAATAAATAAATAAAAATAAAAAGAAAGACAATAACAACTCAACATAGAATTTCCTGATTGCTTACGTTCTGCGAAATGAATCCTTAACAAAATATTATGTTGGACCAGTGTAATACTCGATCTGTAAAATGACAAATGACAAAACTTGGATCCAACAGAACCTTTAATGGAATTAATCAAAGATATGCAAAGCTTTCTTGGGAGATCCAGATAATCCATAGGCATGACTGATAAATCAAAGGGGCGACCCATATGCGGATCTTATATAATCAAAATATTAAATAATTGTATGGCTCTTCAGAAATGTGCAGTTCACTCTCTGATTGTATGTAAAATGTACCTGCAAGCCAAGTAGTGAATCAAGATAAGAGACAGATGCAAATCTAAGGATTTTAAGATCCTAACAAATCTCATCTAATCAAATCATAAACGGAGAAGAAAATTGAGATTGTACCTGAAAGGAAAACCCTAGAGGAAAAGCGATCGAATGTTGAGAGTATTGAGATGTGAATATGCTTATATTCGGGGGAGATTGACAAAGCGATTGTTGTTGCGGCCATTACACAAGAGAGAAGAGAGAAGCCGCGATCATGGAAGAAGAGAGAGGGGGCGCAGGCAACGACGTTTGTAGTAGAACGCAAGAACATTTTTGGGGAAGAGGTGATTTTGGATTTTTGGCAGAGAGAATCTGAATATGGAGGGCCAGTAGAGAAAGATCGAGAAAGAAGGACATGAAATACGGAATATCAAACGACTGTAGCTTATCTTTTAAGCTATACCAAATCAACGCAACTCTAGAATGTTCTATTGCTGGGCGGGAAACTCATGTGCTAAAATCACTTCAGCCATTATATTATAATAGATAGATAATAGATATGCCCTGCAAAAATGATCAAATTGTCCCTTAAAAAGTCATGTGCATCACACATGACTCTGAGTCCATCAAAAAACTAACATTCCTAAAGTTTTTTTCATCAATTTGCAACAAAATGTAAAAAAGGGGAATACGATTGCCACAATTACCATTTTGGATATCATATTGCAAAAGTGATCAAAACTCAGTTAACCGAATTGCAATTGACTCTTCTTTTAGGAATTAGATTCAACCCTGGATCCGTTGAAGCTAATGGAATGGTTTAATCAAGGCCATTAAGGTCCTTGTATCTGTTGGCGTTCCCGAAAATGTCTTTGAGCGGCCGTATTACAGGCAGCTGCACAACTGTTCTCAATTATTTGGTTGCTTGATATCTTCTTCTGCATAGAGTTTGGCTGAGAAGGGCTGAAGAGAAGAGAGAGAGGTTCCAGAATGCAACTGAGAAGGGGAATTGAGGAACATGAAGTAAGAAGTTTTTTCTGCATGGCTAGGCTTTAGTTGTGAATTGTTTTGGTAATGATTTTGAGAAGGAACTGAGGTGAGAAGTATTTATAGGGGTTGGGGTGGGGTAATTGAAATTTTTGAGTGTTGAAGAGGTTGACGAATGGGTCAATTGCTTGGTGAACAAGCTTGTTTTTTTTTTCAATTGGGTATTTGAAATATCAAGTCGGCTGTGTTGAACACTTTACTAAAAGTAAATTCCCCGTCTCACCTCAAATCAGACTTATTTTCCTTTTAATATGTCTCACATAAAATCGGACTACTTAATATATATGACAAAAAAATTCACTAATCTTATCACTCATTCTCTCTCCTACTTTACTTTATATTCACAACACCAATCAACTTACTATTTTCATCACTCATTCTCTCTACTTTAATTTTTATGTTCATGACACCTCTCCTACCTCACTTTTTCTCAATCACCATATCCAAAAAGCTAATTTGATTTAAGGTGAGGCTGGGGAAGGGGAAGTACTTAAGAAAAAATCACTCACATTTAATAAGTATTTTCGTCCCATAAATATATTTTCATTTGCAATTTTTATTTATCTAAAAAAGATTGTGTTATTTTCGAATTTGTCAACCAAAAAAGAGTGAAGAAAATGAGAGTCAATAAAGAATCGATGATTAATTGAATAATTAAGGTTAATGATAAAAATACAAATATATTATTAAACTATTTAAATAGTTAAATGAAAATATTAGTAGTAGTAGTAGTAGTAAGAAGAGGAAGAAAGGTATACAGTATGAGTAGGTCTCCGGAGAAACACGTTTCTCCATAAGTTATGGAGAAACGTGTTTTTCCATAAATTACAAAATGATATACAGAAACTTACAAAATGATATCCAGAAACTTACAAAAGGTTCTGGATATTCAGAAACTTACAAAATGATATCCAGAAACTTACAAAAGGTTCTGGAAAAAACCCGTTTCTCCATAAATTATGGAGAATTTCTCCCTAGATTTTGACATACATATATATTTTTTCCTTGTGTAAAAAGCGTTGTGGACATGTGCCTTTGAAAAAGCCTACTTTTTCAAGAGTATCTAATACAAGTATTATCACCCAAGAAATATGGGACCTACCTTTTCTGTTTATGACTATATATCACGGATTTGGTACGAATGGAAGTCGAGCTAAGGTGGAGGTGTCGAGATTCGATGAGGAGCAATCAATAAATAAAAAATGACAAGTCAAGTAAAATGATCAAAATGTCATTAATAATTTTTTTTAATAAAGGACAAAAGTGAGAGTCGTCGATATATTAAAGGACAACCTAGATCCCGAACCCACCAAACTGCTATGCGATTAAATCGCAAATGCCTCGAATCCGTATAATTACTTTCATTTTCAACCTCTCTCCATTTTTGAGAAAATTCCTAACACCTCGCCTCTTTATTGGCCGAAACCCGAGAACCTCCCTCCCCTCCTCCATCCAATTATGTCCATATTTTGCCATCAGGGTATTTATGTCTTTTGAGTTAAGTTTTCTCGTAAAATAATAAGGGTCATGTACCCTAGGACCCTTGAGCGAAATATCAAAGCCATAAATGCCCAAGCGAGATGCAAAATTCCACAAAAAATCACGCTCACACATTACCCTCCTGGTCACTTTTATACTCAAAGGTATAAGACTAGAATTACTCTAATACCTATGTATAAAAATATTTTTTTCACAATTTTTCATATTTTCTTTAAAATAATAATAAAAAAACTCATATTTTATTAAACAAACGGCTCATAAAAAAACTCTTATATCTTAAGGTATAAGAGTTATTTGTGTCCTTCACTAGAGCAAGAACATAAGCAGGAGCAGTACAGTTTGGGAAAGTGATGTTCGAGATTGATAAAATGGAGGAAGAGAGATCTAACATTTAACAGATCTGTTTTGGATAAAAAATGTAGTATTATTTTTTGGAGTGCGTCTGCTGAGAAACGCGTTTCTCCATAACTATGGAGAAACGTGTTTTTCATAGCCAGAAGCTTTACATTTGATAACCAGAAAAAAAACCCAAGGCCAAGACCAAAAGCTTCTGGATATCCAGAAGCTTTGCATTTGATAGCCGAAGCTTTGCGGTTGATATCCGAAGCTTTGTATTTGATAGCAGAAGGATGTGAAATGTATATTCGAAAGCGTTAGGTGCATATCCGTAAAAGCTGTTAGGTGCATATCCAGAAATGTGTTAGGGCATATCCAGAAATTGCTATTGAAGGTTTCTGGATATCCAGAAACCTTCAAATGTATATCCAGAAACATTTTGAAGGTTTCTGGATATTCATTTGAAGGTTTCTGGATATCACTTTCATAGGCTTCTGGCTATCTAGCTCATTGTCGCGCGACATGTCGGGACCCGTTTCTCCATAACTTATGGAGAAACGCGTTTCTCCCTAGATTTTGTGTATTTTTTGGTTATTCTTTTTGAGTTGAAAGTAATATTCATTTTTGAAATGAAGAACATAATTTTTTTATAAAAGTATATTTTTTAAAATATTTATTTTAGATGGAAAAATAATATTTCTATTAACTTTTCTTTATTAATACATAATTTATATTTTTTGTATTATTATTTTGTAATTTAAAGTGATACGGAGAATAATTAACAAAACTTTGGACCTTTGGTGGGCCTGCATTGGTGCTATTATTGGTAATTTGAACTCGGCGAGTTTGAATATTAGTTTTTTTTTTAATAGCATAAATATTAAAATAAAATTGAGTAAATATAAACTCGCTATATCGTATAGCGAGTTTAATCGGACAAAATTATAAATTCGCTACACCGTATAGCGAGTTTTAAAAAATTGATCATTTTGGTCAATAGTTTGAAATGATTATTATTTTGGCCGATAGTTTAAAAGAAAATATTTTTAGAAAAAAATCCACGAAGAAGCAAGTATGCATCAATATTTCTAAACCAAGAAATCATTTTTAATGTAATGTGTTGCCAGTGTCGTCTTCCTAATCACTTTTTCAATGGAAAAGGGCATTGCCCCTTAAACTTTTTAAATGATACTTATGTTGGAAAAATTTGTTGTTTGTGAAGGAAATTGTGTATTTTCCTTAATTGAATCGTTTGTTGTTCGACAAAAATTATTGTGGGTTTATGTTCCATTTAGTGAGAACATTAAAATGGTATATCTAGATGTCCAATTTATTATTGGATGTGAAGGATATGATAGCTCAAAATTGGTGGGTTTAAATTATAAATTATGTTTTAAATTTAACCCAATATTGAAGTAACGGTAAAATGATTAATTGGGATCATTACTTGCAATAAGAGTTACAAAATGTGGAGAGATTCCCCATGATTGAAAGTATAATTGCTCCCATAATAATCAAGTTTAATTGGGGACTTTTGGTGGAGCTATAAGTGTGTAACCCACAAATGAAAGAAATAATTTTTCCTTCAATCTTCCTCCTTCCTCTTGAAATTTGTTCATCTTTTCCTTTGGCCTCCTAGATTAGTTTTGAGTGGTGATTTTGTTCAAGCATAGTGAGATTCGCCTGAAAACTTTAAGTACAAAGTTGTTCCGGTTCATCCGTTTTATCCTGGGAGACTAACGTCCATTGAAGACCTCGAGCACTCGTAGTGAGGGGGCGAATTAGTCTTAAGGAGAGTGTGTCACACACGACTCGAATTCAAGCAAATTCAAGATGACGATTCAAGGAGGTTACGACACGGATTCAAGCAAACTCAAGACAATGAATTTACGGTTTTCTCTTTATTATTTTTATGTTGTATATTATATTTCAATTCATTGTAATTTTTTTCTCATTTGTGCTCGATTGTATAGATTTTATCTAACAATCTTAAGACTAATTCTCCTATTTGAGAAAGAATTACAGATTTGAAAAATCCGGTGGATCAATGATCACAAGAGAAAAGATGTGAAGAGATGGCAAAAAGAGACGGGAAATTGATGGAAAAGAAGCAAATTTCCAGCACAGATTTTTTATGACCATCTGTGGAAAAACTCCATTTCCCGGTTCTTTAACCGTTGGATCGAGCTCAAATTTGGTGGGCATGTTCCTGACTCATAGAAGAATATTCTGGACGATGGGATTGGAAAGTTATTATGTGAAGATGGAGATAAAAATTCCATAACAGAACAGTTTTTAAGGCTAAATTAATTACTTGAACTTATAGTGAATTAACGGATGAACATCGAGGATGTTGAAACGATTGTGTAAAATAGTTGTGGTGATGCCACTTCTAGTGTTTATACAATAGATGATGGATCTCTTATGGTTCATGGAAATCATAGTGAGAAAAAAAAAATTGAAAGTTCGTTTGAACTAAATTGAGGAAATGAACGGTTAAAGATGTCATCTTTAACG
This sequence comes from Adenophora triphylla var. japonica, assembly GCA_022495995.1. NCBI lineage: Eukaryota > Viridiplantae > Streptophyta > Magnoliopsida > Asterales > Campanulaceae > Adenophora > Adenophora triphylla. The sequence continues at coordinate 961,813 of JAFEMH010000157.1, read as the reverse complement.
TTCTTATGGTTCACAAGAATCATATTGTGAAATGAATAGTTCATTGGAACTATGTTGAGAAAATGAACGGGTAAAGATTTAGTCTTTAACGTTGCATTTTATAAATGAAAAGTTCGTTGGAACTAAGTTGAGAAAATTAACGGGTAAAGAAGTAATCTTTAACGTTAACGAAAAGTTCGTTGAACTAAGTTGAGAAGATGAACGTTGAAAGATGTATTTCTTTAACGTTGCATATTTTCAATAATCTATTGACAAGGATGATAGGTCTTCTTGAACGGAGTTGTTAAATTCTATTAGTGTCAATAGTGATAAAAGTCACAAAAATAAAAATGGAGCTTCTTGAAAGAAGTTGTTAAATTCCATTGTTGTGAACATTGAAAAATGTTACAAGAACAAAAACCATAGGGCTTCTTGAAAGAAGTTGTTAAAACCTATTGGGAGAATATGTGACTAATGTCATAAAGATAAAAACAATAAGACTTCTTGAAGGAAGTTGTTAAATCTTATTGTTGGTGATGATGACAAATAACACAAAATATTTAGAATGAAAACTTCTAAAAGAAATTGTGTATTTTGTAAATGAGAATGTGATATTTCTCTAATTTAGAGGTGCTCCAAGATGAGACCTTTAAAGTTTTGAAATAATTAACCTTCAATTATAATTTCATTAAGGAATTTAGAGGTTTATAAATATGAGTGATTATAAGAAATAAATTGTGTTAATTCTCCTATTGAATTAGCAATTTATTCTTGAGTGCGTCTGCTGAGAAACGCGTTTCTCCATAACTATGGAGAAACGTGTTTTTCATAGCCAGAAGCTTTACATTTGATAACCAGAAAAAAAAAACCCAAGGCCAAGACCAAAAGCTTTTGGATATCCAGAAGCTTTGCATTTGATAGCCAGAAGCTTTGCAGTTGATATCCAGAAGCTTTGTATTTGATAGCCAGAAGGATGTGAAATGTATATCCAGAAAAAAATAACCCAAGGCCAAGACCAAAAGCTTCTGGATATCCAGAGGCTTTGCATTTGATAGCTTGAAGCTTTGCAGGTTGATATCGAAGCTTTGTATTTGATAGCGAAAGATGTGAAATGTATATCCAGAACTATTAGGTGCATATCGAAAGCTGTTAGGTGCATATCCAGAAATGTGTTAGGGCATATCTAGAAATTGCTATTGAAGGTTTCTGGATATCCAGAAACCTTCAAATGTATATCCAGAAACATTTTGAAGGTTTCTGGATATTCATTTGAAGGTTTCTGGATATCACTTTCATAGGTTTCTGGCTATCTAGCTCATTGTCGCGCGACATGTCGGGACCCGTTTCTCCATAACTTATGGAGAAACGCGTTTCTCCCTAGATTTTGTGTTTATTCTTGGAGTTAATTCTCTAATTAATTTAGAGAGTTATATTTTTAACAACAAGGTTATAATTGTTAAAAATTAAAGCCAATGGTTGGTTTGTGTAGAGACAAATCTCTAATGGAATGTGGTTGTTCCAAATATATCGGATCACCATAGTGAGAAGTTAGAAAATTTTGTTGGCCTTGACTTTAAGTGATGGCAACAAAATATGTTCTACTTGACCACCTTGAACTTAGAGAGGTTTCTTTTGGAAGATCCTACAAAGTTGGGTGAAAATGTGATGGATGTTCAAGCCGTGAGTGCGGTTGAAGCATGTGAATTTTCTTTATCGAAACTATATACTTAATGAATTGTCGGATTCATTATAAAATGTGTATAGTACCAAGAAAATGGCAAAACATTTGTGAGAGTCGTTGAACTACAAATATAAAATTGAGAAAGCGGGTACATTGAAAATCATCGTAATTCGCTTTCTTGATTTTAAATAGTGGACTCCATGAAACAGAAAAGGTTAATGGAAGAATTGAAAATATTTTTCTTGAAAACCATGTCGATGAATGGTGTTGAGTGAAATTTCCAAGTGACGAAAATAATTGAGAAATCGCTTCCTACTTGGAAAGATTTCAAGAATCACCTTAAACATTAATGAGTAAAATGAATGTTAAGGTGCTTGCTATTCGTATTGTGTTGGAAAAGAGAATAGAGATTCGGAGAAGAACTTTCTAACACTTTTGTGGCGAAAGCAAAATGTGATGGAGCATATTGAAATGCTCAAGGCAAAGACAAAGTTGGTCAAACTTGTTTGAAAAGTCAAACATATACCTTGTGGATTAAGAGACAATCTTTTGTAGATGTCATCAATCATAATATTCATTATGTGAATGAATAAAATGGAAATTGAATTAATCGGTGAGTTGAGGTAGTAATCAATAATGAGAATAAGTCTCGTTAATTGGATTATATGCCCTCATTCAAAAAGAAATTCAATTAAGATGTAAAATGTGTTTTGAATTAAATAATTATGGTGATGGTTATAATGTGAAGATGATTCAAACAAATGGTGGTAATATGTAATCTATTACCTTTATCATTGCTTGTTAAAAAGCAAAATGATGAGTCTTATCTCTTTAAAAGGAAAAGTTGTAAACCAACTTACTAAAGAGATAGTGATAAAACACAAATAAGTGGAGTTTGTGTATAAATTGGACTAAAGACTACTGGTGGCATATTTGTAGAGTATGCATAAAATAGTAGTACTTCTTAGAGAATTCATGTGTATGAATCCAAGATTCAATGTATGCGCACAAAATACTATAATGGAATCATGAAACGTCTCTTTCTTTGAGAATATGTTTCCGTGTACATCAAGAGATGAGGCAAACTCATCTAAACGGATACATGATTCAATAGAAGAAGAAGAAACTCATCATGATGAAATAGCGAAGAAGAGGTTGGACCTCAACATAGCAAAAGAGGTAGGATGAGAAAATTTTATGGCCCAAATTTTCTAACCTACATTCTAGAATGTAAATCACAATGTTATAAAGAGGTATTGAACTCTTTTGAATGATCTTTGTGAAAAGAGGCTATTATATGTGAGATTGATTCCATCTTGGAAAATCACACTTGAAAACTGGTAGATTTATCTCCGTGTAGTAAATCACTAGCATATAAGTGAATTTTCAAAAAGAAAATGAAGACCGATGGAAAACAATCAATGAGTACAAGGCTAGACTTGTAATTAAGGATTACAAGAAAAATGAAGACCTTGATTACTTTTATACTTATTCTCTCATCACGAGAATAAAGAGTTGTATTTGCAATTGTTGCATAGCAAAATTTGAAATACATCAAATGGATGTAAATAACCTTTCTAAATGTCGATTTAGAAAAGAAAATTTACATAGAACAACCCGAGGGGTTTGTTGTACATGAGCAATGAAACAAAGTGTCCACAATGTACACCATGATCAAATGGTGTTAATAATGAAAATTGGCATTATTGCTAATTTTGGGACTACTCCGAAAATGTGGGGGTGAGTATACTTTGGAAAATAATTAATTACCTTTTGGAGAGGTTTCCCCAAGAAAACAATGAGATGTCCATATGAAGTATGGAAACGTAGGCCTACGTACACTTGTGAATGTGGGGGTGTTTTTCGCAAAGTAGCAAGTCCAATTAGTAAAGAAAATTGTGGATTATGTTTCAAGAGTTATGTTCATAACAATTGTGCATATTGGTTTGTTATATATGATTCAATAAGTTTGAATATATATAAAAATCAAAAGAAAATAAAATCAATGGAAACCAAGTATTGATGTCAAATTCATGGAAGTGAATAAGTGATACTTTGAGTGAAATAGATCAAAGTGTTGAAACGGTTCAAGAAATGAAACCTAGAAGAAAATGTGCTAGTTTGTAAAGTCATTGTATGACTTGGGACAAGTACAAAGATAATGACAACAAAGGTTCGATTGTGTGGATCTAAACAAGAGTGACTACGTCACTTTGTTAATTAAATCCAAAAACGATATGTTAACTAAGGAAAATTCTAGTCAATTTGATCTGTTGATTCAAAATCAAGGAAAACTAATAGACTTTTTGTTAAACAAGTCATTAGGTGGATATTCTTGAAATTTTGAAATGATCAATTTGGAATAGCTGGAATTTAAATGAATTTGAGTTAACAATTATCAAATGGATAAAGCTTGTGTTAGCAAGATGGTATATTGCTAAAGTCAATTTATGATTGAAAAGACATATAGCAATGTGTGTAATGGTAGTCTAGACATTTATGTCTAAGACATAATACCATTAAACAACTACTCTCAACTAATTTGACAATGTGATGTCAAATGAAAAACGGATCCGTTAATCAAAGGGTTAAATAGAGAGTTAGTTGAAAGTTCGATGAGGGGAATGAGACGTAAGCCTCTTAAAAGTTAAACACAGCGGAAAACCCAATCTAGATGACTGGAGATCCCAAGAACTAGATTCAATGGGACAACCTAACTGTTAAAAGACTTGCAGCGTCACTGTGGGGGAACCAACCCCAAGTCCATTCCTGTTAGTGACATCCTGAAAGGACAAGGATAAGTTTATGGCTTTTAATGATTCTTACGCGTCGAAATTTCGAGCGGGGTAATACGGGTTACCTTTAAGAAATCACCTATGTGAGAGAGAAGTGGGGCCGCTTCGAGGAGAATTGTGTGAGGCTCAATTCTTAGACCCTCTCACAGAACCAGGCGTATGTTCAGGGCCATGAATGAACATAGCTATGAGAATTGAACTATGTTAGGACGTTACTTGTGTCAAGCATATGATCGGCTACACAAAAAGCATAACGATTCAAGGACATCGCGTCTATCGATTTGCGAGTAGAGTAAATATGCTTGTACGAGCGAAGGTTCAATGGGCTTTTTCCCACACCTATCGTATGCAAGTTTTCGTCTGCCGAACTCTATCACCAAACTCGTCATCAATTTCCTTCATGTGGGGGATTGTTGGAAAAATTTGTTGTTTGTGAAGGAAATTGTGTATTTTTCTTAATTGAATCGTTTGTCGTTCGACAAAGATTATTGTGGGTTTATGTTCTATTTAGTGAGAACATTTAAATGGTATATCTAGATGTCCAATTTATTATTGGATGTGAAGGATATGATAGCTCAAAATTGATGGGTTTAAATTATAAATTATGTTTTAAATTTAACCCAATATTGAAGTAACGGTAAAATGATTAATTGGGATCATTACTTGCAATAAGAGTTACAAAATGTGGAGAGACTCCCCATGATTGAAAGTATAATTGCTCCCATAATAATCAAGTTTAATTGGGGACTTTTGGTGGAGCTATAAGTGTGTAACCCACAAATGAAAGAAATAATTTTTCCTTCAATCTTCCTCCTTCCTCTTGAAATTTGTTCATCTTTTCCTTTGGCCTCCTAGATTAGTTTTGAGTGGTGATTTTGTTCAAGCATAGTGAGATTCGCCGGAAAACTTTAAGTGCAAAGTTGTTCCGGTTCATCCGTTTTATCCTGGGAGACTAATGTCCATTGAAGACCTCGAGCACTCGTAGTGAGGGGGCGAATTAGTCTTAAGGAGAGTGTGTCACACACGACTCGGATTCAAGAAAATTCAAGATGACGATTCAAGGAGGTTACGACACGGATTCAAGCAAACTCAAGACAATGAATTTACGGTTTTCTCTTTATTATTTTTATGTTGTATATTATATTTCAATTCATTGTAATTTTTTTCTCATTTGTGCTCGATTGTATAGATTTTATCTAACAACTTATTCGTCCCGATATTTGCTTTTTGTCAAAAACTTGTAAAAAATGCGTTTTTTTTAAGCTTAACAAAAAACGTGTTTTTCACCCCTCGCGCTAGGCCCCTCTCTCATTCTCTCTCTAAACAGCTTGCTCTCTCTCTCTCAACGGAAAGGGCGTCTTCACCATTCATCAAATAAACTACCAAATTATGTACAGGTCGACAAATTATCGGCATCATCTTCGCAGTAACCGCCGCCGCCGTCGTCTTCTCCAGATCGAGCGTTTGTGCGAGGAAAAGTAGTGAGACGACGACGCTGGTATGGAAGAATGATTGCGATGCCAATGATGGAAAATCGTCGGCGAATCTATGCTTAAAATTGTAGTCTATTCAAAATTCTTGTGTGTGTGGCTTGGAGGAAAAGCAAGAAATTCAGAGAAAGTGAGGAGGCAAAAGGTCGGCGATACCCGAGATAGGTTCGGATATTGGAGCAGGATAGTTTGGATTTGAATTGGGATTCAGATTTTGGGAATCAGATTGAAGAAACAGGTAAATTGTTTGATTTGGTAAATTGAAAGAATGGTGTGCAGGGACTGGGTAATTAGATGCCGGTGTATGTGTTTTGGAGTGCCAGTGCATGTGTTTTGGAGTGCCAGTGCATGTGTTTATGAGTGCCAGTGCTTGTGTTTTTGAGAGCCAGCAAAAATTATTATCAGTGTTTTTGAGTGCCAGTGTATGTGTTTTTGAGTGCCAGTGCATGTGTTTTTGAATGCCAGTGCTTATGTTTTTGAGAGCCAGCAAAAATGTTAGTGTAATAAAGTGCCAGTGTTAGTGTAACAGAGTGCCAGTGTGAAGAGTGTCAGTTCATGTATAAAAAGTGTCCGTGTAAAAAGCGCCAGTGTCAGTTTAACAAAGTGCCAGTGTTTGTTTACACTGGCACTTAGTTAAAATGGTACTGACACTTTTTTACACTGGCATTTTGTTACACATTCACTGGCACTTTGTCACACTGGCACTTTGTTAAACAAGCACTGGCATAAACGGGGAAACACGAAACACGTTTTTCCTAAGTGCCAGGAAAAACGCGTTTTTCATAAGACCAACTCTTGCTTTTTAGTTTGTTTGAATTTAAAGTTATTAATTGCTTTATTACATAAAACGTTATTAATTGCTTTATTACCTAAAACGAACATTACCCACTTTTTCTTTTCTACTTTATTGTTCATACTCACAACATTTACTTTTTTTTAGTTCTCGTGTCAAATAAAACTAACAACATTAAATCGTGATGAAATGAGTAAGCATATATATATATATATATATATATATATATATATATATATATATATATATATATTTATATACTCCCTCCGTCCCACCAATTGCTTCACCATTTTTCTTGGGCACGGGAATTATGGTAATGGGAGGGAAAAAAAATGTTGTGAGTGTAATTTGAAAATAGGAGAGAGAATTAGTGGAGGAAATAATAAATTATAATGGTGTTGTGAGTATTAAAATAATGTAGGAGAGAGAATGAGTGGAGGAAATAATAATATTTTATGTCCAAAAAAGAAAAGGTGAAGCTTCTAACGGGACGCCCTTTTGGGTAATTGGTGAAGCTTTTATTGGGACGGAGGGAGTATATATATATACTCCCTCCGTCCCACCTTATTACAAACCATTTTTCCGGGCACAATAATTAAGAAATATTATTAAGATAATGAAAATGTGTGGTAGGAAATGAAGAGAGAGAATGAGTGGAGTTGGTTGAATAAATTGTGTGATAGAAAATGAAGAGAGAGAATGAGTGGGTGGGGTAGGGTGAATATAAAATAATAAATTTATTTCTATTTTTGACAGTTTGTATTCACGTGGAACGGATCAAAAAGGAAATAAATTTGTATTCACGTGGGACGGAAGGAGTATATATATATATATATATGTATATATATATATATGTATATATATATATATGTATATATATATATATGTATATATATATATATGTATATATATATATATGTATATATATATATATATATATTTAAAAGGTGATAGTCAAATAACAAGAAAAAAGGAACATAAAGTCTTAAACTCAAAGGAAATTACTAAATATTACAATAAATGAGAAACATAAAAGTATGAAGAAGAAGAGAAAAAAGGGTAAACCCCAATATCTTCTTCTACATTACATTTTCATTATTCATGGCCATACAACTTGGATCAGCGGCCAAGTATTTATTCAACAAACACAAAATCAGAAGACAACAATACGATAACATAGCAAACACAAGCAATTAATTTGGCTTCACATAGATACCAATAGCATGAAGATAACCGGCCGAGCGGCCATGGAATCCGCTTATATATCCGCCTGTCACCGGATAGGAGAATTTAACGCCTCTTCCCGGATCATTACCGAAAGGCCCATATACCCTCTTCTTCTCTGTCGAAAAAAACAACCTACTAAAATATATATTACCAGGGGAATAGATTGACCCACTGATGTTGCTCAGCTTATCATCTTTCTCAATCTCAATCTGCCCAAAGAAAAACAATTTATATATATATAAAAAAATGAGACGGAGGGAGTAACACTTTAAATATATATATATATGATTAATAACGAGGATGAGGCTCAGTACCGTATACTTGCTGGTGGTAACTGCAGTACCGAAGACATTAGAAGTCTCCTTGTTTCCGCTCTCATCAATGCTTTCAAATTGGATTGTGTTAAAAGTTCCGGCATAAGAGATGAAAATACGAGATATTAATCCTTTGGGCTCGTAACTCCATGGGGTTCCACCATCAGCTCCACTGAATGGTCCAACCTTGGCACTAGATATACTCGGTTGAATGTAGATTCCGATGGAATCAATCAATGAACCAGCCTGGCCGTAAAATCCAGTAATAACTTCATTATCTTTAACAGTATAGGAGAATGAAGTGTCTGCAGCTTTCCGAGCACCAAATGGACCAAATGATTTAAAATTGTCTGTGATAAAAGTCACAGATTTTAATAAGGTTATACCCGCGTAAGATCCATAAGTCCCTGTGATTCCAATCAGATTCTCAACTCCAGTATCGATCTTGTTCTGTTCAACAATTTGCAGATGATAAATTAAATATTCGACAAAAAGAAGAGATATTATGGCATTCATAATATTTGTCCCCAACAAATAAAATGTCATTTCTAACTAAAGATTTTATTTATTTATTTTTTCTCGTGGTAATTTCAACAAGGTTCAAACAAGTAATATTTTTTCTCGTGGAAACGAAGGGAATATAAATAGGTGAAGCTTACCTCACTTGTTTTACCGCCATTCTCGCTACCAATTATGGATGACTTGAGCAAATTACCATCAGCACCGTGGCTTCCAAATTGGACGGAGCGAACAATTTCATCATCATAGGTTACGGAAATGAAAGATATGGGGGCCTTTGAAGTGAAACCCCATGGCCCTCCACCTGCAGTAGTAGACGGCCATGGTCCTACGAGTTCCCTTGTTTTAATCACTACACTGACGCCTATTGAATTCAGAACAGTCCCACTACGGCCGTGAAATCCAACGATAGGATCATTGTTTAATAAGCATGAAAATTCACTATCTTTTCTCCCAGCACCAACAGGCAAATGCTTTGTCTTACTTGTAGTAAAACCTAACGAGGTGACCTGTTCTACAGAGTTATAAACACCCACGGACCCCTCAATCGAGATGAGCTTCTCCACCGCAGAGTCAATCTTAATCTGTAAAATTGTATTTGGACATCGGTTAGAAACCACATACATTATTATGTTTATTAGGCTAAACTCCGTTTTCATCCATTGAACTTTCAGCGGTATTTGGGGACAGAATGGAACATTTTCCAAACTTCAAAACTACAGTACATTTTTGAAAGAACAAAAAGTATGAAAGTACAATGGATGAAAACAGTAATTTTGAAGGTCGAGGAGTCTCTTGAATTATCCTCACCTCTTTTTCAGTGCCATTTGCAACACCGAATACTCCAGAGTTACGCAGGGTGCCACTTGCATCTTTACTTATGAATCTGACGGAGTTGACACCATTAATATCATGAGTGATGAAGATATTAGATATCTCACCAATCAAAGTGTGACTCCATGGGTTTCCATCTTCACCACCCCATGGGCCGAGAAGCACAGTACCGCTCTTTGCCTGCAAAAGAAATGTAATAAGAAATATTCATCAAGAGGGAAGGATCTGCCATAACTGAAAGAAATATAATCTAGAATGAATATTACCATTGCTATATTAATTAGTTTCTTCTTCTCAGAGAGTTTGCAGCTAGCTAATTATTTGTGTGCTTATTAGCTCAGTCATGAGGCCTTTATATACTAGTCCGTAGATGAGAATGACCACATAAACTCTTATATTTTCCTTTCTACCATTCCCATAGAACAATTTAATTAGGTTTAAACAAGTATTTTCCGAGATCTAAAGCACTTTTCAATTAAGAGTTCACATGTTGCACATTAGAATTATCAAATGACTGATAGCCCACCGGGCGGCCACGAATCTGATCCGCTGCCCAGTCGCTCAACCTAGACCCACGGTCCGATCGCCCCTAGTCCATTTGAACCATCCAGTGGGTGAGTTGAGCAAAACTTTAACGGAAAAATACATTTTGGTGCCCAAAAGTTTTGCACAAATCCCACTCAGAGTCCCCAACTAACATTTTAAGTCAGAGAAGGTCTTAACATTAACAGACCGTTCAAAATTTAATAGAACATATCTTGTGCCTGTCACATTTTTAAAAAGTTAGGGGCACAAGGGACATTTAACAAACCCGAGAAAGAGAATATTTAAGATGATGCCTTTGGCTGTGTGGATGACGGAGATAAGTTCAGTAAAGTCGATGGTTTAGTTAGTGTTGGAAAAATATGTTGTGTGTGAAGAAAATTGTGTATTTTTCTTACATAAATCGTTTGTCGTTTGACAAAGATTATTGTGGGATCATGTTCCACTTCATGTGAACATTGAAATGATATATCTAGATATCTAATTTGAGAATAGATGAGAAAGATATGATAGCTCAAAGTTGATAGGTTGAAATTGAAACTTTTAGAATTTAACCACACTATTGATGTGTCATGATTTACAAATTAATTAAGGGATTAATTGAGATCATTATCATGAGTTTTGGGGTTACAAGTTGTGAAATACATGAATAAAAAGTAATAACTCTCATATTAATACAAGGATTAATTGATAATTTATTACGTGATTATTGAAGCTATAACTAGAGAAACCCACAACAAATGAAAACAATCTTTTTCCATCAATTTTCCTCCTCTCCCTTTGCAATTTGTTATTCTTCTTTCTTTGGCCTCCTAGAATTGATTAAATGGTATAGTAATTTTGTCCAAGCATTGCTTCAATTCGCCGGAGTTTCTAGTGTTCAAGAATAGCCAGGTCTGTCCGTTTTATCCTGGGAGGCGAACGTACAAAACAACATCAAGCAGAACTCGGTGAGGGAGCGAATTTGTCTTAAGGAGAGTGTGTTACACACGACTCGGGCAATATCAAGAAGATCAACATACGATGTTTCTCCTACGGGTTTTCTCTTTGTTTATGTTTTATTGTAATTTGTATCATTTAATATATTGTATTCTTTTTCTCTTTTGTGCTTTTATAAGATTTTGTCTAACAGACAACACATCTCTAAGAGGTCTGTCCTCCCTTTTCTCTCTATCATCATCATTTCTTCCTCGCTTGTTATCTTTTCGCATAACATAGCGGTCAAGTTTATCTTCATTCACCCGTCTCTGGATCATTCTTTTAAGGGAATGCAATTATCCGTATTATGTTCGTGGTCTTTATGGAAGGCACATTATTTGAAATGGTCCCGGACGTGCTTTGTCCTATAAATTAGTGGTCGGGTATCTGGTAGGTTTACCAATTGCATGATCTCTGTGATAGGTTTAGTAAGGGGCTGAAGACCTCAGCTTTTTCTATAGTCCGAGTTCTATTTTTTTGCCCTTGTAGTTGTTTCCATTGGAAGCTTGGTTGGTGCCAGTCGCATCCATTTCCAGTTTTTCAGATCTCTTCTTGCTCCTATTCTGCCATGGCTATGGCGTAGGCCACATTGTTTAGATCAGATTTCAATTTAGGTTCCCTGGCAGAGAGCTCATAGATCAATTACCCATATCTTAGTCCGGAGTTAAAGCGAACAATCACCTCCCGGTCAGTTAAGCATTCCTCCACCTTGTCAGCCATGGTTCTGAACCGGTTGTAGTAACTTAGAGTGGTTTCATTTTTGTCTTGTTCAATGTTGGCAAGATCTGTCAATCTTTTCTTTCTCTTCCCAGTCGTTGCAAAGTGATCCAGGAACCTGCTCCTCATAATTTTCCAGCTATCTATGCTTCTCTTCTTTTGCTCACGAAACCATGACAGGGCTATTCCGGAGAAGGTACTCGCAAAAGCCTAGTATAGAATATCATCTGCATTGGTGAGGATGGTCATGGTGGATTCGAAACATTTCACATAGTCTCGTGCATCTGTGGTCCCCACGTATTTCTCAAAGCTGGGGATCTTGAGAGCTAGTTTGGGCGGTAGATCATTAATCCGCGGGGAGAAATGACGAGTGGCACTAGTATCATCCTCCTCAACTTCCTTCCTTCCCATTTCCATTTAATCAATTCTCTCTTTCAAGAGGAGAATATCCCTTGCATTAACCCAGAGCTATAGTGGGAACTGCGATGGATCCTCTCTTTTTCTCTGTGCTCATTCACTCGGCTTTGTTCCTCATGTTGTTGGTGATTATCTCCATGTCCAGATGGTGCTCTGCCATTCAATGTCCTGAAATGACGACACTACAAGAAAAACGGCAGTTATTGACGGAAAAATCCGTCACTAAATGCCAAAAATCCGTCACTAAATTGATTTAGCGACGGATTTCCGACGGAAAAATTTCGTTGGTAAAACGCTCGTCGGTAAATCTTTCGACGGATTACCGACGGATCTCAATCAGCTTTAGCGATGGATTTTTCCATCGCTATTGTTTTAAAATCCGTTGGTAATTTGGTAATATAAACGATCAATTTAAAGCATTATGCCAACGGATTAGCGACGGAAAATTCCGTCGCTATTTAAATGATCGTTTTATTTTTTGGACCAATTTAGTGACGGATTATCGACGGATCATTCCGTTGCTATTATTTATTAAAAAGATCAATATTTATATTTATATGCCAAATTATTGAGGGCTTTCCGACGAATATTTCCGTCGCTAAATTTACATTTTATATTGACTATATTATATATATAAATTTAAAAATATATATTAATATATTTTAAATATATATATATATATATATATATATATATATATATATATATATATATATATATATATATATATATATATATATATATATATATATATATATATATATATATATATATATATTAAAATCTCCGTCGCTAAACATTATTTTATTTTATTTTGCTAAAAAAATCATTATTATATTTTTTGTTTTTTAACACACCAAATTACCTACGGATATTTTCCGTCGCTAAATTATTAATTTAAATTAAAAAATTTATATATATATATATATATAATTAAAAATATATTAATATATTTTTAAATATATATTTTGATTCAGTCCCATAACTTTTATTATTCTCGAACAAGTCCTCCATGTTTCAAAAGTTACACTTTGCTCCTTGAATTTCTCTTATACTCAAATTAGTCTAATATATTTTAAAAGTTACACTTTGTTCCCTAAACTTCTCTTATACTGAAATCAGTCCTCACATATTTCAAAACTTACACTTTGCCCACCACCACCATCCATCATCATCACCACCACCACCAACAACACCACCAACACCATTCATAAAAAATAGAAATTAAAACTAAATCTGAAAATATCAAACCCAAATTAAATCTAAAAAAATCAAACCCAATTTAAATCTAAAAAATAAAACCCAAATCTAGAGAGAAGTTCAAGATCTAAAAAATGGAGAATCAGGAAGGAAAATGCTACCATGCTACTCAGGGAGATTAGTTCTACGATATATGCCATCACCCAAGCTGCTTGAAACCGTCGTGAGAACTCCAAACCCATATATGAAACGGGATGGACCGGTCCATTGCCTGCTCATAAATGATATGTTACTGTCCAAAATGCCTAAGAACCCGTAGGGGCTGGTAAAAAGATGAATCCCCCTAACCCGGTAAGACATATTGCTTAATGTTCCAAATAGAGGTGGCCCATTCAATGTCTGCAGTAGCCCAGTCAGTAAAAAACATCTTCCACTCTTCTTCAGTCTTGTCCTTAATATGAAGACCCCAATGGTGGATGGAGAAGGGAGAAAATCAAATTCTGGAGCATACACTCTGAGATGCTCCCACAAACAAATGGTCAAAAGCAGGGGGCTATAATGTCGCATCTCCCCCACAAAGACCGTAGCTTTGGAGGACGAAACGGACGACGCCAAGGTTAGCTAGAAGGGTTCCCGACGGAAATAGAGACGACATCAGCTTTGGAATTGAAGGTGAGGAGAGCAACGGCGTCGGAGGGAAAGACGACAAGGTTAGCTGGAGGGTCCCCGGCGAAAATAGAGACGGCGAGAGAGAGAACGAGAATAAGGGAGAGGATATGGGAAATGGGCATTGTAAGAGGAAGAATGAATGGGATTTGAAATGAAGTTTCATTGTGTTTCATTTCAGTTGTTGTGATTTGAGGGAGGGAGGGAGGGAGGCGCAGTAGGAGAGAGGGAGGCGCAGTAGGAGAGTAAAGAAATAAAAAAAATAGGGTTTTGCTATGATAAATTTGGACCATAGGATTTTTTGTGATTAATGGTTCAGATTGATTAAAATGTCAATTCATGTGAACATAAAACAACCAATCAAGTGAAAATGTGTTTGTGCTTCCTTGGATGAATTTGGACCATTAGATCTAATTATTTGTTATGTATTTAATGGTTAAGATTTTACTAAACCTAATGATCCATGTGAATGTATGGGTTCAATGACTTATTGCCACCTCTTATTTTTATTGATTTATCATCAAAATTATCTTTATGTTTATAATAATTAGTAAAAATAATAAATAACAAAAATTATAATTTATCTTACAAAAAAACAAAAATAATTATATATAAAATTATATACTTTTATTTCTTTAAAAATTATTAGTAATAATACTTAATAATAATACTAATAATGATGCTATTTTTAATTATTCAATTAAATAATTGAATATATAATTATTATTATATAATTAATAATAATAAAATTACTAATAACTAGTAATAATACATAATATCAAAAGAGTAAATAATTGAATATATTAATAATTATTATTATATAATTAATAATAATATTAATAATAATAATAATATTATATAATTAATAATAATACTTAACAATAATATTAATAATAACTAGTAATAATAATGATGCTATTATTAACTATTCAATTAAATAAATGAATATATTAATAATTATTATTATATAATTAATAATAATATTAATAATAACTAGTAATAATGATGCTATTGTTAATTAATCAATTAAATAATTGAATATATTAATAATTATTATTATATAATTACACTACTACATTTCTGACCTAATGTAACGCCAATTTTCGTTGCATTAGGGCCCAAAAACCGTTACATTAGGCCTAATGTAACGCCAAATGGCCGTTGCATTCTCTTGCGTTGCATTAGGTCTAATGCAACGACATAGCAAGCTAATGTAACGCCAGAGCTTTGGCGTTGCATCAGGTAAATACCTAATGCAACGCCAATTTTAAAACCATATGAACAGCTAATGCAACGCCAAAAAGAACCTAATGCAACGCCAATTTAAAAAGTGGTTGAATACCTAATGTAACGCCAAAAATTAAATGAGTCCCTAAAATTTATTACATAATTTCACAATTTTATTAATTTTTTTAATTTTCCTTTTCAATATATATATATATATATATATATATATATATATATATATATATATATATATATATATATATATATATATATATATATATATATATATATATATATATATATACAAATATATTTTAAAAATATGTATATATTTATTCTCAAACAATCCCTTAACTTTTTTTTCTCAAATTAGTCCCTTAATGTTTTTTATTCTCAAATTAGTCCCTTAACTTTTTTATATTCAAATCAATTCTTACATTTTTCAAAAGTAATACTTTGCTCCACCACCGATCCCACCACCGTCCACAACCATCCATCACCATCCACCACCGTCCACAACCGTCCACAACCATCCAAATCATCCACAAATCAAACAAAAATTTGTACAAAGCGAAATAAAACACAAAATACAATAACAAATCGAAAGGAAACCCATGAAATATGTTTGGGCTCGTCGGAATCCATGGAATTAGTTTGGGTTCGTCGGAATCCATGTAGATCTGGTTGAGCCTCACGGAGATGATGAAAGGGAGAGAAGAAGACGGCGTTGGAGGAGAGAGAGAAGAAGACGGCGTTGGGGAGAGAGAGAGAAGAAGACGTTGGAGGGGAACGGCGGATCCACCGTTGCCATCGCCGTCACGGAGAAGATGAAGGGTATTGGGTAGATGCTTTTGTTCGTCGGAATCCATGGAATATGGCGACGGCGACGATGAAGGAAGTTGGAAAAGGTTGGGAGACGGGTAGGAGGGGCACCGTTGATGGAGAGAAGAAGACGGAGAGATTGGCGTGAGAGTGAAGAACAGGTTTCTTGGTTTTGGTTTTGATAAAATGAGATAAATGAGAGAGAGAGAAAAACAATTTCTTGGTTTTGATAAAATGAAAATAAAGAAAGAGAAATGAGGAGAGAAAGAGGGATTTATTGGTTTTGTTAGAATAGTTGTGGACCGTTGGATTGAATGTGTGAATGGTTGGATTTGATTTAGCCATGATCCGGGTGATTATATAAGATCCAATAAAACAATGCCACATGGCATTTTTTTATTGGATCTCAAATAACCACGCGGATCATGACTAAACCAAATCCAACCATTCACACTTTCAATCCAACGGTCCACAATTCTTCTAAATGTTTTTATATTATCAAAATATTAATAATAATTATTATTAATAATAATTATTAATAATAATAATTATTAATAATTATTATTATTAATAATAATAATAATTATAAATAATTATTATTATATAATTATTAATAATTCTTAATAATTATTATTAATAATAAAAATAATTATTAATTATAATTATTAATAATAATAATTATTAATAATAATTATTAATAATGATTAACAATTATTAATAATAATAATGATAATTATTAATAATAATTATTAATAATAATTATTGATAATAATAATTATATAATAATAATAATTATTAATAATAATTAATAATAATTATTATTATTAAAAATTATTATTATATAGTTATATAATAATAATAATTATTAATAATAATTATTATTAATAATAATTATACCATATGCCCTATACCTTATACCCTATACCATATGACCTATGCCATATACCTTATATCCTATACCCTATAGGGTATACCCTATACCGTATACCCTATAGGGTATACCCTATACCATATGCCCTATGCCCTATATCCTATAGGGTATACCCTATACCCTATATCCTATAGGGTATGCCCTATACCCTATAGGGTATACCCTATACCCTATACCATATGCCCTATACCCTATGCCCTATATCCTATAGGGTATACCCTATACCCTATAGGGTATACCCTATACCATATGCCCTATACCTTATACCATATACGCTATAGGGTATACCCTATACCCTATACCCTATAGGGTATACCCTATACCCTATAGGGTATACCCTATACCGTATACCCTATAGGGTATACCCTATACCCTATATCCTATAGGGTATGCCCTATACCCTATAGGGTATACCCTATACCCTATACCATATGCCCTATACCCTATGCCCTATATCCTATAGGGTATACCCTATACCCTATAGGGTATACCCTATACCATATGCCCTATACCCTATACCATATACGCTATAGGGTATACCCTATACCCTATACCCTATAGGGTATACCCTATACCCTATAGGGTATACCCTATACCGTATACCCTATACCCTATAGGGTATACCCTATAGGGTATACCCTATACCATATGCCCTATGCCTTATAGGGTATACCCTATACCCTATAGGGTATACCCTATACGCTATAGGGTATACCCTATACCCTATAGGGTCTACCCTATACCCTATACCCTATAGGGTATACCCTATAGGGTATAGGGTATACCCTATACCCTATAGGGTATACCCTATACCCTATACCCTATAGGGTATACCCTATACCGTATACCCTATACCCTATAGGGTATAGGGTATACCCTATAGGTTATAGGGTATAGTGTATAGGGCATAGGGTATAGGGTATAGGATATAGGGTATAGGATATAGTGTATAGTGTATAGGGTATAGTGTATAGGGTATAGGGTATAGGGTATAGGGTATAGGTTATAGGATATAGGATATAGGGTATAGGGTATATGGTATAGGGTATAGGGTATAGGGTATAGTGTATGTGGTATAGGGTATAGTGTATGTGGTTTGTGGTATAGGGTATAGGGTATAAGGTATAGGATACAGGTTATAGGGTATAGTGTATAGGGCATAGGGTATAGGGTATAGGGTATATTGTATAGGGTATAATGTATAAGGTATAGGGTATATGGTATAGGGTATAGGGTATAGGATATAGGATATAGGTTATAGGGTATAGTGTAGGGTATAGGGTATAGGTTATTGGATTTTGGCGTTGCATTAGTAATTTAGGCGTTACATTAGGATTTTGGCGTTGCATTAGTAATTTAGGCGTTACATTAGGATTTTGGCGTTGCATTAGACTCGTTACATTAGCTCTGGCGTTGCATTAGATGCGTTACATTAGCTCTGGCGTTGCATTAGGTGCGTTACATTAGCTCTGGCGTTGCATTAGCCGTTACATTAGCTCTGGCGTTGCATTAGGTGCGTTACATTAGCTCTGGCGTTGCATTAGATGCGTTACATTAGCTCTTGGCGTTACATTAGATGCGTTACATGCGTTACATTAGGTCAGAAATGTAGTAGTGTTAATAATAATACTTAATAATAATATTAATAATAACTTGTAATAATAATGATGCTATTGTTAATTATTCAATTAAATAATTGAATATATTAATAATAATTATTATATAATTAATAATAATACTTAATAATAATATTATATAATTAATAATAATACTTAATAATACCCTATAGGGTATACCCTATACCCTAAACCCTATAGGGTATAGGTTATATGATATACCCTATAGGGTATAGGGTATAAGGTACCCTATAGGGTATAGGGTATATGGTATATCCTATAGGGTATAGGGTATAAGGTATAGGGCATAGGGCATAGGATATAGGGTATACCCTATACCCTATAGGATATACCCTATACCCTATAGGTTTTAGGGTTTAGAATATACCATATAGGGTATATGGTATACTATATAAGGTATAGGGTATACCCTATAGGGTATACCCTATAGGGTATAGAGTATACCCTATACCCTATAGGATTTAGAGTTTAGGGTTTAGGGTATACCCTATAGGGTATAGAATATACCATATGGGGTATAGGGTATAGGGTATACCCTATACCCTATACCCTATTGGGTATATCCTATAGGTTATACCCTATACCCTATACCCTATAGGGTATAGAGTATACCCTATATCCTATAGGGTATACCCTATAGGGTTTAGAGTTTAGGGTTTAGGGTTTAGGGTATACCCAATAGGGTATAGGGTATACCCTATACCCTATACCCTACAGGGTATACCCTATATGTTATAGTATATAGGGTATAGTGTATAAAGTATAGGGTATAGGGTATAGGGTTTAGAGTTTAGGGTTTAGGGTATATGGTATAGCTAGAGTATAGGGACGGGTAAAATTCTTTAATTTTTATTTATAAATATATAGTCTTTTTTTTATTTTTTATGAATATAAATAAGTATTTTGGACATTTTTTTTAGTACTAAAGTTTTTTTTTTCGAAAATTTATGCTCCATCCGTCCCTAAAAAATTGTCCTGTCGTATTTTTTGCAATTATTAAGGAAGAACTTCACCTTTTTTTTGTTTTTTTTTGTTTTTTTATTTGAGGCTTGCCCATCTCGAGTCAAGCCCCTTTTTTTGTGTAAGTCAATTTACTAATAAGTCCCTCAATTCTCTGAAATTCCCTTAAAATCCCCCCAGAGACGCCTAATATTAACTAGGGAGGGATAATCATCCACTCTAACCACTTGGGGGAGTCGAACCCAGGACCTCCTTGTTGGTGTCCCAGTGCTCTGGCCATCAGGTCAAGTCCTGATGGTTAGAGCTTCACCTTCTTGAACCTTTGTAGATTTGCATTAACATTCATAACTAAGTTTAGAAATCAGGGACGTTTAAAATTCTTTAATTTTTATTTATAAATGTATAGTTTTTTTTATTTCTTATGAATATAAAAAAATATTTTGGACATTTTTCAGTACTAAATTTTTTTTCAAAAAGTTATATAAAAATAGTTAGAAAAAAAATAAACAAATGAAAGTATAATAAAGAAATTAGGGACGGGTAAAATTCTTTAATTTTTATTTATAAAAGTATGTTTTTTTTATTTTTTATGAATATAAATAAATATTTTGGACACTTTTTAGTATTGAAGTTTTTTTCAAAAAGTTATATAAAAAAAGTTAGAAAATAAATAACAAATGAAAGTATAATAAAGAAATCAGGGACGGTTAAAATTCTTTAATTTTTATTTATAAATGTATAATTTTTTTATTTTTTACGAATATAAATAAATATTTTGGACATTTTTTGTATTGAAATTTTTTTTCAAAAAGTTATATAAAAAAAGTTAGAAAAAAAATAAACAAATGAAAGTATAATAAAGAAATCTGGGACGGGTAAAATTATTTAATTTTTACTTAGAAATGTATAGTTTTTTTATTTTTTATGAATATAAATAAATATTTTGGACATTTTTTAGCATTGAAGTTTTTTTTCAAAAAGTTATATAAAAAAAGTTAGAAAAAAACTAAACAAATGAAAGTATAATAAAGAAATCAGGGACGGGTAAAATTCTTTAATTTTTATTTATAAATGTATAGTTTTTTTTAGTTTTTATAAATAGAAATAAATATTTTGAACATTTTTTAGTATTGAAGTTTTTTTTTTCAAAAAGTTACAAAAATAAATTACCGACGGATTATAATCCGTTGGTAATTAAATCCGTCACTAATCCGTCACTAACCTAAAATATAAATTTAATAATTATTTTAAATAATTTAGCAACGACTCAAATCCGTCAGTAATAATATGTAATTAATTTATCGATGGATTTTAATCCATCGGTAATTAAATCCGTCACTAATCCGCACTAACCTAAAATATAAATTTAATAATTATTTTAAATAATTTAGCAACGACTCAAATCCGTCGGTAAAAATATCCGTCGCTATTCCGTCATAAATTCGTCGGTAAAAAGTGCGCAATTTTTTGGCGCCAAAATGGTGACGGATTAGAGATGGAATGGAATCCGTCGGCATATCCGTCACTAAATCCGTCGGTAATCTCGTCCTAATTTCGATTTTTTTCACCCTAAGTCGTTGCTATTTCGTCGCTAATCCGTCGGTATTAGTGACAGATTTATTTCCGTCACTAATTTCCGTCGGTATCTGTCAATTTTCTTGTAGTGCGAGGAGGGGTTCTGTCCCTCCTGGGAGCTATCTCTTGACGGGGAAGGCTCCTATGACGAGAAGGGCTCCTAGGTCGAGGAGGAGTCCTAGGTCAAGGAGAAGGATTTTTATGGGGAGGAGTCCTTTGCCTAGCATGACTTAGCCTTTCTCTCAAGTCTGCTGAATTGACCTCTTGGTCCCTTCGATTATTCAACTAGTTTCTCAAATCTCCATCTCGGGCATTCTCGTGTCCAGCAGCTCTATGACGAGGATAAACATTTGGACTGAGATTTGCATTGATCTACCAGCAATATCGTGATGTGGGGGATTTTGGCCCGGGGGGGGATTTTCTCTATTCCCCCGACTACCACGCCTATCAAATCGACACTCCCCTCTAAGGGAATTTTCCGTCCTGGTGGGTCTTATGATTTCAGCAAGGAATGATCCGGATCTAATTGTAGCAAGGCATTTTGTGTTTCGTAAATGAGTTGCAGAGTGTCCATCTGGCGGTGCAGAAGAGTTCTGCAATAAATTGGTGGTAAAGATGTTTATGTGCCTCCCTGGGTGGCATTCCTCCCCGTCTGACTACTCGAACGCAAGGTGATGGATGTGGTTTTATCCATCCAAAATATATGTTTTCAAGCTTATTTGGTGCTCAAAACCTTGAGAAATTAATGTGTTTTGTTAGTATTTTTAAAGTACAGAGGTTGAAGTTAGGCAAAAAATGGAGGATATAAGCTTGTTTTTGAAGTTCAAGGACCAAATTGCAATTATGAAAAATTAGGGAGTAAAATGGTATTATAAAGTTCAGGGGCTAAATTGCAATTTATTAGAAAAGTAGGGACTGCAGCTGAAGTTAAGGCTTGGCAGGCAGTTGCTGGGCCAAGGCAGCGAGGGTAGTCGGCCAAAGAGAAGAGTGGCCGAGACAAGGCAGCAAAACAAGGGCCAAGAACAGCAGCTGGCCGAGAAAATGGGGCTGTGGCCGAGAGCGACCGCGCCAAAATCAGGGCTAGCGCATGGCCAAGGCTGGGACGACCGCGCCCATGGCCGGCCAAGGCTTTGCGACGAAAATTAGTGACTGATTTGGTCCGTCACAATTTTGAAAGGTGTTTTCAATAGATTTTGCTACAAAATTTGTCACGGATTTTGACAAAATCCTACTTTGACCTATTTTGGCTGTAAATCAGGAATCCTTCCTCCCTCCCACTATATAAATGATCCCTATAGAAGCTTTTGTATCTCTCTTATCTCTTAATCTCTCTTCTTCTCTTTTACATATTAAAATAGGTTTTATTTATTTTGAAGATTCAATAACAAGGTTTATTTATTTTAATGGTACTTCGAGGCTAATTTATTTTGATTCGTGGATTGAGGTAAGTAACAATTGAATCTTTATGCTAGGGTTTTAATTCTTCATATCTCTCTCTCATTTTGTTCTCTCAACATTCTTCAATATTATTTATAGGATTCAGTTGTATGTTAAGATATTTTTGGCCTTTAAATTTATTTGTGTATAAATCATTTCACTCACATGTATGATTTATATATTGACCATTATTGAGAAAAATAGATTTAATTGATGATTTCACGGAAATCAATGAATCTAGGTTCTTATTTTCTTATATTTTAAATAGAATCTCTTGAATGTTTATATTGACTTCACGGAATATATAAACAATGAAAATTGCCTCAATCGAGATCTTCTCCATCCCATTGAAAGCGTGAAAATCTCTATCATTCTTGTACCTCCACCTATTTTTTAGGGTAAAGAAAGTGGCGAAAGTTTAAAAGAGAAGAAGCACAAAAAGCAGAAACGTGAAAAAAATTCTTGGGAACAAAATGATTTGATAATGCAATGAATATATATGGGGCATGAACTGAAAATAAGGACCCGCGAAACCATGAAGTAGTCCAAAAGACGAAAAGTGAAGACCAAATATGGGCAACTGTCGGGCTAATGACCTTCACCAAATGTGCTTATTGGGAGGCAACCCAAATAGGTATGTTTTATTTGCTTTATTTTAATTGTTTTGTTGTGTCATATCATCATTTGAACCCAAGGCATGTTTAAGTTCTTTTTTCTATTAGGACATAGCATGTTTTGAGTTTGGGGTTAGATATCTCTCCGAGTTTTTGGATTTATAAGGGAGTGTATATAATGTCACCCTCCAAAAAAATAGAGAAATTTTAAAAATTTTGTTATTTTCATATTTTGGGATGTTGACAAGAGTCGATGATGATTTGAGAGTTCTATATTCTAAAATCTTAAGTATTATTATCAATATGTGAATATAATTGCATTGAAACATGTAAAGTATGATTACTCCACATTTCACTTCCATGCTATTTTTCTTAATCATTGTTACTAATTTAGAAGACATTTATAGGATCACTTTGGCATTCTCGGGGTTCCTATAACTTGTTTACATGACTGTCAATAACACATCAAGTAGGCTATTCGGGAATTGATATATGGCTACTTTCTTTGAACCCTATTTGTGAGCCTTTAACTTTCTCGTCACTTATAAAAATTTCCGCTATAACTCCTTTTGAACTTGAAAAATAATGGAATCTCTCACAAAGTGAGAGGTTATCTTAGACGACCATTCGCCTTCTTTTATACCTATAATATCCTACCATTTAAACTTATAAACTATTTTCTCACATTTTCAAGAAAGTGAAACTAGGGAATGATGGGGAATGTTTGGATGATGTTTGGAAAATCAAGGGTGAAAAGTGGTCATCAAAAGAAAGAAAAGGGTCATGATATGTAATGAAAAGAGGGGATTGAGCAAAATATTAAATGCATATTATTCGTGATATATATGGGCAAAGAAAAGAAAAAAATAAAGAAAAAAATCTGAAAAAAAAAGTCTTGCCCTCTTTTATGTTGAAGTGAAAAGTGACCAAAAAGAAAGAAAGGTGATCAACCCCAAGTGTGAAAGTATGCAAAATTAAAAGTTTGGGGGTTGAATCAATGGGTTGGCATGGAGTGGAGTGATAAATTTCAAAGTGAGGATATGTGTTGAAAACTCTCTAGTTTCAATACTTACTTCGTATGTCTTTACCTTCTTTTGTAACCGTGAACCTAGCCCGCGATTTTCGTGATAAATTACAAGTCATAAAGCCATATTTGATCCCTAAATAGTAGACGGGT
This sequence comes from Adenophora triphylla var. japonica, assembly GCA_022495995.1. Lineage (NCBI taxonomy): Eukaryota > Viridiplantae > Streptophyta > Magnoliopsida > Asterales > Campanulaceae > Adenophora > Adenophora triphylla. The sequence goes on along the minus strand of JAFEMH010000157.1, from coordinate 937,280 downwards.
TGACAGTTTTGTTAAATATGCATATGAGTGTCTCTTATGCATATATTTATCTTAGTATCATTGATTTAGAGCATAACACAAGTGACCCTATAAAATATCTTATTTTGATAACATTGATATCTCATATTTCATTTATCTTATCATATTGTGGTAGAGAATTGTAAGTTAGATGCATCCATGTAAATATAATCCCATGCTTATAATAATACTTGTAGATTATGTGTGTTGTAAGATCTGAGACTTGTTGTGCCAACAAATTATTATATGAATTGAACAATCCAAAAATATTTTATTTGTTTTAATTAGTTAGTTAGTTTTTATTTTGTTTTAGTTTAGTTTTACTCGATTACGAGCAAAAGATAAGTTTGGGGATATTTGATGGAAGTGGTTTTACGCATCCAAAAGATATGTTTTCAAGCTTATTTGGTGCTCAAAACCTTGGAAATTTAATGTGTTTTGTTAGTGTTTTGAAAGTACAGGGGTTGAAGTGCAATTAGACAGAAAATAGAGGATATAAGCTTGTTTTGGAAGTTCAGGGATCAAATTTTAATTATGGAAAATTAGGGAGTAAACTGGTATTATAAAGTTTAGGGGCTAAATTGCAATTTATTGGAAAAGAAGGGAATGCAGCCGAAGTTAAGGCTTGACCGGCAGTTGCTGAGCCAAGACAGCAACGTGGCCTGCCAAAGAGAAGAGTGGCCGAGACAAGGGCCAAGAACAGCAGCTGGCTGAGGGTGGTCGAAAAAATGGGGCCGTGGCCGAGAGCGACCATGCCAAAATCAGGGCGACCGCGCCATTTGGGCAGAGAAACAGGGCGACCGCGCCCATGGCCGGCCAAGTCTTTGTGATGGAAATTAGTGACGGATTTGGTCTGTCACAGTTTTAAAAGGTGTTTTCAACAGATTTTGCTACATAATTTGTGACGAATTTTGACAGAATCCTACTTTGACTAGGAAATTGACCTATTTTAACTGTAAATCAGGAATCATTCCTCCCTCCTACTATATAAAGGATCCCTAGACAAGTTTTTGTATCTTTCATATCTCTAATCATCCTTTATATCTATTTTTTCCTTGTACATGTTAAATTAGGTTTTATTTATTTTGAATATTCAATAAAAAAATTTATTTATTTTAATGGTCCTTCGAGACTAATTTAATTTGATTTGTGGATTGAGGTAAGTAACAATTGGATCTTTATGATAGGGTTTTAATTCTTCATATCTCACTCTCATTCTTGTTCTCTCAATATTCTTCAAGATCATTCTTAGGCTTCAATTGTAAGTTAAGATACTTTTGGCCTTTGAATCTTTGGGTATAAATCGTTTCACTCACATGGATGATTTATACATTGACCATTGTTGAGATGATTAGATTTAATAGAGAACTTCACGAAAATCAATGCATCTAGATTTTTATGTTCTTGTGTTTTTAATTGAATCTCTTGAATGTTTATATTGACTTCACGGAATATATAAACAAGATAGAGATATTAGGGTTTTAATGTTTTTATCAAATTCACGGAAGATATTAACATCTTAACTCTAGATTTTTGTGTACGAACCCATGAATGAGATTGAATTCTTTTTACATGATTTAAGAAGTATAAAGTGATAATTGTTATTATCCCCAATCCATGAATCCCTTGTTTCCTAGTTATCTTTACTTGTTTTATTTTTCTTTCTTAGATTAATAATTCACACAAACAAACCCCTTCTTTTGGTTACTTTGATACATTAATAAAATATACTTGTTGCAATTAGTCCCTGTGGATTTAACCCTTACAAGTAAGCTTATTACTACATTGATAAACTAGTGCACTTTCTAGGTAATTTTTATAATAGGGAGATTGCCTCCATCACAAGGTCATACCTAGCGGTGGCAATCCATCGTTCAGGGGTGAAGGAAGTGGCAGTCCCCCATTAGCAAGAGGAATAGTTGTCCCAGCGTTGCCATAAGTCTCCCCCACAAGATGGTTATCCTGATCAGGTGTTTTGCTAACAGTGTGTCCTTCTTCCATTAGGATTTAGAGAACATAAAAAAATCCGGCTATTCAAAGGTTAATTCAATCGTTTCTCGGCAATGAAACCAAACTAATGATGCGAAAAACATCTGATCAGCCCAAATCCAGCAGTAAGGTTGTATCCTAATTGTTTGAATAGCCTGAAGAAGATGAACAAACACATAAACTAAGTCGGGGCTTCATCGGCGAAGGCCCTTCGACGTGAGAGTAAGTATTTGTGTTGTAGAGAACAAATCAATTGACAAGAGTTTGGAGTCAAAAGATGCGTTCACTTGAATTATGTGAATTATGGCTTGTATTTATAGGTGTAGGATATAGAGTCATGCCTTAGATAGGAAGTTAGGTGAAATTAAGAGTCAAATCCTACTCTGATCCTACTTCCTCACAATCCTTATTGTACTAGGATTAGAAGAGCCTTCTGTATGTATTCCTAGGAGGCCTGCTCCTCGACGTAGAATGTTGGTCGACATGTGGTTATGTCGGGCAAGAGAGGTGACCAAGGTAGAGTATCCCATTCCCTTTATCATAAATGATAGACGCTGGTCGGCATTGGAGTATGCCGTGGTTGACATAAAGGCGTGTCTAGGTCGGCATTTATATATGCCTTGGTCGGCATATATCAACATTTCTCCCTTAGTCCTTATATCGCTCTGCTATGTCCAGGTCGACATAGTGGGATATGACGAGGAAGAAAAGACGAGCATATGTAGGGAAGCCCATTCCCTATGTCGTATTTAAGACTTGTATATATTTTTCATTGGGCTTGACCCATATGGCCCATGGTCGTACTCGGTTTATACTGTTCAGTGGCCCCCGACTTCCTAACACGGCTATTCCGAGGAGGAAGTGTTTCCCGTTCTCGGTTTTACAAATACGTAAGGACTTTTTGAATTTCGAGGCGCTTAATCATTTATTCGCCGGATATTCAAACATTGCTGGGCTCGGTTATTAATGACGAGACATCCTCCTTGGGAACACGCCAAACAATTCATGAGGGTATGAAATTATATCTCGACCCGCTTCAGCCGACCCATACCCGTTCAGATCCGGGTAAAAAAAGAAAAATCAGCTTCATTTTCAACCTTTTATTACCGCAGTAATTTGAGAGAGACCAATAAGGTCAAAATTTCCTGGCAATTTCTTTGTGATTTCAAGCTCTATTTATTAGATTTGCAATTGATTATTCTGTGTTTCTCTTCATCAAACAACGAATCAGGTACAATTTCTTCCCCAAACTCCTCGCATTTTCTAGGTTTTGTACTTGGTGGGTTTTTGTGCCGCCATTGTTGAATTTTCTTGAAGCTTTTCTTGAGTTTTTGTATAATTTCCTCGTTTATAGTTATGGCAAGAACTTGGAGCAGTAATCCCAACCCCCTTTACTGTTATCACACCCAAAACCTTTGAATTTACCAAGGTATCGACGGGCCATAGATGATGGTGAGTTTGAATGAGATTGGGGAAATCTTGAAAAGGTATCAAACCCCTAGAACCGAAGTCGGTTATCCTAGTCGATTTAGGATCAATCGACTTAGCATAGACCCCAAATGTTGTGGTCGTCCAAGGTTGGACAGAAATACTCAACCATATCAACTTGTATTACTTAAAGTCCAATCTTCTGGAACGTCCATTGTTGGGTAAGAATCCCTCCTCGACATTGAATTATTAAGACAGGGAGGGATACTTCCTCGTCCTTGTCTTTAGCCATGCCTTGGCAAAAATCTGATCCCATTATTTGTTGTGCAGATATGATGAGAAGAGGCCAGAGTACTGCTCGTCCTTCAACTGGTCCCTCTTCTTCGGGAAGAATTGTGGATGCTTTAGATGAGGGAGCCCAAGCTGGCATGCATACAAGAGGCCGTGATTGGTCCCAATGGGTAGATCTAGTACTCCTAGGCCTAGGTCGGCCAGAGTCGGGGAACCCATGATCCAAGAAATCCATGATAAGTTTCGAGTGTCTAGGGAGTAATACCGCCTAACCTACCTCCCCGGTGCACCTGTTCGTGATGAGGAGGCCATGAAAGACTTTATGTATAGCTTAAACCATGTCTCCTTTTTCTATAAATAGTTCCAGTTGGGCCTTCGTCTTCCCCTCAACCCCTTCATTTGTGAATTTTTGGAGGACATGCAAGCCGTCTCCTCCATGATAGGAGCCATTGCCGTGAGATTCTTAATCGACTTCATAATGTTCTGCCATAGTCTTGGCTTTAAACCTTGCCAATCGACTTTTCACAGTTTTTTTACAGTGAGCTATAAGGAGGACACCCATGTTTTAGTGGTGAGTAGTGACCCAAACCGTCCAAAATTAATATACCCAGTGTCAAGCAAGGTGTCGGGCTGGAACAATCACGTTATTAGAGTTGAGAGTACTCAAGGTTGGGAATTTCCAGCTCCCTCCAAATTTCCAGGCGTGCCCGACCATGTATGGAGGCCGGAATGGAGTGACCGGCTCGTTGAAAGGTTAAAGCAGTTTGCCCAGGTGGGGACTCTGTGTTGGTTAATCTTAGAAAACGACCAGAGGTATTATATCTAGGCCGACATTATGTCCGGGCCTCTGGATGGGCTAGTGCCCCTCGGCTCTGTCGTTAGGGGAAATAGATTTCTGACTGGAGGGTGCACCCCGGCCTAGTCTTCAATTCTGACTGCGAGATCTGTAAATTATATGGAGACATATATTTTTCAGAGGAGCAGACCATAAAAATGGTGGAGGAAATACTCGATCCCCAAGCTCTGATGAAGTTAAAAAGGAGGACGTCCAGATCCTCGGCCAAAACCAAAAGACGGGCTGATGCCATTGAGAGGCAGGTCATCTTGGCTAGCAAAGAAGATGGGGCTTTGCCCATTAAGCTGGTAGGGGGCACTGGGGCACATGCCGAGGAAGAGACGAACGGGCAAAAGGCCCAGGCCGGGGATGAATATGGACCTAAGAGACCCACGATGCTGGGGATGCCCTCAGACAGGCCGATCTAATTGAGACCGAGGATTTGAGTGCCAGGCAGAGGACCCCAACTCACAAGATGCCAAGGTTTGAGATCGTGGAGGAGGATCCCTCCAAAATAATATCCACTGAGCCCTCCACGTCTGAATTCACTGCTCGGCAAATAAAGACATATGGCGAAGTCGAGTAGTTTGTTCAAGAAGCCCGTCAAACCCCTCCCCTCAAAGGCATGGACGTCCTGGCCGGTAAGGGCCCTCAACTAAGGCTCGGCCGGGCTATAATCCATCGGTCACTTGATGACGAGCTCTTGGACCAGTTCCTTGAGAATAAACCTACCATAGAGCACCTGCCCAACAAGAAGGGTCTCCTCCTAAGTTAGGTATGCTTGCTCGACATTATCCATTTCCTTCCCCATCTTTTCATACTTGTAGTTTTTCAATTTAACTTATTTCTTTGTTTCCTTTGTGAAACTTGAAACGGTCACGACATATGAGACCATCAAGTTCAAGGTGGCTAAAGTCCTCAAGCAAAGATGGAACGTCAAGTTTAGAAGGGAAAAGACAACCTAAAGAAGGCTGTGGAGCTCTTGAAATCTTTAAGGGAGGATGTTGATGCCTATAAGGTAGCAAAGGCCAAAGCTGAGGAGGAGGAGAAAGCGGCTAAGGAGACACTTGCTCGGGCCGAGGAGGCTGCCCGGCACAGGGAGGTTGAACTGGAGAAGCAAAGGGAGGAGTCTCAAAGAGTGGCCGAGGAGGCTACTGCCCAGCTCAAGGAGTTGGAGGCAAGCATCCCTTCCAGGGAGGCTGACGCCATTGCCCATTATAAAGCCAGCGCGGTTTTTAAACAGGTCGTGGCAGAGAAGACGGCCACCATGTACTCAGATGGGTACTTACACTTGGCCAGGAGGGCCATGGTGGATCTGTCTCTCAACGTTGACCTGGGTGTGCTTGCCCGGCTTATATGCTAAGATTCGTATGATGACGTTTCTAGAGTCGGGAACTCCCTCGTGCCTTATTCTGACAATGCCTTGAAGGTGATTGCCTCTAGGGACGCCAATGCATGTCGACCTGCCTAGGTTCACCCTCGTTGACCCTCAAAACATTCACTTATCATGGATAAAATTGAGGAGGAGGAGGAGGAGGAGGAGAATTCAGAAGGTGAAGATGTCGGGGAGGACCAAGCCGACCAAGTCACCATTCCCGAAGTCGCGGCCAAGCAAGATGATCTCTTTAGGGGAGACGATCAAGCCTGAAGACCCTTTATTTTTTGTTTTTGTTGATGTAGACATTGGAACAAGATCTTTGTATATTTTGTAAATGTCTTAGCCCAATTTGGGAGGCAATACATTCTAACCGGCATGCCTTAGCCCAGTTTATGTGAGGCATTGCATGGTTTTTTGATCAATATCATGTATGTTGGCTTTCATCACTTTTCTTTTTTACTTTATTGCTTGCACATTTGAACTGCTTCTGTTCGTTTGTATGTTTGTATGTTGAATGCTTGTTGTATGATGCTTATGATCTTCATTCCTTTATGTCGAGGAAAATGCTCGACATAGGCACTTTACCATTTGTCTGAGACGTCTTGCTCGGCATTTGTACTTTAGGAATTGATCCCTTTAAGCCAAGGAGGTTTCTCGACATAACACTTAGGTAATTTTACCCTTTCTAGCTGGACTAGAGTGCCCATCTTAGTGACTTAGTGGATATTCCTGGGGCACTCCCCGTCATTATAACTTAGATGTTTCATCCAAGGTGCGAGCAGTAGGCTGCTCGTCTTTTACCGTTAGGCACTTTGCCTAAGGTGCGAGCAGTAGGCTGCTCGTCTTTTAACCTTAGGCATTGTGCCTAAGGTATGAGCAGTAGGCTGCTCGTCTTTTGTACTTGTCTTTCTAGTCATAGTCTTTGACAAAAGTTGAATTTATTAACTGGAACTGATTACATCGAACTGCAATCCTATTTTAAAGAACAATGAATATAAATCTAATCTACTTAACAAAAAATAGGCTTATAAAATAGTGATAGTATTTAATTAGATGGTCAGAATTCCATGGATGCTTCAGTTCCTGCCCAACTAGGGTTTTCATTCTGTAGGTTCCTTCTCGTATAACTTGCTTGTGATGTAAGGACCTTCCCAGTTTGGGGAGAGTTTGTTCTACTCGGCTTTCCTGCCTGTAGCTTCAATCTTTCTAAGCTTATAGTTTACCATTCTCATCTGAGCAGCTAATCTCCTTTCATCCACTTGGTCTAGGTCTAGCAGCTTGTTGAACTTGTTGATCTGTTCATCATAGTTGGACCTTCTTACTGTAGGGATGGCCATCTCTATTGGTACCGTAGCCTCAGACTCAAAGGTCAGTGCGAATGGGGTTTCCCCGATTGACCCTGGGTGGTTGTGCAAACTACCCACAAGGCTAAGGGAAGTTTGTCCAACCATCTACCATTACTTCCTTCTAGGTTTTTGGTTAGGGATGTTAGCACTAGCTTGTTGGCTGCATTCGCTTGTCCATTGCATTGAGTTCTCAAGCCAACGAGACGTCCCGAGACTGCCCCGTTAAAAGTTAACCGGAATCCGTTAACTGCCCCGCTCCAGGTTAACCGGAACCCGTTAAACTCCCCGTTCTCAAGCCAACGAGATGTCCCGGAACTGCCCCATGCATCCCAATGTCAAAGCGTACTCAACACACGTTATCACACGTAAAAGTACAGTTTTTCCCAAAAAACGCACTTTCCGACACTTTCCGGGGGCGTTTCGGATATTTTTAGGACAGTTATTTAAAAAACGGACAAAACCGGAAATAACGGGATGAAAACCCTAGCCTAGGTGAGTCACAGGGGGCATGTGGCACACATGCCAAAGCCCTCAAGTCAACATCAATCTGATTTCAAGGTGAAAAGACCAAAATGCCCCTGAGATTGAGTCACAGTCCGTCCGGACTGTTTTACAGGCAAAACCAGAATTGCCAACAAGTCCTCCCATTTTCTAAAATACCACAAAAACCTCCCTAAATTGAGGATAAGTCCGTCCGGACTATTTTACAATTTCACCCTATAAATACAAGGGCTGTCAAAACATTTCAAGGAGGAAAAATATTAACCATTTTCACCAAAGCCCACGGCATAAACCCTTTCCACCCTCTCCTGAGCCCCGTTTTGTCTTGATTTGCGTGAAAACCTCGTTTCTCAATCAAACACGAACCAAACAAACTCAAAACACCCTTTCAAACACTAAACTGTATCCCGTATATGTCAACCGAGCCAAAAGAGTCAACCCCTAGCCATAGGTAACACTCTCTCTCCCTAAACACTCGTTCCGTCTCGGTTTACGCGTCAATCGCTATAACCGCTTCGGTTGAAATCTTTGAAATGTAGACGTAATGCCGTCCACAGGGTCCGATACGTTTTAGTCCAAGATCATCTTCTCTCCCATAAGAGAAGTAATCTCGGGTTAAAACGGCGTTCCGGCCGCATTTTTATGTTTCTGTCATTTACGGTCCGGATCGTTTGATCCGTTGATTCACAATTTCATAGTCCGAACCGTTTGGTTCGTGATAGTCATTTACAAGTCCGGATCGTTTGATCCGTTGATTTTCATTTAAATTACGCAACTTTACAAGTCCGAGCCGTTTGGCTTGTTGATTGCACCTTTAATGTCCGAATCGTTTGATTCCGTTGATACCGCATTTTAAATACTGTCATTTACAAGTCCGAGCCGTTTGGCTCGTGATAGTATTTAATTATCAAAGTCCGAGTCGCAAAACGATTCGTTGATCGCATCTCATTTAATGTTTTTTTTCCATAAATCGCTAACAATGTAATGCCCGGTTCAAAACCGGAGTTCGTCATTCGAACTCTCTTTCAAAACGCGCAAAAGTGACGTTTGGCATCCAAACAATCATTTTTAACTAAAAACCCGACGTTTGACATTCAAACGCTCTTTTCTTAAAGTCAACATTTGACACTTAAGCTAAAGATTCAAACTCGTCACTCGCACCTCTTTTCCTAAAATACTCCAAAATCGACATTTGTCATTCAAATGCTCGCTCTTTCCCAAGAATCATGAAATCAACATTTGAAATTCAAATCAAGATTAAGCTTATCATTCAAGCTCCCATTTCCAAAATGCAAACACACACACACGCACACACACAACTTCGAGAAAGGTAGAAAGACTCGTCATACGAGACGTTTCGGGTGATCTCAAAATACTCTTCCCAAAACGTAACGTGACCTCCGAACCTAACAATCTCCGGTACTAAAAGCCATTTACAAAGTTTGGGTTCAAAATACAAAATGACACCTTTTCAAAGCCATTTCCAAAGTTTGGGCTCAAAATACAAAACGACACTTTTTCCAAAGCCATTTTCAACGTTTGGGCTCAAAATACAAAACCACGTGGCGAATCTTCTCCTTCCCGAAAGCGAGTTCCCAAACATCCGCGAAAGACAACCACTCGCGCACAGCCCGCGCGATCCGGGTAATTTCAGTTGGCGACTCCGCTGGGGACTAGGATACTTTTTTAAAACTGCCGTCGTTTTCAAAAAGCATTCCCTGGGTCAAACTTTCGTTTACCCTTTCTCGTTTTTGTATGTGATGTTCAAAGCATCGAACGGTTTTCAAAAAAATGTGTTGCATTTTTCATCTAAAATCATAACATGTTCGTACATTCCCGTTCATACATGATTTTCATGTTACATTTTGAACTGCGCATAAATTCTTTAAACACATTCTGAAAATCTCTGTTTTACTCAGAAAAAGAATTTAGTGACCGCACACTACTTGCACTGCTGCCTTGGTACACCGCAGGCTACGTGCACTTCCTGCCTCGGTACACTGCACACTACGACCCGTAACCCGGGATGACCGTTCAGTTGCAGCTCGTTTGGTCTGCCAGACACCTTTCGAGCGCGCATGGGGTCATCCCAAACAGCCCATCCTAGCCCGTGTAAGCCATGCACTCTTTGTGTCACACTTCGTCCAAGACCCCGGTTGTTTTTGGCTTAGTACGTGTCATAAAGCCCAAGTGTATATTTTTTACGCCGGGTTCCCTCACAAGTCAAGCTTGAAGGATTGAGACCAAAGGTCGTTCCCGACCCGAAGTCTTGAGCTTTTCAGCATTGACTTTGACGCGAAGCTTCTGCCGAAAAACATACCCGAATGTTCAATGTGATACCGTGTCACCAAACCCTCAACGTATGCACCGTACTAGCCACAACATGGCCAACGCCAAAAGCTAAGGCCCCTCGCGCAAGCGAGTCAGGAGAGGTCATGCCGAAATTTTGGCACGATTTCTGCCTTAGCTCATGGACGTTGACTTCGATCGTGGCCCGCGTGTCACATACGTTGGAGGTTTGTAAACCAGCTAGCCTTAAGTACACTTTTTTCCTTTGTCGGTGGAACTCGCTTGCCTTATAGGACCCTCGCTCACGATTGTCCATCCCGGGAAGACGATTTACAGGTGAAAAATGAGGGGCTTATAAGCGTAGTGACGAGATCCACTGATTAGAGCCTTAGGTTAGTTGCGAAAAAGAAGACACGATCTTTTCCAATCGATTAGGACTCTGAGAAAATACGTTTTAAGTAAACATTAATCGGTAACTGCACATTGCACTAGCCCAAAACCCTGAGCCAAATACCCTTTCCGAAACCTAAACCCTGCCTTTCATTCCCTGCAGTGAGCAGAAAGTGGTTCAGAATTTCTGGTCAGTGCCTCGCCAGAGTCACAGTTACGGCAGCATCAGACAGTTCTTCGGTTCCCTCAGTTCCTTCAGCCAGACTCTCCGACATGTCAAGCTCACCGAGAAATCATGACGGGAACGGAACCCTGCCACCGGTAACAGATATGACATTGGAAGAAGCCATCCGGGCTTGTGAGGTTCACAAGAGGCAGAAAGAAGATCAGCTGAATTTCGTAGTGCAGCTTCTGAATGAGCGAGGTATAGCAGCTATCCCCCAGCCAAATGGTACTTTCATCCTAATTTAGGACGACGATTCCCCGAAATCAGCTCCACAAACCTTCAACCAGGTTCCTCCCCCGCCAACTTACGGGATGCCTTCAAACCAAGGAAACATCCGACCTAGGCTTCATGTTGCCACCTCTCAAGGCAACCCTATCATATACGGCCAAGCCAGTACTACTCCCACCACTCAGTACAACTAGCACACCGCTAGACCATCTCAAACAGATGTCAACATCCTCCAATACCCTCCCGGGTTCAACCCATTGCCTATACACGAACCCCAAAACACCGGGGACAAACCCCGATACAGTCCAGAAAAGGCCCCCATATATCCACATATATCAAGCCTCCCACCTCCAATTACTACCACTCATAGGGTAGCACCCGGCACCGAGCCTCAAAGTCCACCACTGGACCCAGCCCTAGCTTGGATGGTCGAACAGATGAAAGACCTGAAAGCCAGCATAAGCAGTTCAAGGCAAGAAACGCTCATATCCACAGATTCGGGAATGGTCACGCCTCTCCCTGGCAAAGGGAAAGATACGTCCGTCAACTACATTCATCAGAGAAAGCAGTCGGGCAACAGAAACCCAGTCCCGCAAAGAAACAACTCCACCCCGAAGCAGCCTTCCGTGCACTTCGACAAGTTGGACATGCCTCTGATTAAGATGCTGAAAGGGTTGATCAAAGAAGGCCTCCTCAAGCCGGTTGAAAATTACAAACCCAAGAATCTCGTAGTCAACGCTGCTGATAAAAGCAAATACTGGTCCTTCCACCAGTATCATGGCCAGACCACCGACAACTGCGTGGGGTTATGGTACAAAATCCAGAATTTGATAGAGGAAGGAAAATTGGAGCGTCCCCGTGTACCTAATACAGTCGGAAACCCTTTTCCGAACAACAACAGTGTGAACTCCATCGAGTGGGTGCCAAAGAAGATTGCCGCAGAGCCAGTTCCTCTGCCTCTTCCAGCTAGGTCCTCATCAAATGTCCACATCAATTATGATGTTTGTGACTACTTCGAATGCCTTGAGTACAAGTTCCAAGACATGATCAGGGGTGATTCTCCTAGAAAGCAGAAGAAAAAGTCTTCTCAACAGAAACTGAGAGAAAGATATAAAGCTGGAGACACCAGCGTGGGTACACTCGGAGAGCCATCCGAGAAATTCGATTACTACGTACTCTACTCCAGCCAGTCCTCCCTTCCTCCAGGCCACGCAGCTTTAGAGCAGACAGGGGTGGGAAAGTCAAAAAATCCTGCTGACGTCAAAGTTCAGGCCTCAGGACACCGGAATACCTCAAATCTTGGCAACCTTACCGCCAGCCAGAAGCCTAATCCCCCCCGAGATCAACCAAGGTTCAATTTTCCCAACTTCAGAGCACGGGCCGGCAAAGGAAAGTCAAATTCAACTTGGCACTCGCACTCAATCAACGTGCTGACCAAGGGCGGCCATCGCCACAAGCTACCTCGACACAATCCCGAGGCACCACCAAAAGCTTTACCTCTCAAGAGGAAGACAGGAAACGGATGGCTTGATGACTCTCCCTCTCCGTAAAGAGACTAGATCTACGATTCCCGACTATATGGCAGTATGCTAACCTTCTGTGACGAAGACCTTCCGAAAGGGGCCTCAGGGCACAATGAAGCTATGTACATCACTCTCCGGCTCAACACCATCTCTCTCCTCGGGGTATTGGTAGACAATGGATCAGCAGTCAACGTCCTCCCTCTCAGCATAATGCGTGCCCTACGCATCGACGAAGGCCACATGATCCCATCTGCCCGAACTATCAAGGCCTACGACAGCACGTCTCATCCCATCCTGGGGACGGTGACTCTGGAGCTCTGGTTCAAAACCCAAATGGTGCCAGCAAAATTCCACATGATGGACATCCTGTCCGAATTCACAGCTCTGTTGGGATGGCCATGGCTACACCACATGAAAGTCATAGCTTCCACTCTCCATCAGTGCATCAAGTTCATTAACCGGCAAGGAGATCTTGAAGTCATTAGAGGAGAAAGTTTCCTCATAGGGAACGAAGCCGAGACAACAGCCAAGCGTGCCCACAGCCAAGCACCGGGGTTACCTCCTTCAAGCCGACCAAGGGACTATCGGGGCAAATCTCATCAGAATCCCTCAGAGTCCGGAGATGCTAACTATGTCAACGTCCTCGAACAGGCAGACCCTGAAGCAGTCAGATTCATCAAGTTCAACTGCCGTTTTCGAAACTTGGACGCATACTGGAAAGAAACTCTGAGCATCGCGATGATGCGGGCATACAAACCCCCTGTCTCCGGTCGAAGATTTGTCAGCATCCTTCAAGCCAACTCTCTGGCCCCACCAGGCGAAGAAACCTTCGTGATAAAGGTCAACAAGCATCGTCACACTCGTGATGAATGTATGGCAGTCGTATGGGATGTCCTACACGAGGAATTGCCCGCCGAGCCCCTCTTCTCAAGCGAAGGGCATGATGTTTTTCTAGCAGCTCCAGCATCGCAGCAGGACGCGAGACATACTTACATCTGGGTTGAGCCGTCAGACAACAACGAATAGGACTCTCCGAAGTCGAAGACGCAGCAGATCCACATGAAGATCCCTACATACATATGATCAGTTTCGAGAACGGCACCAGATCCGATGAGGTCACCTATGATGAGGGCTCCAATACCATGGAAATTGTCAAGCTCAACATCTAGAACAGGCAGTTATCCGGCGAATGGAAACAACTGGTTGACACTACAAAGGATCCGGTCCTTATTATCAGATTCTGCAATGCCAAAATTACCCTCGATGATTGCCTGCTCATGGTAAACGAGGCCCTGGTCAATCAAGCTCAAAGCTCATCATCACTTCCGATTACCAGCCCCAGTGGCAATCGGCCCGTGCCGTCAGTAAGGCTTACAGCCAGGGGCGCCGCCAAGGCCAAGGGCATCTGCAAAGGAGACAAAGCTCCTCACCCTGCTACAAATCGGATCAACCTCGGGAACGCTTCCAATAGCCACCCTGAAAACATCTGTAAGAGTCTTCCCCGCAAGACAGATCAAGCTTTCGAAGAAAGGAATGATCACCTCAGCATCAACATGCTCAAGTTTGACCCTGCTCCCAGCCATCACGGCCACAGATTCAGGCATCCCGCCAGCAAACTGCTAGCTATGATAGACTTGGCTATCCAGCGAGATCACGAGACCATCAACATAGTAGAATTCAATACCCCCGTGGGTTTAATCAAACAGATATGGGCAAACTTCTTAATAACTGAGATCAGGGAAGGCCGCATGGAATGTCCCAGCCCGACTTCCTTCGTCAACATAATCCAAGTGTTTCCACCATTTGGGGATTTGGATGTGATTACAGTTCTAGACATCGGTCAGATGGCGCGCACCTACGAAGACTGTTTAGCTCTCGCAATGAAAGCCCTCCTGGAACTAGCTGCTCAAGAGAACCGCCTCTGGGACGAGAACCAAGCTCAGAAGACTCACAGGGACGAAGCCCTTAAAGCGTCACAAGTAGCTTCAGACAGAAAGATGGAGGCCACTCTAGACCAGTTCGACCTCAAAGGTTTTGCCCACGGCAACTTCCTGAACTACCATCACTTCTCATCAAACCCCCTCTGGCAAGGGAGGGCGGTCAGCGGTCCCGAATACCTAGGTGATGGAATGACACAGCACAAGGAATACCTAGCCAAACAGCATGAAGAGTACAAGTGCTTACCTCCCCGAGAAAAGCAAGTCCTCTGTGAAAGCGACAACGAAGACGATGAAACCATTCTCTTCCAAGCCGGGCATGAAGTCAACAAAACCGGAATCCCAAGGGTCCTGGGAGGATGGGAACGGATCATTTCCGCTCTCAAGCTAAAAGTCCAACTGAAGGAGGAAGGTCTATTCAAAAAGAAAAGAAAAATGGAAATACATCTCCAGCAAGTACTCAGGGAGATTCCACAGACTACGGCATTCGTTTACAAAAAGGATCAACTGGGACAGCAGCCAGTTACATGGGCAGATGGTTGGGAAGCCATGTACTCACCTTCCGACATACCCGCCACTCAGTTAAAGTAGAAGAAAAAGCACTCCCCGATGGAAGTTTATCTAGACTGCCGTATACAGCTCAAGGAAGCACTGGCTATTCTCACGTGGGAAGAAACGCAGACGCTAACTCTCGACGTAGGCTCTACTGCAAGAGAGCTAACTGGGCTAAAAGTGGAGGAAAACTAGCAAACCATGACTATCACCTAACCCAACTCCAGAATGCCCTGAGCATGCTCAGCAAGAAGGAAAGAAGTGCGGTATACCGTAAAGAGATAAAAGAGACCGTTAGCTTGAACCAAGAACTCTCTAACCTCCCCCGAAGGGTCAGCAATGCACAGTTCAGTTCTGGGCAACCACTACTGTGCACTGACGTTCGAACAGCTGCGGCAAACCATAGACTCCCTCCCCGTGGAGGCACCCAAACCGATGTCCTGGGACAGAATCCGAAAAGCTGTCGAAGCCCCCGGGAATGTATCTACAGTCAACGAATTGAGAGAGAACATATGGCCCTATGCTTCAAGAAATCCTCCTTTGACTATGGCTCAGCTCAAAGCAACCTGTTCGGAAGGGA
Organism: Adenophora triphylla var. japonica; assembly: GCA_022495995.1. NCBI lineage: Eukaryota > Viridiplantae > Streptophyta > Magnoliopsida > Asterales > Campanulaceae > Adenophora > Adenophora triphylla. The sequence continues at coordinate 921,769 of JAFEMH010000157.1, read as the reverse complement.
CCAAGCCTGATGTCAGCGTCCTGACCCAATTGGGTCAAATCCATGTATTACCACCCAAGGCCACCAAAAAGCCAACGGAGCCAGAACCGCAACCCGATCGGCCCGAAGACACAAGTTCCGTGAAGGAGGACCCGATCCTCACTCAGATCAAGCAGACCCAGGCAAACATTTCCCTTTGGTCCCTGCTCACATCTTCATACCCTCACAAGCTCAAGCTAGAGGAAAGTTTGGCCCGCACCATGGTCCCCGTGGACGCAACCCCAGACGAAGTAATTCAGATGATTGGCAACATCCACTACGGCAACATCATCACCTTCACAGATTTGGACCTGCTAAAATTTAGGGCTGATCACAATGAGCCGCTCTACATCACAGTTCCGCTGGATGAGCGTCGCATTCCCCGTGTGTTGGTAGACGGAGGTTCCAGAATGAATGTCTTGCCCGCCAATATGATGGACCTGCTTGACATCAAGCCCACAGATCTGAAGCCTTCAGTCCACACTGTCAAGGCCTATGACTCCACTTCCAGCACAGTTCTCGGGGCTACTCTAAATATCTGGTTCGGCAAGCGGATGATCCACACCGAATTCCAAGTGTTGGACATTCCTATCACTTTCACAGCCATCCTGGGGCGACCCTGGCTACATCAAATGAATGGCTTGGCATACACCTTTCACCAATGTATCAAGTTCATGCAAGGAAACGAGCTAAAGACAGTCTATGGCGACAGCGTCACCACCGAGGGGACCAACACCAACGGCATTCCAGTGTTAGAGATCAAGCATGATGATGATATGGCATTAACTGGATTCACCTTGGAAACCTCCAAGATCTAAATATGCAGCATGGACCTTCCACTGTTTCGGGACAAAATCTCTCATGCCATGAAGATGATGAAACTCATGAATTTCATCCCAAGACTGGGGCTCGGCAAAAGGTTACAAGGCCAACACTCATCGAAGTCAAGGACCACACTACAGTCCAGGGGCTCGGTTATGTGCCAACACCAGCTGATATCAAAGAAAATAAAAGGCTCGCCAGTACCAAGGCAGCAACCCGCAAAAGGGGAACCTCCAACGGCACACCCAACCTCCAACCTTACAGTTTAGACCTCGCTCATTACTTCATCAAGGGAATCGACAGCAGAACTGAGGGAACCAACAGCAGAACTGAGGGAACCGACAAGGGAACCGATAGCAGAACTGAGGGAACCAACAGCGGAACCGACAGCAGAACTGAGGGGACCGAAAGTGGAACTGATGAAGATGAGAAAGAAGCAGGAAAAGTCATAACAGAGACTACAGAAAGGATGGAAAAGCTAGCACGGGACCTCAAGCGTTTCAGAGGACTCAAGGCTAATCCGATAAGGGGAGCGTTCCTCGACATCACAGCTCTACCTGGGCCAATTGCCACCACAGTTCAGCATGAGTACACATTCAAAGGAATCCAAGACAAAGAAGAGCAGCTCGAGACACTCTTCATGGGAAACAGACTATTTGGGTCAGCCGCCGAGGCCACATTCGAGACATTAACTCCAAAGCAGAAGGAATCAGAATTCATAGAAGATGCTCTCAGTGGACCCGCTCTACAGAGTCTTTTTGAAAAAGTTATGGAGGTACCAAACCTGATTGACCTGGGCTCCGAAAATAGCATGATCGCCATGATCTGGACAGCAGAAGCCAAGCCTCTCGACCTCCGAACCCTCATCAAGCATCCAGTAATGCCACTGAAAAACTAACTTTCACCGGACCAAGGGCAAGCCAGACAGAAATGTAAGACAAGCTGGGCTTGCACCCACATTTCCCTAAACCCGGTCTCAAACCCTCTGAGTCAGTCCTTGTCAAAGTCCAGTCCTCTGAGTCGTCCAACGGCCTCATGCCGGAAGACTATGATAATGTAACCAATAATGTATTTACGTTCGCATTTAATGAAAAGTCTGACCTTTCGAATTATCCCCTCATTGTCACTTTAACAACTGATAAGTTAACAAACAACTTAAAAGAAGTTAATAATGACTCACTTGATAAAGAAGTAGACACACTAAATGAACAATACTTTAAAGAAGTTCTCAAGCGTTTAGTAAACCAAGAGGACAATCGGGCCCAAGCTGCCGAAGAGGTTATGACTAAAGTGAACTTGGGGTCAGTGCAAGAGCCTAAAGAGACACAAGTGGGCAGTTTCTTCGCCGGTGCAGAAAAAGAAGCCCTGATAAATCTCCTCAAAGAGTATGTTGATGTTCGCCTGGTCATATCAGGACATGCCAGGACTCGATCCCTCAATTATGGAGCACAGAATTCCCCTGGATCCAGAATCCAAGCCTATCAAGTAGAAATTGCGCAAGATCAAGCCAGAGTGGTCCTTGCAAGTGAAAGAAGAAATTGAGAAAATGCTCCGCGTCGGCTTCATCAGAGTAATTGAGTACCCGACATGGCTCTCCAACATTGTGACGGTCACCAAGGCCAATGGAAAGGTCAGATCATGTGTGGATTTCCAAGATCTCAACAAGGCCAGCCCTAAAGATGATTTCCCACTACCCAACATCAACATGCTAGTTGACACCACGGCAAGTTTCGAAGTAAAGTCCTTCATGGATGGGTTTGCCGGATACAATCAGATCAAAATGTCTGAGGAGGATCAAGACAAGACTGCTTTCACCACTCCGTGGGGGACATATTGCTACACGGTCATGCCGTTCGATTTAAAGAATGCTGGGGCCACTTACTAGCGGGCTGAAACAGCCCTCTTCCATGATATGATTCACAAGGAAATCGAAGTGTATGTTGACGACATGATCATCCACTCCAGAGGATCATACATGGAATACGTGATAGATTTGAGAAAGTTCTTCAACAGACTCAGAAAGTGCTCCATGAGATTGAACCCTGCAAAGTGCACCTTCGGCGTCAAGCGAGGCAAAGTACTAGGGTACATGGTTACAGAAAGAGGTATCGAAGCCGATCCCAAGAAAATCAAGGCCATCATCGACATGAAGGTGCCACAGACACTGACAGAAGTGAAAAGTTTTATGGGAAGACTTCAGTACATCAGCCGCTTCATCAACCAGTTCACATCTCTCTGCGAGCCAATGTTCAAACTAATGAAGAAGAATGCCGACATCAAATGGGACTCCGAGTGCCAGACAGCTTTCAAGAAAATCAAGACATACTTGGTGAATCCCCCAATCCTGTGCCCGCCACATGAAGATAAGCCACTCCTCCTGTACCTAACAGTGACAGACACGTCAATTGGAGCAATGTTGGCACAAGAAGAGAAAGATTCCAAAGTTGAGCATGTAATCTACTTCGTAAGCCGAAAGCTTAAGGGAAGTGAACTCAGCTACTCAGCATTAGAGAAAACTTGTACCGCCTTGGTATGGGTAGTCGGGAAACTGAAACACTACATGCAGTCACATTCAGTGCTCTTTGTCTCCAAGATGGACCCCATCAGATATCTCTTCGACAAACCATCCCTGTCAATGAGACTAGCCAAGTGGTCATTCTTCCTGGCTGACTTCGACATCAAGTACATGGTCAAAAAATCAACAAAGGGCAGAGTAATGGCAGATCAGCTGGCAGACTTCCCAAGCAGTGAACTCAAGGGTCCTGATCCGCAGTTTCCAGATGACGGGATCTTCTCACTCGACAGCACAAGTCGCTGGCAACTCTTCTTCGATGGGGCAGCCAACAAGAAGGGAAATGGTATTGGAATGCTTTGGTCGATCCTAAAGATGACCATACTCCCATAGCCATCAAACTGAATTTTGAAGCAACCAACAATGCAGCAGAGTACGAAGCTTGCGCAGCTGGCCTAGAAGCTGCTCTTGAGCACAACATCTCAGAACTGGAAGTATACGGAGACTCAACATTGATCATCAATCAAGTGTCCAACAAATGGAAGAGAATAGATTCTAGCCTCCAGAAGTACCACACGTATATGGAGGAGCTCATTGCTTAGTTCAAGGACATCTCTTTCCATTATGTGCCAAGAGACAGGAACCGCTTCGCAGATGCCCTGGCTACCCTAGCATCTCTTGTCAAAATTTCCGAAGGGAAATCAGTAAAACCCCTCAAAATAGGTAGACGGGAAGCCTATTGCTGTGAGATCAAAGTTGAACATGAACCGATCGACGAACCCTGGTACAATCAAATCTACCAGTACCTCCAAAACGGAGAACCTTCCTTCACAAATGAAGATGGAAAATACAAAGAAGGGATCAAAGCCAAAAACATGATGGCACTAAAATGCCTGGCATCCCATTTTGTCATTCTGGGGGGTATGTTGTACAAGAAGCGCCACCAAGGACCACTACTCCGGTGTGTAAATAAGGAAAAAGCCAGCGAGCTAATAAACGAAGTTCACAACAGAACCTGCGGTCCGCACATGAACGCCAGAGCATTGACACAGATCATCCTCCGTATGGGTTACTATTGGGTATCAATGGAAACAGACTGCATCCAGTTCGTTAGAAGCTGCGACAAATGTCAACGGTTCTCCAACCTCAATCACATCCCTCCTCACGAACTCTATTGCATGACTACGCCATGGCCTTTCGCCACATGGGAAATTGACTTCATCGGCAAAATCACTCCGCCAGGGAGCAATGGTCACGAGTTCATATTAGTCGCAGTCGACTACTTTACCAAATGGGTAGAAGCCAGATCATACAAGGTACTGAATTCTAAGAAGGTGGTCGAGTTCATCAAAGAGAACATCATGTACAGATACGGGGTGCCCAACGAGATCATATCCGAAAATGGGACCCACTTTGAAGGAGATTGTGACCAACTGTTGACCGAATTCAGAGTTACACGCCACAAGTCTTCTCCCTACAGACCACAGACTAATGGTGCAGTAGAGGCAGCAAACAAGACTCTCGCAATGATAATTAGGAAAATGGCCGTCAGAGGTCGGGATTGGCCCGAGAAGCTACATCTAGCGCTCTGGGGATACAGAACATCAGTCAGAACCACCACAGGGGAGACTCCTTTCTCACTTACATACGGAATGGAAGCAATGTTACCAGTGGAATTGGAAATTCCATCCCTCCGAGTCCTCTTGGAAAACAGAATCAATGAAGTCGAATGGCTCCAGAGCCATCACGACAAACTAGCTCTACTCGACGAGCACAGACTGAAAGCCATGGAGCATACTCGTACCTACCAAAATAGAATGGCCCGAGCATTTGATAAGAAAGTCAAGATTCGAGACATCAGAGAAGGCGACTTGGTGCTCAAGGAAAAGCCTCATACGCAAACCAATCCCCTCGAAAAGTGGGAGCCTACCTGGATAGACCCATTCATGGTACAAAGAATCTTCTTAGTAGGAGCCATGAAGTTAGCATATTTGGACGGGAACCCTTTCGTTAACCTCGTGAACGGAAGCAAGCTCCGCAGATACTTCATTTGAGGAAAAACACGAGTCAACTCTCCTTCCCCATACACTACCCCTCAGTAAAATTATAGTGCTAAAAGAGTAATACCCAACTGGATACATTCCAGCTAATGATCCAGGTAAAAAACAGGGTTGCACTTCTTTTGTCTTTTTTTTTCAAATATCACCTAAAGTGTCGAACTACGGTGACCTGAGCCCCTTAGTCCAATTGTAAAAGGGGAACGTAGGCAGCCATCATTGGTTCGGTCTCAAAAACATGAAAAAAAAACAAATAAGCACCAATCGCTTGTGTTTCGAAATACTCTTTAAATTAACCAACAGATTAATGACAGTTAAAACAATCGTTGATGAGTTCAAGCACGGTCAACTCTTGACTCGCTGCACGCTAGTAAAACTAAAATAAACATTAATCAATTAATGTGTATGCAATGACAGTGGGTGGATACTCCGGACAGCAAGGTCAAACTAGTCCCCAGTACTTGGTCCTTCATCCTTCTTCCCCTTCCCTTTTCCACGGCAAGTATTCTTCACATTCACAGGGAATATCCCCGTAGTCCTTCTACCTGGCTCTGGGACCCTTCCTGATGCCTCCGTCAAACCTACAGCTGCCAACACAGCCCTTTCCCTAGCTCTATCACTAGTTGCCTCTCTTCGAGTCATCATGACCATGCTCTGATCGGTCGCTCGACTAGCATTGGCCTCATAATTAGCCATGTCATCCCCAGTACAATCCTGAGGGTTAGCCGCCGCTTCGGCCCTCCTCAAAGTCGAGCCGTCAGGGTAATCAAGGCCCAACAGCTCCCTCCGTCTCCACAAAATGGCCATATGTGTCTCCCCTATACACTCCTCGTACCAGTTTAAATACTGCGTAGATAGAACAATGCCCCCTCTCCGGTGAAAGAGAACCCTGGCAGGAAAGGACGTGTATTGCCACAGCCGCATGAGAAACAATAGCGTCGATGGATCTTCCATCAAAAGAGATCCCACCTCAAAGGTAGCAGCATTACCCAAACCCGTCAACGGCACCTGCTCCAGCCCGAACTGTCGTAACACCAATGAGGGAATATAGAAAGCAGTCTGGGATACCCCCGGTACTATGACAACAAGAAGACCCTCCTGAGCGGTCCGACAAGTTTGTAACTTCCAATGAGGAACCCACCATCGCAAATGATGCGTGCGGAGTCTGGTCATCCAGAGCTCCAGTTCAGCCTGATCGCCCCCTATCACCAAAGGACGTCGAGAAAAGGGCCAGGGGTCACATGACACTGGAACCTCGGGCACCATCTGCAATCGCTCCCTCAACCACAGAGTGAGAATAGCGGGATTCCCTCCCCACATGTATCGGCTGTCGATCGCCATCCGACCTATGCCAAGGAACGTCTCGCCCAGGATCAAAGGCACGATGTCTCCTCCGTTTCGGCACTGCCTCACCAGGTCCAGTACACTGTGATGGCACACACCCAGGGACGTGAACGTGAATAAAGTGGCAATTGCGCATAGAGCAAAAGCGTCCCACATGAAAATGCTCCCCTCAACACCGGCAAATTTATCAAGCAGCCCCGAAATGTCAACATAATCCGTGTTCGGTATTAGCATCCCATATGCTTCTTCGGCTGAAACGCCAAGCAAAGACACTAACTTCTCAACGGTGGCTAGGCCGCCCGTCAAAGGAAGAACATGTTGCTCCACCTCAAGTCCTCCTAGTATGGCCCATAAATCTTCAAATGTGGGCATAATCTCATTATATGAAAAGTTGTACACGTACCTCCTTACGTCCCAGAAGTGAGCCGCAACTCTCAAGAGATCCCAATTCGGCATGAGCTCCTTCAAAGCCCAAACCACTTTCATCCCATAATAGCCCTCGAAGAAACCCTTGCTTTGTCTCGTGTGGTGTCGTACCCACGACCGGAAACTATCCAAATATCGTTCTTGCATCTGAGACGATAACCTGGGAAATGGAGCCCTGAAAAACAAAGGAAACCTCCAACAATTTAAAGGGAAAATCAGCTTTTGATCAGAAGCAAACGCAATGTTTTCAAAATTGCAAAAATTGGACTGCAATTTAAAACAAACTTGAACTGAGTCCCAGTCCGGCCGGACTGTTTTTCAAGTTGACTTGGTTAACTCTGCAGCCAGCTGCCTCAAAACTCAGGAACATTTCCAAATAGCCTCCTGTTCAATCCTTGTCTAAGTTACATGCATCCGTAGTATAATCATTCAGTGCCGACACCACATCCGCCCCAGGCTCGTGCAATAGTGCAATTAATTAAATAACAGTGCATATAGATATAAATTTTGACCAGTTTGAATTTTTATGCATGTCTCATTATTGTTTATTTTTGATTAACCTACTTGCGTATTTGCCAAAAATAAAGGAAGGTAATCACTAAATAAATATTCAAAATACAAGGGTTCGCCTCAAAGGCCTTTTCAAGTTCAAATCAAATTGTTTGGACAATACACCTAATTGTCTAGAAAAAAAGGGGGACTACTCAGAGTCCTGCTCGTCATCCGAGCACTCGTAATACTGCCCCTCCGCAGCCGAATCCACAGAGGATAGGTAATCCCCAAATTCCTCAAGGCGAGAATACGAGAAAAGCCGCCTTCGTGCATGTGCCCCCGAGGACTCTCCTCGCTCGTGTCCCGAATACGAAGAGTGACGAGCTCCGAACCCCGCCGTCTCACCAGAGAACTGGCCGAACCCCTGCATAAAATCTGCCCCACCAGTCGTGGAGGCAGACGAGTCTCTCGCTGCAGACGGCCTAGACGGCATCGGCTCATGCATAGGCGCGTTCCTCCAGGAACTACACCGCAGGAACTCCACGAGTCTCCTGGCGTAGTTGGCTATCCCATCCATACCTCTCACGGCCTAGTTGTAAGTACGGCCAGACACCTGCAAATCAGGAAACCCGTCAAAAGACAAACAAACAACATAGATGCAACATTTGCAGAATGCTACTATCAAGTACAGAAAATCGAATCAAAGCACTCACCGAAGCATCGGGATCCACTCTGTACCGAGGCCTCGCCTCCTCCAAAATGGGAACCGTCAGTCGCCTGCGAGAACCATCAGGCCCCTCATACGCCAGCCAAGCGCGAGGGAGCGGGTAGTCCCGGGGATATGCAGGGCCCTCGTCCTCCCTGTGCAACACATGCGGGCTCCTCAGCCTCATCCTCAGGAAGACATCATAGCCGGCGTCCTCTATGATGAACTCAGCATAAGACACGCCCTGCCTGTACCGCAATAAATCCTCCATCGATATCAGCAAAGGACGCTGCATGTGAGGAGGCGAGTCCATCGAAACCAAAGGAATGGACCCGGACCATGCTGACTAGTCACCCTCTTACCCAAGTACATCGCGTCGTAATGAAGCCCCATCAGCAGCTTCCGCCGACGAGTAACGTCCCTAGCAGCATGCACCACAAAAGCATCAATCCGGCTCCACCAAGTCAGCTGGATCCGCGGAGAAAAGTCTCGGATCATGGCCAAAGAAACCTCCTCGTAAGTCAGCCGAGTTCTCTCCCTCGACTTTGTCGGCTTCCTCATCGCTTTCTGACAAATCAACATGGCAGAGAACAAGGGCACATACTCCTCCTTGGTCTCCCACCTCTGCGGGTGGAATACCTCCAAGAACCACACCTATCAAACACATGGAAAGTTATGTCAGCTACAAAGCAGATACATACGAGTACAAATGAGACAAGGAAGAAAAAAAAGAAAGGAACTTACATCCAAGGCAAACACAAAACAGCCTAATGTGTTCTCCTCTCCCCTCTAGAACCTATCCAAAGCATGGTAGAGCTCGGCTAGACCGGCCTCTCCCCATGCAAACCCTCTCACTGACTCCAGGTTGGTCAGTGAGCCAAGCAGAGGAAAGTGACATGACGTGTCAGCAGTGGGAAACTGGGTAGCTGACAAAGCGAACCATAAAAACCCTCAAGCCAGGCGCTCTGCTGTCATCCTCAGGGACCCCGCCAAATATGCCTCAATGCCCCTCCTCAGATGAGCCTCCATCGGCCCATACCGAATACCCAAGTCCCTGGCATCGGTAATGTCAAAACCCAGCAGCTCCGACAACTGCTCCCTGGTGTAGCCATCCACCCACTCAATGGTATTGCCCCAGAATGGCAACCCCGTAATCGCCGAAAAATTAGTGAGATTCAAAGTTGCCTCCCCCCACCTGAAGTGGAACATGTGGGTCGTATCCCACCAGTACTCACTCAGGGCGACGTGCAGAACCCTCGCCCTCTGCGTCGAAGCCAGCGCGGCTACTGCGCTGATAAATCCTGCCAAGCTGGAGTCCACCACAAACTGCCGTGGACTTCTCTCTCCGTCCCGACCCTCGTCTGGGAGAATCTCCCACACCGCTCGGACCGCCTCAAAGGCTCCCCTGCTCTTCAAGTTACGAACATCAACCGACCCTCGCCCCTGCAGGTGAACACGGCAAAAGTACGTTACTACAGAAACAACATGAACAGAATGCACAGGCGCATATCGAAATGATGAAACACAGATATAGCTATTTTTTCCTAAAAATATTCCTGTCCTAGTCAGAATATTCATGGTTCAAACATTCGAAACATCTCGAAAACTCTGTCGAAATCGGAACTTTTAAAACATTTCGAAAACTCCGTCGAATTTGAAACTTTCAAAACATCCCGAAAACTCCGTCGAAATTGGAACTTTCAAAACATTTCAAAAAATCCGTCGAACTCGAAACTTTCAAAACATCCCGAAAACTCCGTCGAACCCGGAACTTTCAAAACATTTCAAAAAATCCGTCGAATTCGGAACTTTCAAAACATCTCGAAAAATCCGTCGAATTCGGAACTTTCAAAACATCTCAAAAAATCCGTCGAAGTCGAAACTTTCAAAAATTTCAAAAAATTACTCCATCCCAAATTAAACTTACTTTAATTTCGGAAAACACCCCTAGACATGGAATTTTGCAACCAAAATTTTTCTGTTGTCTACCGGTAATGTCAATTGAACTAAGCTCTAGTCAATTTCGACAAAGGCACATCGCAAAGTCAAAAGCCCCAATTCGGGCACCAAAAGCCCTAACTCAATCCTAATCAAATTCGTAATATTCAAGAATGCACATTCTGAAAATTAACGAAATTGAGAGGATGTTTACCTGTCTCGCGATCCCTTCCTTGGATTTGTGAGTGTCCCGAGCCGGATAAAACTCGGTTGAATCCATGGGAAGAGCGGTGGTCCGTATGGTCCTCACCAACCTCGGTCTCTCATTGTCGGTCCTTCTATGACGAGCCCGTGGCCCTAATCCGGCGTCCATAATGATTATCCCGCGAAGATTCGAACAAAACTCGCAAAAGGGGAAAGATTTTTCTCTCTTTTCTCTCCTCTCTCTCCTGAAACAATAGAATTTGGACTGGTTTGCGTCGGCCTTGGTGCTGTTTTAAATCTGGCCAAATTGAATCCTAGTTCAGCCGGACTCTTTCACAGGCTAAAAGATTCCTTGCCACTTTGGCCCCTTAGCTTCCCACAATTCCAATTTTTCCCCTTTTAGCCCTCAAAAGTGTAAAATTTCCCAGTTAGACCTTTCTAACACCCCGTCTCCAGACGTTAAATTTCCCATTAGTCCTCACTAACGTTTCGTCTTCAGACGTTAAATCTCAAACCATCTTCGGACGTTAAATCACAATCCCGTCTCCAGACGTTAAATTTCCCATTAGTTCTCACTAAAATTTCGTCTTCAGACGTTAAATTTCAAACCGTCTTCGGACGTTAAATCACAATCCCGTCTCCAGACGTTAAATTTCCCGTTAGTCCTCACTAACGTTTCGTCTCCAGATGTTAAATCTCAAACCGTCTTCGGACATTAAATCACAATCCCGTCTCCAGACGTTAAATTTCCCGTTAGTTCTCACTAACGTTTCGTCTCCAGACGTTAAATCTCAAACCGTCTTCGGATGTTAAATCACAATCCCGTCTCCAGACGTTAAATTTCCCGTTAGTTCTCACTAACTTTTCGTCTCCAGACGTTACATCTCAAACCGTCTTCGGACGTTAAATTACAATCCCGTCTCGAGACGTTAAATTTCCAGTTAGTCCTCACTAACGTTCCATCTCCAGACGTTAAATCTCAAACCGTCTTCGGACGTTAAATCACAATCCCGTCTCCAGAAGTTAAATTTCCCGTTAGTTCTCACTAACGCTCCGTCTCCAGACGTTAAATCTCAAACCGTCTTCGGACGTTAAATCACAATTCCTTCTCCAGACGTTAAATTTCCCGTTAGCTCCCACTAACATTCCGTCTCCAGACGTTAAATCTCTCTTCGGCTGCCCTAGTAAGCCCGAATATCTTTTCACTCCAGTAAGTGAACGCTCACCTCTCCGACCGCCAGTCGTAAGCTCGACCATCCCATTTCAGCGACCATCAAGGTAAGCCCGCACAACAATCCCTCTTCGGCCATCATCATAAGCCCGAACACCATATCCCCATCAGACAAGACACGAGCGGCCAATCAACGTAAGCCCGCACAACCACCTTTCAAGAAAGCCTTTCCGTCAAATCCGGAATAATCTCACTTAGGTTCAGACGCCTCACAATAGTCTCCATTCAGGTTCAGACGCCTCATAATGGTCTCACTTAGGTTTAGACGCCTCACAATAGTCTCCATTCAGGTTCAGAAGCCTCACAATGGTCTCACTTAGGTTTAGAGGCCTCATAATAGTCTCCATTCAGGTTCAGGCGCCTCACAATGGTCTCACTTAGGTTCAGACGCCTCACAATAATCTCCATTCAGGTTTAGACGCCTTACAATGGTCTCACTTAGGTTCAGACGCCTCACAATAGTCTCCATTCAGGTTCAGATGCCTCACAATGGTCTCACTTAGGTTCAGACGCCTCACAATAGTCTCTATTTAGGTTCACACGCCTCATAATGGTCTCACTTAGGTTCATACGCCTCACAAAAGTCTCCATTCAGGTTCAGACGCCTCTCAATGGTCTCCCTTAGGTTCAGACACCTCACAATAGTCTCCATTCAGGTTCAGATGCCTCTCAATGGTCTCACTCAGGTTCAGATGCCTCATAATAGTCTCACTTAGGTTAAGACGCCTCACAATAGTCTCCACTTAGGTTTAGACTCCTCACAAAAGTCTCGTTTAGGCCAAGGTCCCCATGCGCGGCCCTTGTACCTATGAACTACGATCGGCTTGATTCCCGCTCGGGATACATAGGAATCCTTTCGCTAAGGGTCCAGCCAGCTGACCTCTCAGGTCTCTTCAAGTAAGGCATCCCCCGATTTGGATCCTTATCTTTTTCGATGACCCCACTTCCTTCTAAAGTGACGTCGCCGAGGGGCTACTGTAGGTAACCAAATCCGGATCGTCAAAATCCGTTAAAAGTTAACCAGAATCCGTTAACTAGCCCGCTTCAGGTTAACCGGAACTCGTTAAACTCCCCGTTCTCAAGCCAACGATACGTCCCGGGACTGCCTCATGCATTCCAACGTCAAAGCGTTCTCAACACACGTTATCACACATAAAAGTACAGTTTTTCCCGAAAAACGCACTTTTCGGCACTTTTCGGGAGCGTTTCGGACATTTTCCAGACAGTTATTTAAAAAATGGACAAAACCGGGAATAACGGGACGAAAATCCTAGCCTAGGTGAGTCATAGGGGGAACGTGGCACACATGCCAAAGCCCTCAAGTCAACATCAATCAGATTTCAAGGTGAAAAGGCCAAAATGCCCCTGAGATTGAGTCACAGTCCGTCCGGACTGTTTTACAGGCAAAACCAGAATTGCCAACAAGTCCTCCCATTTTCCAAAATATCACAAAACCTCCCCAAATTGAGGATAAGTCCGTCCGGACTGTTTTACAATTTCACACTATAAATACAAGGGCTGTCAAAACATTTCAAGGAGGAAAATTATTAACCATTTTCACCAAAGCCCACGGCATAAACCCTTTCCACCCTCTCCTGAGCCCCGTTTTGTCTCGATTTGCATGAAAACCTCATTTTTCAACCAAACACAAACCAAACAAACTCAAAACACCCTTTCAAACACTAAACCATATCTTGTATACGTCAACCGAGCCAAAAGGGTCAACCCCTAGCCTTAGGTAACACTCTCTCTCCCTAAACACTCATTCCATCTCGGTTTACGCGTCAATCGCTACAACTGCTTCGGTCGAAATCTTTGAAATGTAGACGTAATGCCGTCTATGGGGTCTGATACGTTTTAGTCCAAGATCATCTTCTCTCCTGTAAGAGAAGTAATCTCGGGTTAAAACGGCGTTCCGACCCCATTTTTACGTTTCTGTCATTTACGGTCCGGATAGTTTGATCCGTTGATTAACAATTTCATAGTCCGAACCGTTTGGTTCGTGATAGTCATTTACAAGTCCGGATCATTTAATCCATTGATTGTCATTTAAATTACGCAACTTTACAAGTCCGAGCCGTTTGGCTCATTGATCGGACCTTTAATGTTCGGATCGTTTGATTCTATTGATACCGCATTTTAAATACTCTCATTTACAAGTCTGAGCCATTTAGCTCGTGAGAGTATTTACTTATCAAAGTCTGAGTCCCAAAACGATTCGTTGATCGCATCTCATTTAATGCTTTTTTCCATAAAATCGCTAACAATGTAATGCCCGGTTCAAAACCCGAGTTCGTCATTCAAACTCTCTTTCAAAACGCGCAAAAGTGACGTTTGGCATCCAAACGATCATTTTTAACTCAAAACCCGACGTTTGACATTCAAACGCTCTTTTCTTAAAGTCAACATTTGACACTTAAGCTAAATATTCAAACTCGTCACTCGCACCTCTTTTCCTAAAAAACTCCAAAACCGACGTTTATCATTCAAACGCTCGCTTTTTCCCAAGAATCATGAAATCAAAATTTGACATTCAAATCAAGATTAAGCTTGTCATTCAAGCCCCCATTTCCAAAATGCAAACACACACACACAATTTCGAGAATGGTAGAAAGACTCGTCATATGAAGCATTTCGGGTGATCTCAAAATACTCTTCCCGAAACGTAACGTGACCTCTGAACCTAACAATCTCCGGTACTAAAAGTCATTTCCAAAGTTTGGGCTCAAAATACAAAATGACACCTTTTCAAAGCCATTTCCAAAGTTTGGGCTCAAAATACAAAACGACACCTTTTCAAAGCCATTTCCAAAGTTTGGGCTCAAAATACAAAATGACACTTTTTCCAAAGCCACTTTCAACGTTTGGGCTCAAAATACAAAATTGCGTGGCGACTCCTCTCCTTCCCGAAAGCTAGGTCCCAAACATCCACGAAAGACAACCGCTCGCACGCAGCCCGCGTGATCTGGGTAATTTCCAGACCATGATCTGAGATGATAGTGTGTCGGACCCCAAAGCGACACCATATGAAATCGTGGACGAAGTTGATTGCATTCTCCTCTATAATTTTAGCTAAGGCCTTTGCTTCTATCCATTTAGAGAAGTAGTCGACTGCCCAATCACATACTTGCAATTTTCTCAGGAGGGGGGAAGAGTCTGATAATGTCAATTTCCCACATGTCGAATGGCCAAGTAGGGATTATGGGTGTCTGCTCGACTAATGGGATTATGGGGATATCTGTGTATCTCTGGCATTTATCACACTTTCTGATATAAGCTTGTGCGTCATCTCAGGTTTGGCCAGTAATAACCTAGCATAATGATTTTGTCTGCCAAGGTTCTGGCCCCCTGGTGACCGCCACATATGCCATCGTGGACGCCAAGAGATTCTCTATTTCTTTTGGGTGCACACATCTCATAAGAGGTTTAGTGAATGATCTTTTGTAAAGGATCATGTTCCATACTGTGAACCTTACAGACTTCTTCTTGAATATTCTAGCACGTGTCTCGTCATTAGGTAGTTGATCCCTTTCGATGAAGTTTGTGTACTCATCTATCCAACACTTTTACTCCCCGTCCAGGAGCATTACTCATTTTTGTAAGTAGGTTCTTTGGCAAAGACTATGAGTGGGTTAGTGTCTGGATCTGCCACATCAATAGTTGTCAGTTTAGATAGAACGTTTGCCACTTGGTTATCTTTCCGGCCTATCTGACTTATCTCAAAAAACTTCAGCTTTTTCACTATGTCTAGGACGAGATCTTTATATTTTGTAAGAATAGGGTGTTGAGTGTTGTACTCCTCTTTATCTGTTTAACTACGAGCTGGGAGTCACAGAAGGCGGCGATCTTTGTTGCCCCATAAAAGGATGCCAACTCTATGCCAAATTTCAGTGCTTCATACTCGGCTTGATTATTAGACGTGGGAAACTTGAACCTGATTATGTCCTGGAGGGTATGCTCCCCATCGGGACTTGCCAGTACTACTCTCGCTCTACTTCTTTCCTTAGTGGCTGACCCATCTGTGCATATGACCCTGCAGTTAGGTGGTAGCTCGATGGTCGGTTCTCCCCCACAGTTTTTTTGCCCTTGTGGGAGGCGGGTTCGTTTTCACTTGTAATGCGGTTTTGACCATGAAACCGACCAGAGGCTGTGCAAGAAGGGTCTTCCTAGGTTGGTATCTGATGTCAAACTCAGTGAGTTCGATAGAACAATTAAGAAGACGTCTAGAGTAGTCCAACTTGTGTAAGATTTTCTTGAGGTGTGCGTTAGTATACACAGTTATGGGGTGTGTAGAAAAGTATGCTCGTAACTTCCTTGAGGCTATGACCAAGGCATAAGCTATATTTTCTGCTTTAAAGTATCTTCTTTCCACATCTGATAGTGCCTTGCTCATGTAATAGATGTGTTTTTGAGTGTTTTCCTCATTTCGTACTAGCACAGCAGCTATAGCGTGGTCAGTGGCTGCTAGGAAGACATATAGCATTTCTTCCAGGACTGGGAGGGTCTTCCTAGGTTTGTATCTGATGTCAAACTTAGTGAGTTCGATAGACCAATTACGAAGACATCCAGAGTAGTCCAACTTGTGTAAGATTTTCTTGAGGTGTGCGTTAGTATACACAGTTATGGGGTGTGCAGAAAAGTATGCTCGTAACTTCCTTGCAGCTATGACCAAGGCATAAGCTATATTTTCTACTTTAAAGTATCTTCTTTCCACATCTGATAGTGCCTTGCTCATGTAATAGATGTGTTTCTGAGTGTTTTCCTCATTTCGTACTAGCACATAGTGTTTTCCTCATTTCGTACTAGCACAGCAGCTATAGCGTGGTCAGTGGATGCTAGGAAGACATATAGCATTTCTTCCAGGACTGGGCTGCTTAGTAATGGAGAGGATCTCAAGTACTCCTTCAACTGTTTGAATGATTCTGAGCACTCAGATGTCCAGGAGAAGCTCTTGGTCCCCTTAAGGACTTTGAAGAACGGCAATGACCTCTTCGCAGACTTTGTGATAAACCTACTAAGGGCTACTATTATCCCATTCATCCTTTGAACATCCTTGATGTTGGTAGGTTCTTTCATGTCGATCAAGGCTGTAATTTTCCCCGGATTTGCCTCGATCCCTCTTTGCGAGACCATAAAGCCTAGGAACTTTCTGAATGTCACCCCAAACACACACTTACTTTGGTTCAACTTCATATTGTTGGCTCTTAGGTTGCTAAAGGTTTCTTCGAGGTTCGGGGCGTGACTGCCAGTCCTAGTTTTAATTACTATTTCATCAATATAAGCTTCCATATCTCATCCTATCTGCTCCCCCAAACACTTTGTGAACCATGTGTTGGTAGGTTGCCTATCTGATGATTCCAGCACTTAACAATTTTTGTACTTCCTCCTTAATTGCATCTTCCTTGTCATTAGCAAAAAATCTTCTTATCTGTTTGATAGATTTAGCAAACGGGTCAACCTCCAGCTTGTGGACAACCACCTCTTTTTTTATTCCTTTCATATCCTCGACCTTCCAGGCAAATACATCTAGGTTATTTTTTCGTAGGGCGATGATCTCCTCCCTTTCTTCTGGGGAGAGTTTCCCCCCAATTTTTATTCTTTGCTCTAGGTAGTTGTGGTTGAGTACTATTTCTTCCAATTCATCTACGGGCTCCATTTCCGGACTGTCCCAGAATTTTAAAGTCTCGATGATTATTTCTCTAAGTTTTCTCCCATCGTCACCATTTATGTCTAGGTCCTCAATTTCCACTACTTCGTCCATGTCCTTATCTCCTTGTCTGAAGTCTTGGTCGGCCCCCGAGTTCTGGTCGATTACGAGATGAGGGGTTAAGTCTGGGACAGACAGAACTATGTCATCACTATCATCGTCGTGAATGTCCAGCATCATGTGCTCCTCATCTTCGATTTCGAAAATCAGGTGAAGCCAAGAACTGGTGCTGGTAGTCTTTACACACTTAGAAATTTTCAGGTTTTCCTCTGGTGTGTCAACCTCAATTTTTCTAGACATTTTTCTTGTCTTCATCACATGTTCCAAGAAGTCCTTGAGGGTTGCCCTCACACATCTAATTCCTGCCGGAGTTAGGAACTTAACTCGCTGGTGGGGGAGGGAGACGACCATCTCAAGTTTGGATTGACTTAGAATGCCTAGGATGGCATGGTAGTCACTTGATAAGTCCATGACTACGAATGTTATTATGGTCTTTGCTCGGAAGGGGTGTTCACCAACTTCAAGTAATAAGTCAATGGTTCCCATAGCATTGACCTTGTGATTGGTGAAACCTTCCAGTCTACCAGCAAATGGCTCAAGCATGATATCCTTCATATTCATCTTCTAGAAGTTAGAGCAATATAGAAGGTCTATGGAGGCCCCCGAGTCAATGAGGAGTCTCTCTGATTCACAATTATCAATTCTCCCCTTAATCGCCAGGGGTTGTTCACGGACTGTCGACTCCCTTCTAGCTCATTTGGAGAGAAGTTGATGACTTCCTCCTCTTTATGGACCCAGGAGGGGATGTGGTAGACTTTGCTGAGCTCATATATTTGATCTTTTAGTTTCTTGTTGGAGACTGTCTCCTCCCTTATAAAGTGGAGTTTTGCTTTAGGAGGTATGTCCACCCTTTCCTCTCTATCATCATCATTTCTTCCTTGCTTGTTATCTTTTTGCATAACATAGCGGTCAAGTTTACCTTCATCCACCCATCTCTGGTTCATTCTTTAAAGGAAGATGCAATTCTCCGTGTCATGTCCGTGGTCTTTATGGAAGGCACAGTATTTGGAATTGTCCCGAACGTGCTTTGTCTAATCACTTAGTGGTCGGGGATCTGGTAGGTTTACCAAATGCATGATCTCCATCATAGGTTTAGTAAGGGGGGTGAAGACCTATGTTTTTTTTGTAGCCCAATTTCTATTTTTTTCCATGTAGTTACTTCCATTAGAAGCCTGGTTAGTGTCAATCGCATCCGTTTCCAGTTTTTCAGATCTCTTCTTGCTCTTCTCTTCTGCCATGGCTATGGCGTAGGCCACATTGTATAGATCAGATTTCGATTTAGGTTCCCTGGCAGAGAGCTCATAGATCAATTACACAGATCTTAGTCCGGAGTTGAAGCGAACAATCACCTCCCGGTCAGTTAAGCATTCCTCCACCTGGTCAGCCATGCTGAACCAGTTGTAGTAACTTAGAGTGATTTCTTTTTTGTCTTGTTCAATGTTGGCAAGATCTGTCAATCTTTTCTTTCTCATCCCAGTCGTTGCAAAGTGATCCAGGAACCTCTTTCTCATAATTTTTTAGCTATATATGCTTCCCTTATTTTGCTCACGAAACCAGGAAAGGGTTGTTCCGGAAAAGGTACTCGCAAAATGTTGGGTATGCATGTTTTAACCCTCCTATTTTGTATTAGATTTGATTGATACCATAACCTCCTGTCTACTTTAAGGACTTTAGGAACCTATGTAATGAATCTTAGACTTCATTTTTTTTAGCTAAGTCCATTTTATAGATTAGGTTAATTTTAGGCTTGAAGACTGGCACAAGACTCATTGGAATTGAGAGTTGCAGTTCAGAAGTTTCAAACCGCTCCTTCCAACCGCCCTAGCAAAACCGCCCTTAGCACTTGCTTGGTGAAATCTTATGCTTGAAACTACCCTTGAACTACTTCAGTGCAACCGCCTTATGATGAACCGCACCCTTGCAGTTCAACTTCAACCGCACTATGCAACCTCACTGGAGTCATCAACCGCACTTGTCAAACCGCCTATACTCCAGAACCGCTCCAATGATTGAGACTTGAAGTGAACCACCTTTTGTCATTATAATCCACATCAGCAATATCCAATGTCAACCACCTTATCTTGTCACGTGATTCAAAGTCAGAGAAGATCTGCAAGGATCTTGAAAAGGTGACAGGTGTCCAAACCTCATTGCTTGCTGGAGCATTATCGGCTTTATCTCGCAACTACCGTACCAAAGGACAAAAGTGGTTGTGGACCAATAAGAAAGCATCAAGTACCGTCCTTCAACAAATTGTGTCCAACGGCTACATTTTGGATGCTTGGGTATAAATACCCCTAATCTTCACCATTTGAAGATTGCTTGAAATATTGAGAAATTGCTTTGTGTTCATCGAAGTTGAAGCTCGCCCGTAAATTCTTAGTCCTTTGAATCTTCATCTTCATACTTCAAGAAATATTCCCCACCCAGTAAATCAAGCCTTAACACATTCAAGAATCATTGAGCTCTACATCTCATGATTAAAGAGCCTTGATCTTGTTCTCACACACACACCTCATTTGTTCTAATCACATAGATTAAACACTTGAGATACACTGGTTATAGTTTTGGATTTGTTCTTCATAGAAAAGATTTTATTGTACTTTGTAATCTCTCAAATACTTAATATAAAATCTCTCTTAGAAATCCAAGACTAACCATCTTGGTAGTGGACGTAGATCGTTTATCGATTGAACCACTCCAAATAGCGTGTTCTTACTTTCTGCATTTATATTTCTTGTGCTTACTAATTATTTATCTTTGTCTCTGTTTGATCTTTATTTAGTTATCCATTATTGTGAAATAGTGTTTGGAGTTAACAAAGTCAAAACCACAAGTGTTTGTAAAACTGCACTTCCCAAAACCGCATATCAAAACCGCATTTTACAAACCGCCTCTAAAACCGCTTTATACTCTATAATTCCGTTGTGCATTTTACACTATCACTTGCAGTCTATTATCAACTGCAAGAGGATTTTGTAAGCAAGAGGTTTAGTTTTTAAAAGAGGGCAAAAAATTCTAAACAGCTATTCACCCCCCCTCTAGCTGTATTTTCACCCTTGTTGCCACCTTTGGGACCAACAAGTGGTATCAAAGCTAACACATTTTAAAACCACTATTTTTCAAGCTTAACAGCTTGTGTGCCGATTCGATATGGCAAATACAAAGACAATGACTACTGTTAACTATTCACACATTCCAATCTTGGACGAAGACCACTTTGACATCTGGAAGTGCCGAATGCTCATTCATTTGGAAACCATAGATGAAATGCTGGTGGAGTGCGTGATCAATGGCCCGTTAGTTCCAATGAAGGCCAACACAGATGCAACCACCAGTGCAAACATTCAAGAGGTCAAAAAGGCAAAAGAAGAGTGGTCGGATGAAGAGAAGAGATTGGTTGCCTTGGACAGCAAGGCTAGGCACATCATTTCTGGAACCCTCCCCGTATCAACTCTACAGAAAGTGATGTACCTCAAAACCGCAAAGCAGATGTGGGATGCCATTGAGAGCTACCTCGAAGGTGATGATGAATGCAAGGAAACCAAATTATATGCTGTTGAAAGATCATACAACAACTTCAACAGAAAATCCAACGAAACCTTGCGTCAAACCTACGACCGATATGTTGAGGTAGTTAATGCTTGTAGATCTCTTGGCAAAACTTTAACCGATAAGGAAATCAATATGACTTTCCTATCTGCTTTAGGTTCTAAATGGGTAAATAAGGCTACCTCTTTAGAAGACTCCAAAGTTTTGGGTACTTGGTCGTTAAGTAACTTGTACGCCAATCTTAGAGTCTATGAATTAAAATTAAATCATATTGAAGAGATTGAAGGAAAAACCAAATCGCTTTCCATGTCCGTTGTGGAACAAGAGGAGAAACCATCTACATCCAACCAAACCGCTGATCCTTCCATATCAACCTCATCACTCATCGAGATGGATGATGATGATTTTGCCATGTTTGTGAAAAGATTCCAAAAATTTAGAAAATCCTCAAAACCTTTCACAAAATCATTTTCAAAAGGCAAACCTCATAACGTTTTCTAAGAATTTGGAGATACAAAGAAAAGGAGTGATCTAGTTTGCTACAATTGTAGAAAACCTGGTCACTTTGCATCCGAGTGTCCACGGCCTAAATATGAATACATGAAAAAGAAAACCTCTCTGAGAAATTTTCTCGTCGCAAGGGAATGGTTCTTGAGGAGGAAGAGAATTCCAAGGAATTAGCAACTTGGATTGAAACAGATTCGATGATGGAAGTGATGATGAAACCGAAGAGGTTAATCTCGCTTAGTTGCGAGATGCTTAGATGAATCAGATTACGAGTCGGTCGAGTTGCAAGATATGGAAGAAAAGGAGGTTTCTACAAAACTTCCAAATTTTAAATTGGATGATGATATCAAACTTACTCCTAGCATTAAGATAGGAAATTGCTCGTATTCACGTCCCATTTTTCCTCCTACAAATGCTCCACCTTCAAAAACTATTCAAAAAAAGAAAATTTTGAAAAAGGTGGTGGAAGAGGTTTCTCCCATAGAACATGAAAGGATGTTCAAGGAAGCAGAAATGGTGATCCATCAGTTCTCAAATCTTAAGAAAGCCTTAAGCTTAGTTCATGATGAACTTAATCTGTACAAGACGGAGAAAACTGTGATGAGGTCTGAAATTTCTAATCTTAAGGACCAAATCAAACAGATGACTCCTCTTGCTGATCAAAACCGCATCCTTGAAACTAAGGTTGCTGCACTTCAACTCAGGAATGATGACTTGGTAACCCAAATCGACGATCGCCAAAAGATTATTGATTCGTGGCTCAAGTCTCAATCCACCAAGGATAAAATCATGGACTTCCAAGTTCCTCCTGGAACTAAGGATGGTCTAGGGTTTGGATCTGAGGAAGAGGAGAAGTGTGCATCCTCGAGTGAAAAGGATGAGGAATTTCCAGAACTAACTAAAGAAATTCCCAAGGAGAAGCATGCTAAAGGAAAGGGTAAAGGACGACAAATAAATTATGTCTACCCTAAAGGAAAGCAATATGGAAAGAATTCTGTGTTGAAACCTAAGGATTATGTGGAAGGCGGTGAAGAGGAAATGGCTTATGGAATTGGTCGCATACCTGCTCCAACCACTCCTGGTGGTAAAGGTAGTGCTGCCAACTCCAGGTCTGACCACGCTTCTTCTTCGACCGCTCCTCCTGCCTTCAAAAGCAGGAATAGCGTTCCCAGGAAATACGTGGTCAAACCAAAGCCTGTTCCCTTTATCTCAGCTGGACTCTTAGTGGGCTGCTCCTCCAAAACCGCTTCCTTGTCCCAAACCGCATGCAACTCCTAAGAAAAGTAAGGAGTTAGTAAAACCTCATGAAGCTTGTAGCTATTATAAATGTTACGTGTGTGATGGTTTAGGTCACAAGGCTGCGAGAATGCCTTTTGCGGTTCACATCCAATGCCGGGAAGAGTAAACCTCCTTACATCAAGCGGGTGTGGGTCGTAAAGGGTTGCTAACTTCAGGACCCAAGGAATAAAGGGGGACCTCGTTCTTAATGTTTACATTTCAGGTCCTCTCGCTTCATGGCCGGTCACTCCAAGGATAATGAATGGTATCTTGACGGTGGGTTTGCTCAAGACATATGGCCGGAGATAGATCATTACTTGAAGATGTCGTTGAAGCAAGTGGTCCTTCTGTAACCTTTGGTGACAACAACAAAGGCAAGACCATAGGATATGGTGTTATAAGGAGAGGAAACCTAACCATTGAGAAGGTTTCTCTTGTTGAAGGACTCAAGCACAACCTCCTTTCAATTTCTCAATTTTGCGACAAAGGAATGCTTTGCAACTTCACGTCATCAAATTGCTTTATCAAAGATAGCATTTCCGGCGTCACCCTACTCACAGGGATTCGTAAGAGTAATATTTACATTATTGATCTAAATTCTGCATGTAGTATTACTAATCTCTGTTTTGTAGCTAAGAATGTGAGCGAAAATAGTTGGCTATGGCACAAGAGGTTGAGCCACTTGAACTTCAAGTATCTTGCAAAGATTGGTAGGGAAAACCTCGTTCGTGGTTTACCCAAAGTGGCTGACCACCATCCAGAGAAATGCAGTGCATGCCGGCAGTAAGCGATCCGCGTCGTCTTTCACCAGCAAGACCGCTCCATCAACTTCAAGATGCTTACAACTGCTTCACATAGATTTGTTTGGACCCGTAACCACTGCCAGCATTGGAGGAAATAGATATACCTTAGTGGTGGTGGATGATTACTCAAGATATACGTGGGTTGAGATGATGATTTCCAAAGATGATTGCTATGAGATTCTCACCGCACTCTTTAGACGGCTCCAAACTCAAAAAGAAGACGACATCGTTAGTGTTCGATCAGATAATGGAACAGAATTTAAGAACAACGGTGTTGCTCAGTATTGTGATGACAATGGGATTGATCACAATTTTTCAACCGCTGGTGTTCCACAACAAAATGGGGTTGTGGAAAGGAAGAATAGGACGTTGATTGAGGCTGGAAAGACTATGATAGCTGAAGCGAAGCTACCTCAATATTTTTGGGCTGAAGCAATCAATACCGCATGCTTCACTCAGAACCGATCCCTCATCAACAAAACCTACAACAAGACTCCCTATGAGCTTTGGCGAGGAAGAACGCCCAACATTGCATTCTTCAAGATCTTTGGCTGCAAATGTTTTGTCCTCTACAATGGAAGAGAAAATAGAGGTAAATTCGGAGCTAAAGCCGACGAAGGTATTTTTGTTGGGTATGCTAAACATTCTAAAGCTTTTCGTGTTTTCAATAAAACTAGTTTAAAAATAGTTGAGTCTGTCCATGTTACTTTTGATGAGCATTCTCTCCTTGAGCCACATTTGGCTCCAAATGTTGCTGATGATTTTGTTGAGCATAATGAACCAGGTGAACCATCTCAAACCGCACCTGAACCTCAACCGCAAAATCCAGCACCCTCAACTGACCTTCCCTCAAACCGCACCTTTCAAACCGCACCTGAAGTACTTACTCCAGATGCAACTCCCAGGGAAGAAGAAGTTGAAAATTCCCCTATCCAGCTTGTAGAACCTCTTCGTCAACTTACCTTCCATGACTTCCCTGAAAGATCTAACGATGTTCCAATTGAAAATCTTCAGCAAACCTCAGTTCAACCAGACTTACCCCCAGAGGTTCGTGAAGTCAGCAGTCACCCCCTCACAAATGTGATTGGTGATCTGTTTTCCGGTGTTCAAACAAGGAGATCGAACTATGACGAGCATACTTCACTTTTATCTCAATTTGAACCCAAGAAGATTGATGAAGCACTCCAAGATTCCAGTTGGGTCGTTGCTATGCAAGAAGAACTCAACCAGTTTGAAAGATGCAAGGTCTGGACTTTGGTGCCTAGACCTCAGGATCAAGGAGTGATAGGAACTAAGTGGGTATTTAGGAATAAGATGGATGAGAATGGAAGCATCACTAGGAATAAAGCAAGGTTGGTTGCACAAGGATATAGGCAAGAAGAAGGAATTGATTATGATGAAACCTTTGCTCCAGTTGCAAGATTGGAAGCTATCAGAATCTTCTTAGCCTACGCCTCTTTCAAGCACTTCAAGTTATATCAAATGGACGTAAAGAGTGCATTCCTCAACGGCGAACTGCAAGAGACCGTGTATGTTGCCCAACCACCTGGATTTGAAGACTCCAAATTTCCCAATCATGTCTACAAACTCCAAAAAGCTTTGTATGGACTTAAGCAAGCTCCAAGGGCATGGTATGAGACTCTTTCTAAATTTTTACTAGAAAAGGGATTTAAACGCGGTAAAATTGATACAACTCTTTTTATTTCCAAATATAATGAGCATACTTTACTTGTTCAAATTTATGTTGATGATATTATTTTTGGTTCTACTAATGAGTTGCTTTGTAAGCGTTTCGAGAAGCTAATGAAAAGCAAGTTTGAGATGAGCATGATGGGAGAATTAACATTCTTCCTCGGACTTCAAATCAAGCAATGCGAAGAAGGTATTTTCCTCAGCCAAGCCAAATACACCAAGGAGTTGATAAAGAAGTTTGGATTAGAAAATGCTAAAGCATATGATACTCCTATGGCCACCGGCAATAAGCTAGATAAGGATCTCAAAGGTAAGAAAGTTGATCAGACTTTATATCGAGGTATGATCGGCTCATTACTTTACTTAACTGCTAGTAGGCCCGATATCATGTTTAGTGTCTGTGTATGTGCTCGCTACCAAGCAGATCCTAGAGAAGCACATCTTATTGCAGTCAAGCGTATAATCCGCTACTTATCTGGAACCACTAACCTTGGACTTTGGTATTCCAAAGATTCGAACTTCGATCTTGTAGGTTATTCAGATGCAGATTATGCAGCCTGCACTATTGACAGGAAAAGCACTAGTGGTACTTGTCATTTCCTCGGGAATAGACTAGTTTCTTGGGCCAGCAAGAAGCAAGCTTCAGTTTCAGTGTCTACCACGAGGTTTGAGTATATTCTTCTTGGTAGTTGTTCTTTGTCAAATCCTTTGGATGAAGCAGCAGTTGGTGGACTATGGAATCCATGAAGGGAATTGCCCCATCATGTGTGACAACACTTCAACCATTTCAGTCTCCAACAACCCTGTCATGCATTCCAAGACCAAGCATATTGATATCAAGTATCATTTCCTCAAAGACCATGTGGAGAAGAGGAATATCCATTTAGAGTATGTGGGGACAGATAATCAGATTGCTGACATCCTCACCAAGGCTCTTGACTCCAAGAGGTTTTCCTTCCTCAAAGAAGAAATGGGTATGCTTGAACTTAAATGATTCCATACTTTTTATTGACTAACTTCTGTGTTGAGTTTAGGTTGTATTTCTTATTAAAGATTTCAACCGCACCATTGTTGAACCGCATTCATTCAAACCGCATGAGTGGTCAACCGCCTCTGCAGCCAACCGCTTATTCCCAACCGCATGCTGCTGATGACCGCTCCATCTTCAACCGCCTTCAACATATGGTATTTTCAAAATCAGTTTTAATTTTTTTTTTAAAAAAAGAAGATATGCGGTTTAAAACTCTTTTCAACCGCACTGCCACGTGGACCCAAGGTAAGTTCCTTTATTTTCATTTCAGTCCACATTTTGACATAAGGGCATTTTTGCAAATGTTTTCCCACGCTATTTCAAAATTTAAATGCATTTAATGCAAAGGGAACATTAGCATTTAAAGCTCTCTTGTCAGCCGTCATTGGTTAAAGAATAGGAGATGAAAGGGTGCAACAGAGGTAATGATTCAGTTTATGGGAAAATCAAACTGTCCTTTCAACTGCCCTAAACTTGAATTTTACCTATAAATAGCAGACAAGACAACGATTTCAACTCTTCCTACTCTGTCTTCTCTGCAAAAGCACTTTCTACCAACTCACTCTCTCTCTCCTCCAAAAGCTTCATAAAATTTTTTTAAAACTTTATTCAATGGCTCCCAAGGCTCCCTTCTCTGATATGGTATGTGTTCCTTAACTACATCTTTCTTCATTTCTGCAAAATTCCTCATGAATCCGCCATTGATGAACCTTGAAGCTTCGAAAACCCTTAAATGCATTTTTGTTCATATCTACCTTGATTGTTCATCATTTTGCATAATTTCAGTTGGGTTTTGCTCGGATTTGTTGTTAGATTCTTTATATGTAATTTATTTTACGATCAACCAATGATTTGAACACTGATTTTGGAATTTAAAATTTTCTCATTCGAAAACCCATTTGAGTGTTCTTGCTTGCTCATGTTGATTCTGAGCAAAGTATGAATTTTTAAGGTTATATTGTTAATCTACTGCTCAATGTGATCATTTTGACATGTTATTTGTTGATTTTGGTGAACTTTTGTTGAATCTCTGTTTTCAGTGTTCTAAGTGTTCTTCGTGTTCATCATGCCTTCAACATGACTGTTCATATGCCATGTTAAAATTATCACATGTTTTGGTTCATTTGATTTTCACACATGTTTTTGTACTTAGAAAATTTTTCAATAAATTTTATGCACTATTTGTGAACATCAACCGCATGCCTTGATTGTTTGGAACTGCATTCATGAATACTCCTTGATTCCAACCGCATGTTCTCTTCAAACCGCATTCACTTTTGAACCGCATGCAAACTATGAACCGCTTGTTAGTTTGAAACCGCATGCCTATTACCTATTTATGATGTTATTTTGAAACTGCATGCTAAGTTTGTTTGAGATGTTACTTAGTATATAGGCTGGACACCATAACCTTCCTCTCCAAGCACCGCTTGCAGTGTGGGATAAACTTGGATTACAATGCCACGTACTAGTATAATCTCTTACATATTTTCTAAGTGTTTTAATTATATTCACAATTTACTTGAGGTTTGGAGTTCTCAATATTTTCAACCGCATCAATTGCCAACCGCATGGATGCCCAAACCGCTTGTGCATTGTGAATCACGTTTTGGATCTAAACCCTTTGTTTCATTTTGTAGGATCCTAAATTCTTTATTCCAGGCTATGAGATAAATGAGCCTGAGCTCCAAGGAGATGCTCTTGGTAGAGAGATGATCAGAAGACTCACTACCTCTGGAATCCTCCCTCTCTTCAACAAAGGCCAATCTTATATCATTCCTTCCTTTGTGGATCAATTCTACTCCTCTGCTGTTCTAGGAGACAGAGAATTATCAGATGGCACCAAGATCAAATGCCTGGTTGGCAGTGTTGAAGGCTTCGATATATCCATTGATCATCTGGATATTAGAAGTACTTATGGATTTCATGTGTCAGGATGCCCCATGGAGGTTGATCAGGAAGTGTTGGATGCAACCGCTCAGTCAACTGTCAATCTGACCTCTCTATCTGGTTTTTACAAGAAGAAGGCAAGGAGGGAATTTGGTGAGCTAATGAGCCACTTGGGCTATTTAGTAGGGTTGTCTGTATGTGGGAAAACTGGCAACCACAACAACTTCACTACACAGCAATGGACTTACTGCTGTGCCATTTATAATGGAATTAAGTTGAATTGGCCCAAGATTTTGATGAAGGAACTGGCTAGCTCCATTGATGCTTATCAATCCAAAATCAAAAATGAACACCAGAGATGGAGACCATTCTGCAGGCTCCTAACCGCGTTGTTCACAAGCTATCAACACTTGGAGGATCTCAGACTCTCAACTCCTGAGTTATCAGTACCAATGGGTGAAGGTGATTCCCTTGGAACCAGGGTTTGTCACAACTTCAGATACTCATTTGGAGATACCCAATACAAATTTCTATATGATGCTGATACTCTCAACCCCAAGGAGTTCTATGTTGAAATGTCTCCAGGAACCGCGGTTACTGGTCTAGGAAAGGCAATCAAGAAGGCCTCTAGAAAGAAAAACATTGTTCTAGAACCGCAGACCAAGAAGCCAAGGACCGCACCATCTCAACCGCGTGTTCAAACCGCAGGTGTTGGTCCAAGTGCTAAGCCTCAGGAGAAATTTGTTTTGAGAGATGAGCCTTCTGATGAGGAAGAAGAAGAGGATGCTGGAATTGCCCCTCTTATCAAGAAGGCAAAAACTGTGAAGACTGCTGCTGCCAATCTCACAGAGGAAGATAAGGTTGCTTTTTATAAAGCAAAAATTGACAAGTTGGAAAGAAGGGCAGAATTGAGGAAGGCTGCCAAGGGAAAGAAACCATCTTCTGAACCGCTTGCTACTTCTCAACCGCAAGCTCAAGTTCAACCTCCTGTTCAACCGCAACCCCAACCGCAACCTCCTCCTCACTCCCAACCGCTTCAAACTCCTCCAACCTCACCTATTCAAACCTCTTCCCCAATTCCTACCCAACACATTTCTCCTTCCAAATCTCTTTCTCCCAAACCGCTCTCTCCTTCTCCACCTCCCAAGATTGCAACCACTCAGGGGGAGAATCCCAAGAAGAGGAGATTCAAACAAATGGCCAAGAAAACAACTCCTCCAAAGAAACACTATCTTCACACCATTGCCAAATCCAACATCAAAATACCTGGTGAAACCTCCTCATACTTTGATAAATCCTCCTCTCATTCCAATTCAAATTCATCATCCCCTTCTGAATTTCAAACCCCTCAAAATCAAGCCACCTCAAATCCCAAAGCCTTCACTGCATGGACATCCAAGCCATCAGCAGGCTCAGCCCATTCAACCTCTAGACTTAGAACCCCAACTCCTTCACCACAAAATTCACCCTCACACCATTCATCCCCTCATATATCAAACCGCACCCATAAATCCCCTTCCAAATCACCTATCTCTTCCCCACAAAAATCTCATTCAATTCATTCCAACCCAATCACTTCAAATCCTCCTACTACTTCTATTCCAATCCCAAACACTCCAATATCAACCGCGCCAATCCCAACCACCCCAATCTCAACCGCGCCAATCCCAACCACCCCAACCTCAACCGCGCCAATTCCAACTACCTCTATTCCAACTACCCCACTTCCAACCGCACCCATTCCTACCGCCCCATCTACCTTACCATCAACTCTACCCATCTCAACTCAAACCTCATCCCCTTATACAGTTCATGTCTCACACATTTTCAAAACCCTATTGTCTCAAATACCTCAAACCGCTCCTCCTACTTATTCTGAAATGCCTCCTTCCTTCACCTTTATTCCCTCATCCTCAACCGCTCCTCCACCCTCTGACTACTCCCAAATCCTTTCCACCCTTAATCTTATTCAGTCCCAACTACTCATAAACCAAGGCCACATTATCAAGCTGACCGCTTCTAATGCCTCCCTTGAAGCTTCCAACCGCTCCCTTCAGAAGCTTGCTGAATCTCAATCCCATCTGATTTCCTCTCAAACCCTTCAAATGGCTGATCATAGGAACTCCCTCAAGAGTTTTGCTCAAAGGCTTGATGCCATTAAGGGGGAGAAGGACTTAGCAAACATTGTCAAATCCTCAGCTGATTCTTGCTTTGAAGGATTCAAGAAAGAGTTATCTGAAGGTGTCATTCAAATTCAATCATTTGGAGATTCTGATCTCAAGGAAATGATTTCCCAGCTTGCAACCTCCTCCAAAACCGCCTTTGATTCCCTCCAAGCTGAATTCCTTAAAACTGTCAATTCCCAACCGCCTACTTCTCAAGACTTTCAAACCGCCTTGAATGCGGTTGAAGCAAATATCCTCCTGGAAATTGATAATGTCAAAGAGAAGCTGGAGATCAAAACAAACTCCCTTGATGATGCCTTAATGGCCAAGTTGAATGAAGTCAAGGATGAATTCAATGACCGCCTTGAAAATATCAAGTTAGGATTCACCACCAAACTTGAAGCCACAGTCAATGAGCTGAAATCCTCCATCCAAGTGACTGTGAATCTTGATACAATGACTGAAGCTATCTCTTCTCAGACCGCAGCAGTTCAGGGGGAGGTTCAAACTTTGTACAATTCCTTGAACTCCTCCTTTCACACCTTGATTGATGAGCTAACTGATCAAGTATCTGATAACTCCAAGGCAGTCTCTGATGCCAATCTCAAGATTGATTCTCAAGCAAATATCTTAGAGAGATTGGTGACCGCTCAAGGAAGGACCGCAGATGAGGTGAGAAGAATTAGAAAATCTCTGAAATCTGAAACCTCTGCATCAAATCTTGCAAGGAACCCTGAGATCAACCAACCGCAGCAGCAGCAGCAAGGTCAAGAACCGCATCAACCTTAAACCGCTTTTGCTCTGTATTTTTTTTGTAAACTCTTTTGTGTGTTGGACCGCACTCTCATTGTATTTTTTGTCCAACATTTTTTTGGTAACCCTGTAATTTTCTTTCATTCCTGTTTTGTAATCACTTGAGGAATTAATGGAAATTGCATCATGGTTCCAAAAACCTTGTTCATATCAAACTGCTTGTTTGTAGAACAATGAAACCTCTTATGGTTTTAAACCTCATTCAAATATTTTTCAACTTAAAATCATATTTTTTTGAATTGAAGTTTAAACATTCAGTTTAAACAGCACTTTGAACTCAAACTCATATTTCTTAAGTGCACTGAATGCATTCCTCTACTTTCCATATTGTAAGTTTTTATCTCTTAGAAAGTATAGAAATCTATAGCTTAAGCTAAGTGTGTGCATTGACTTGGGACATGAATTACCATGTTAATTCTTATGGACATGTTTTTACCAAGTACAATGTTTGCTTTAGTTATAGTAGGTAATGGCATCAATCAAATAGGGGGAGATTGTTGGGTATGCATGTTTTAACCCTCCTATTTTGTATTAGATTTGATTGATACCATAACCTCCTGTCTACTTTAAGGACTTTAGGACCCTATGTAATGAAGCTTAGACTTCATTTTTTTTAGCTAAGTCCATTTTATAGATTAGGTTAATTTTAGGCTTGAAGACTGGCACAAGACTCATTGGAATTGAGAGTTGCAGTTCAGAAGTTTCAAACCGCTCCTTCCAACCGCCCTAGCAAAACCGCCCTTAGCACTTGCTTGGTGAAATCTTATGCTTGAAACTACCCTTGAACTACTTCAGTGCAACCGCCTTATGATGAACCGCACCCTTGCAGTTCAACTTCAACCGCACTATGCAACCTCACTGGAGTCATAAACCGCACTTGTCAAACCGCCTATACTCCAGAACCGCTCCAATGATTGAGACTTGAAGTGAACCACCTTTTGTCATTATAATCCACATCAGCAATATCCAATGTCAACCACCTTATCTTGTCACGTGATTCAAAGTCAGAGAAGATCTGCAAGGATCTTGAAAAGGTGACAGGTATCCAAACCTCATTGCTTGCAGCTGGAGCATTATCAGCTTTATCTGCAACTACTGTACCAAAGGACAAAAGTGGTTGTTGTGGACCAATAAGAAAGCATCAAGTACTGTCCTTCAACAGCTGTGTCCAACGGCTACATTTTGGATGCTTGGGTATAAATACCCCTAATCTTCACCATTTGAAGATTGCTTGAAATATTGAGAAATTGCTGTGTTCATCAGAAGTTGAAGCTCTGCCCAGAAATTCTTAGTCCTTTGAATCTTCATCTTCATACTTCAAGAAATATTCCCCAGCCCAAAAATCAAGCCTTAACACATTCAAGAATCATTGAGCTCTACATCTCACAGATTTAAAGAGCCTTGATCTTGTTCTCACACACACACCTCATTTGTTCTAATCACATAGATTAAACACTTGAGATACACTGGTTATAGTTTTGGATTTGTTCTTCATAGAAAAGATTTTATTGTACTTTGTAATCTCTCAAATACTTAATATAAAATCTCTCTTAGAAATCCAAGACTAACCATCTTGGTAGTGGACGTAGATCGTTTATCGATTGAACCACTCCAAATAGCGTGTTCTTACTTTCTGCATTTATATTTCTTGTGCTTACTAATTATTTATCTTTGTCTCTGTTTGATCTTTATTTAGTTATCCATTATTGTGAAATAGTGTTTGGAGTTAACAAAGTCAAAACCACAAGTGTTTGTAAAACTGCACTTCCCAAAATCGCATATCAAAACCGCATTTTACAAACCGCCTCTAAAACCGCTTTATACTCTATAATTCCGCTGTGCATTTTACACTATCACTTGCAGTCTATTATCAACTGCAAGAGGATTTTGTAAGCAAGAGGTTTCGTTTTTAAAAGAGGGCGAAAAATTTTAAACAGCTATTTACCCCCCCTCTAGCTGTATTTTCACCCTTGTTGTCACCTTTGGGACCAACACAAAAGCCTAGCAGAGAATATCATCTGTCTTCGTGAGGAGGGCCATGGTGGATTCGAAACTTTTCACATGGTCTCGTGTCCACGCGTATTTTTCAAAGCTGATCTTGAGAGCTAGTTTGGGAGGTAGATCATTAATCCGCTGGGAGAAAGGACGAGTGACACTAGTATCATCCTCCTCAACTTCCTTCCTTCCCATTTCCATTTAATCAATTCTCTTTTTCAAGAGGAGAATATCCCTCGCATCAATCCCCGAGTTGTAGTGGGAACTGCGATGGGTCCTCTCTTTTTCTCTTTGTCCATTCACTCGGCTTTGTTTCTCATGTTGTTGGTGATTATCTCCATGTCCAGATGGTGCTTTGCCATTTAATGGCCTAGAATGATGAGGAGGGGTTCAGTCCCTCCTGAGAGCTATCTCTGGACGGGGAAAGCTCTTATGACGAGGAGAGCTCCTATGTCTAGGAGGGCTCCTGGGTTGAGGATGAGTCCAGGCCGAGGAGAGGGATTTTAATGGGGAGGAGTCCTTTGCCTAGCATGACTTAGCCTTGATCTCAAGTCTGCTAAATTGACCTCTTGGTCAACTGATTTCTCAAATCTCCACCTCGGGCATTCCCATGTCCAGGAGCTCTTTGACGAAGATAAACATCCTGGATGGGGATTTGAACGGATCTACCAGCAATGTCGTGATGTTGGGGATTTTGGCCAGGGGGAAAATTTTTCTCTATTCCCCCGACTACCACGCCTATCAAAGCGACTCTCCCCTCCAAGGGAATTTCTCATCCTGGTGGGTCTTATGAATTCAGCCAAGGAATGATCCGGATCTAACTGCATCAAGGCATTTTTTGTTTCGTAAATTAGTTGCAGAGTGTCCATCTGGCGGTGCAGAAGAGTTATGTGATCAATTGGTGGTAAAGATGCTTCTGTGCGTCCCTGGGGAGCATTCCTCCCCGTCTGACTAGCAGCTGGTCGTCCTCGTCGTCGACGATGGGGAGGATTCAAGGGAGTTTTTGTTATTGGCTGTCCACTCGAACGCAAGGTCATACCTAGTGGTGGCAGTCCATCATTCAGGGGTGAAGGAGATGGCTGTCCCCCATTGTCAAGAGAAATAGTTGTCCCAGCATTGCCATGAGTCTCCTCCACAAGATAGATATCATGATCAGGTGTTATGCTAGCAGTGTGTCCTTCTTCCATTAGGATTAGAGAACAGAACATAATTTTTTTTGGCTATTCAAAGCTTAATTCGATCGTTTCCCGGAAATATAACCAAACTAACGATGCCAAAAACATCGGATCAGCCCAAATCCAGCGGTAAGGTTGTATCCTGGATGTTTGAATAGCCTAAAAAAGATTAACAAACACGTAAACTAAATCGGGCTTCACCGGCGAAGGCCCTCCGGTTTGAGAGTTAGTATTTGTGTTGTAAAGAGAAAATTAATTGACAAAAGTTTGGAGTCAAAAGATGCGTTCACCTGAATTATGTGAATTATGACTCGTATTTATAGGTGTAGAATATAAAATTCTCCCTTGGATACGAAGTTAGGTGAGATAAAGAGTCAAATTCTACTCTGATCCTAATTCCTCACAGTCCTTATTGTAGTAGGAT
This sequence comes from Adenophora triphylla var. japonica, assembly GCA_022495995.1. Lineage (NCBI taxonomy): Eukaryota > Viridiplantae > Streptophyta > Magnoliopsida > Asterales > Campanulaceae > Adenophora > Adenophora triphylla. The sequence goes on along the minus strand of JAFEMH010000157.1, from coordinate 886,928 downwards.
TAAAAGAGCCTTCTGTACGTATGCCTAGCAGGTCTGCTAATCGACATAGAATGTTGGTCAAAATGTGGTTATGTCAGGCAAGAGAGGTGACCAAGGGTAGGGAAGCCCAATCCCCTTTTCATAATCAGCGTGATAGGCATTTGTCGACATTGGAGTGTGTCGTGGTTGATATGAAGGCGTGTCTAGGTCGGTATTTATATATGCCTTGGTCGGCATATATCCACATGTCTGCCTTAGTCATTATATCCCTCTGCTATTTACAGGTCGGCTTAGTGGGATATGACGAGCAAGAAAACACGAGCATATGTAGGGAAGCTCATTCCCTATTTCGTATTTAAGACTTGTACATATTTTTGATTGGGCTTGACCCATTAGGCTTTGCCCACTTTATAGCCTGTGGCCATACTCGTTTTATACCTTTCAGTCTTATTTTCGAATTTGTCAACCAAAAAAGAGTGGAGAAAATGAGAGTCAATAAAGAATCAATGATTAATTGAATAATTAAGATTAATGATTAAATAAAATATATTATTAAACTATTTAAATATTTAAATGAAACTAGTAGTAGTAGGAGGAGGATGAAAGGAATTGTTTTTTTTTTAATTTATTTTTTTCTTGTGTAAAAATATTAGGTTGTGGACATGTGCCTTTGAAAAATATTACTTTTTCAAGAGTATCTAATACGAGCATTATCACCCAAGAAATATGGGACCTACCTTTTCTGTTTATGATTATATAATCACAGATTTGGGACGATTGGAAGTCGAGACGAGGTGGAGGGTCGTGATTCAGCGAGTAGCGATCAACAAATAGAAAATGATCAAAATGTCATTAATAAAGGAAAAAATTGAGAGTCGTCGATATATAAATGGACAACCTAGAACACGAACCCACCAAACTGCTATGCGATTAAATCGCAAAGGCCCAGAATCCGTATAATCACTTTCATTTTCAATCTAGTCTCCATTTTTGAGAAAATTCCTAACACCTCGCCACTTTATTGGCCGAAACCCGAGAACCTCCCTCCCCTCCTCCATCAAATCATGTCCATATTTCACCATCAGGGGTATTTATGTCATTTGAGTTAAGTTTTCTCGTAAAATAATAAGGGTTAAGTACCATATGACCCTTGAGCGAAATATCAAAGGCATAAAACTAAAATTACTCTAATATCTAACTATAAAAATATATTTTTTCACAATTTTTCATATTTTTCTTAGAAATAATAAAAATGACTCATATTTTATTAAAAAACTGCTAATATATCTAAATTTATAAAACTAGAATTACTCGTATACCTAGGTATAAAAGTATTATTTCCCACAATTTTTCATGTTTTCTTACAAAATAATAAAATCCACTTATATATCTAAAGATATAAGACTAGAATTACTGTTATAACTAGATATAAGAGTAATTTATTCCATTAAAATTGTGAAAAAAATACTTTTATACCTTAATTTATAAGAATTATTTGTGCCCTTCACCGGAGCAAGAACTTGAGCAGGAGTAGTACAGTTTGGGGAGGTGATGTTCGAGATTGATAAAAGGGAGAAAGAGAGATCTAACATGTAACAGATCTGTGTTGCAGAAAAGGAGACGACGATGAAGATGTAGAAGGAGTGTGAAAGAATGTAGCTAGGACTGATCAAACATGTTTGGTCACTTATGTGTATAGTTGATCACACAAGTGTTACAACAACTGTCTAAACAACTTGACAGAAAATAAACTCACACAACAGTAAGTAAACGCAGTGGAATAACAATGAAGGTTTAAACACTTCAGCAAGAATTTCTTGTTGGAAAAGTTTTCATAAAACTGTGACCTTGTTTGAAAACAAGTTGCAACGGAAAAACTTACAATGAAAAGAAAATAAATCGTACGAAAATATCAAAGTGGTTCTAGACTAACAACACAAAAACATAAAAACAATCTTGAAGATTCAATGATCTGAACTTCAAGAACAAATATGAAAGACTCAAGGAAGTCTGTAAACTCCGTTTCTCTCATGGAAGGCGTGTGTAATAATGAAAGGAGCGGTCTCCTTTTATAGGCAAATACAATCCTTCTTCAACAAGGCTTCTTCTTGTGCACTCCTTTACATATCAATAATGAATCCTTCTACAATTAGGATTGATTCTTCTTGCACACTTCTTTCCTTATCAACCAAGAATCCTTCTTCAATTAGAAGTCTTATTACCATCCTTGAAACCTACCTTATTTACATGATAGCTACTAGAAATAAATATTAGTTGTTAGTCAAACAAAATCAATCCTAAACTAAGTAAATACTCTCAAATATTTCCTACAATAATATCTAAATATGAACAAAATACAAACCATAATTACAAAAATCAAAAATATATTTCAAGAGTATTTTATACTCTTTCATTCTCCCCCTATTTTTGGGATTATGTTCAAAACCTGCAAAACCGAGATTATCAATTTCAAACCACCAGAATAGCAAAAATAAAAAAGATATCAAGAGTATATTCATACTCTTTCAATCTCCCCCTATTTTTGTGATTCTGGTCAAAACCTGTAAACATCACAATTAGCACAAGGAATCCTAACAAGAATATAATATAAAAAATTTCGTTGGATAAAATGAGCAACGACAAGTCCAACTCCTTCTTAATGTATTGTGGCTCCATTTTATCATTCATCTCCCGCTAAATACATTGCGGCTCCATTATATCAAACTCTCCCTAAACTGGTCATATCTCTGTGATGATCATCGCATGTATTTTTCTTGATTGATCATCTACGAGACATCTCCCCTTTGATTAATGATCATCTCCTCCTTGATTGACTGTCTAAGAGGTATTTCCCCTATTCTCCCCCTTTTCTTTAGATATTTTCAAAAGATATACACACATCCATAAAAATATCTTAAGAAACCCCTTTATGAAATATGATCAGAGTTTCAGCTTGAGAGGAGCAGAGTCAGATTAAAATATTGTAGGAAAAAAATACTTACATATTTATGAATAAACGAGGAATAATAACCACATGTGCAACCAGTTGAGTGCAGAGTTCTATGCACAGATTTCGGAACATCAGTAGAGACAAGTGGAGAGATTATAAAAAATTGACATTTCCAGAAATATAGACCATTGTTGTTGATGATGCCTGGGAAGACGTGCATTTGGCACATGAAACAAAGATATAAAAAGTATCCAAACCTTTTGAAGGATTAAATTTGTCAAAAATTATTAATTCAAAACCAAATGTTACCCGAATTTTGTGACCAATTGCAATAACATAGGAGATATTTTTCCAGTTGGACCCTAAAAGATTGTTCTATTCAGATTTTCTTTACACTCAAACCTATTCAAACACTCATTAAACATATTATTAACCAAAAAATGATTAGCCCGCAATTTGATGAAAAATAATAAACAATCAAATGAATGTTTCATGGGGCCAAAGATGTCCTAGTTTATAATTATACATGGAATGATGCAATTATGAGCACACAAGTGGAGATAGATCTCAATGAAGTGTGATATGATATGAATAAATTTACACAATGACACAGTTTGACAAACAGGAAGTCAATGAGTTATCCTTCAATCATGTAGCCTCTAGAACGTTTCCATATTTAGGCATTAAATCAGTCACTGAGAGGAGCTATACACTCTCACACCATAGTGCTTACCCAACTTTTCTTCTGAAGTGAAGCAACAATAAGGTATTATTGGTGTAATACCCTAGGCGTATTAGTTATGTTTGAATTATAACTTAATACGACTATGTAATCGTCTTTACCATTTATTATATAGAATGTTTATTTGGTTTATTATATGTTTACATGTTTATTATAATGAACTACGTCCCTAGTTATTGTGAATGACTAGTATAAGTTGGTAATGGATAATCATGGAGATGATTATATGCATGTGATGCACATTACACTTATGGGTACTTGTTAGAGAACAAGGTACTGACATGACCTATCGATGAGATTTATGACATGGTCTATAGTCATATATGTCGTGATTAAATCTCATGATAGTCGTGTCATTGAATTATTTATACCTGAGATTATCATCGTCTTCCACATGATGAACATTGTGTTTGATCTAGTCTAACACTATCTTTAATAGGATAGCAATAAGGGCTATGTTGGCACGATTGGATTCTTGTAGGGAAGAATGATAAGTCAAGATGGGATTTGTCCCTCTTGTTGAGAGAGATGTTTGCTTGGGCCCCTCGATGAATGATATTGATGAAATGTGTGACCACACTCAAAAGATTTGATAGAGATCAAATGCACTTGGATTATCAACATATTTGAAATCGAGAAAGCATTGAACGATATAAGTTTACATGGACCATGACTCATGTTCAATATGACATCGTGGACAAAGGGATTGTGACATTTGAACCATCAAGGAATCAAGCTTTGATGTTATATTAACTGGGTGGATAAAATGGTTTGCTAGAAACCACTTATGTCTTGTGAGGTCGATGTTTCGACTCACTACCAACATAAATATAATTCCTAAAGGGTAACACACAAAGAACGAATTTGTAATTGGCTGAAAATTGGAATTTGGTGTTTTGGTCACGACTCGTGACCAGGAGCACGACTTGTACCCTGGGTCACGACTCGTGCCAATGGTCATGACTCGTGGCCTTTGACCAGTACGACAGCGTTTTGGCATCACTCGTGAAACTGAGCAAATTTGGGTTGGTCACGAGTCGTGCCCTCAGGCACAAATCGTTCCCTCAATCAGCACGAGTGAAAATATTGGCACGACTCGTGGTACGACTGAATTGGCAAAGGCATGACTCGTGCCCGCGGCTGATTTAGGTCCGTACGCTCAGTTCTTTGCTAATAAGGTTTTTGACTTGGACAAGGCTTCTCCCTAAGTGTTAGGGATTTATATTTAGTATAAATATAAGCCTTCTCTTTAGCCAAAAACACATGTTGTTTAGGGTTTATGAAACTCTAAAAGTTTTGATTTTGATTGAGAATCAAATATCAAAAGCACCCAAATAAATTCCATTATTTCAGCTATTGATTATTGAATATCGATTCAATAATCGGAGGATCATCTAGCAATACTACAAGATTTGATCTTGGTTCATTCGCGTGTGGATTACCGATAGACGGTGATTCCGTTATCACCTAAAGCTTGAAGATTTCATCACAAGGAAGACCAAGGAGAAAATCAAAGGTTCGTCATTGATGGATGTGTATTTACCCATCCAAATGATGCACTTTTAGGCTTTCTTTGTGTTTGATTCCCGAGTTTTATGTATATTTGATGTGGTTTGTGAGTATTTTATGAGTACAGGGTATAGAGCTGATTAAAGGTGCATTTTATGGCTAAAAAGTGCAAAAGGAATAAAGTGGAGCGGAGCAGAGAAGGAAAAAAACTGAAATTACGAGCTCAAGGACTAAACTGGCATTTGGAAGCTTTTGGATTAAATTGGAATTATTGGAAAATTCAGGGACTAAACTGGGAATATGGAATTTTTGGACGAATTTAATTTATAAAAATTCGTGGGATTAAATGAAAAATAAAATCCTAAGAAGCGAAGTGCAAAAGAAGTCATTATAGTGGCCAAAGTGCGACGAGAAGATCGCGAGACGAAACGAATAAAATTGATACAAAACAAACGCCAAGTGTGGCCAGCTTTGCAGGGCATTGGCCGGCCAGGAGGGAAGGCCATTTGGGGCCAAGGCAATGCTGCTGGGCCAATGCAAGGCCGACCACGTTTTGCTGAATACTGCACAAACTTTCTGGGAACAAGAGCGGCCGCGCCAGGCAACATGGGCGGCCGCGCTGAAGGGAAAAATACTCGGCCAAACTTTCTGAAAACTTGCGCGGGCGCGCCAACAGAGAAGGGCGGCCGCGCTACGTGGTTTTTTCAGCAACAGTTTACGTCTCAATTGAAGGGCACTCTAGTCTTTTCTCTCCTTGGACCTTTCACAGCTTTTGCCCTACTTTATTCTTTATATATTTATCACAGCCACGTGAAGGAGATGAGATTGGAGTTTTTATATTTTAGAGTTTTTATTTTCTTTTCTTGGATCAATTGAAGAGAAGAATTATTCATCAATCCAGGTTTTTTTATCTTTGTAAATTATGAGTAGCTAAATTTCTTAGATTTGTAGATTGGTCGAACCTTTACCGGATTTCTATGCAGTAATATTTTAATTCTTTCTATTTAATTCCTTCTAGTTCATCGATAGATTTTAATTTCTTGTTCTTGGATTCGAGACGTATGTTAAGATACGAACTCATCTTTGAATAATTGGGTATTTATCGAGCCATTAATTTGGGCGATTTATACATTGACCACTATTGATTGAATAACTTTAATTGGCCGTAATAGAAATCGATTAAAGTTAGGCTCTTTAATTCTTGTGTGCTTAATTTATTCTTGGAATATTGTGGTACCGTAATAGAATCTACAATATTAAGAGAGCATTTAGGATTGTAATCCGGCCACCTAACCGTGTCGATCCTAGCTAAAGTGAATGAACCCTAGAAGTTGAGTTAATGTTTCTTAAGTAAAATTCTGCATAGAATGATGGTATAGTGAAATCCAATCTACGAATCTCTGCTCATAATCTGTTTTCTTGCTTAGTTAGTTTCTGTTATTTAGTTTATGCTTTTAGTCTTAAATCAAATAAAAATTATAAACTTTGGTTACTCAATTCACTGCTTTTACTTTACTTGTTTACCAACGAGTCTCTGTGGATTCGACCCCTGCATTTGCATATTGCTACACCGGTAGTGAGTACACTTGCTCGGTTTTTATTACAAGAGGGAGTTTTCCTTCATCAAGTTTTTGGCGCCATTGCCGGGGACTTGTTGCAAGTAAACAAGTAGGTTAGGTAGTGAATGCAAGGTCGTCGTTCTTTGAAGCCTACATTGGTGCCATTGAACGACAACATAAATAGACTTAATAAAGCAAAAGACACTAAGCTTCTTGAGGAAGTATTTGAGGGCGATCCCCTCTTTAATCCCCTTTTCTCGGATTCGGACACCGAATCAGAACCCTCCACCACCGAGGTAGAGGAAGAGAAAGCCGAGATGGCAGTACCACCGGCACAAACAATGAATGATTTCCTTAGACCTAGGGTAGACACATCTACCTCTTGCATAGTGCTGTCCGATGCAGCCAAAAATCTAGAGGTCAAAGGACAATACTTTGCCATGTTGCCAAGCTTTCACGGATTGCCTGGTGAGGATGCACTCACGTTCCTTAAAGAATATATTATTGTTGTTGCTCAATTTTTGTTAAGACAAGGAGTGACTGAGGAGCAAATTAGACTAAAGTGTTTTCCTTACACTCTTAAGGGAGTGGCTAAAACATGGTTGCTGATGCTTGCACCGAGCAGCATTAGTACTTGGGTAGAATTGCAAGATGTGTTCCTTAAAAGATATTACCCACATCATCTTTTGGCTGGTTTTAGACAGAAATTGATGACATTTTCCCAAGATGTGGGGGAGCCTTTTCATGAGGCATGGGAAAGATTTAATACAATGTTAATGCAATGTCCCCAACACAATTTCACACTACCCTCACTGAACCAAGCCTTCTATGATGGCTTGAATGACAATGGTCAATCAATGGTTGACAATGCTGCTGGAGGCTCAATTGGAGCCAAGACCCCGGATGAGACTAAGGCTTTATTTGAGATGTTGAGTGCTAATTCTCAACAAAAGAGTTAGAGGGGTAGGACAAGGGGGGTATTAGATTTGACTGCTACTGATAATCTTTCTAAGCAAATTGCAGTCTTGAGTAATAAAATTGATAAATTGACTGCCTGTGGCACTTCTGCTGGTGCCAATGTTATTACTGATTATTGTACAAATTGTGGTTTATCATCTCATGTGACTAATATGTGTCCAAGTGCAGCAAATTTTTCTTATCATCCTGAACAGGCACATGCTTTCAATGGATATGCACCAAGGCCACCACCCCAAGGCAACCAATATGGCAACTACAATCCATGGGGTGGCCATCATAATCAGCAAGTGAAACCTCTTCATGTGCCACCACCTGGACAACATGATAAAGAGCCTTGGGAGCTGGCAGTCCAGCAGTTAAGGATGGAGATGCAGCAAAGCAACGAAATACGAATCTTTGCGTTTGAAAAGATGGGCACACAAGTAGAGCAACTTGTGAAGGTTGCCCAAGAGTTGATGAAAAAGAAGAACCCACCTGAGCAAGCAAAGTCAATCACGACAGTGTGGGATGAGAGTGAGGAAATCGAGGAGGTATTTCTATCTTCTCTTGATAATATTGATTGTTTTGATAATAATGATGATGTTAATGAGAATGAAAAAGTTAATCATGTTCAAAAAGACCCCGGGTGTTTCACTATCCCAATTTCTTTAGGGGGTCAAAATTTTAAAGGTTTATTGGATCTTGGGGCAAGTGTTAATGTGATGCCCTTTCATGTTTTTAGAAGTTTGGGGGCATGTGAGTTGAAACCACCCATGAGAGACTTGCAATTGGCGGATCTCTCAATCAAAAGACCTTTAGGGGTTATTGAAGGGGTGTTGGTTAAAATTGATAAAATCATTATCCCCATTGACTTTTATGTGATGTGTATGGAGGGATCAAGTGAGGAACAACTGAAAACTCCCATTTTGCTTGGGAGGCCATTTATGTTTGACACTAAGGCCACCATTGATGTGTGTCAAGGGGTGTTATCCTTGAGAGGCATGGGGGAAGAATGTAAGTTTTGTATGCTTAAAAATGATAAGAAACCCTCCCCCAAAGATGGTTTTGTAGGAGCCATAACTGATGTTCCAATTTTTAAATATGATGTGAATGGATGTGAGAAAAGTGGGGATAATGCGGACGTTTATCCCATGGCTAGTAACATTAAGGCCGACCAATACTCTAGGAGTAACGGGTCGTATCACACCCCACACGACTCCCATAAAGAGTCGATTCCATCACATCTACCACAAGGGCCTTCAAAACGTAAAGTTAGTGGGGAGAGTTATAGTGATTTATCTGATTCTATATTTGCTACTATTTTTGTGCATGATAACTCTCTTGATCTTGGTTGCAAGGATGGTATTCTGCAGGTTGCAGAAAAGGTTGAGTTTGGGGGTGGAAACCCCAATAAAAAGAAAAGAAAGAGGGGTAAGCACAAGCGTAAAGTTTCAAAAATAAATGTGGCTTTACCCCTACTTGTTGACAATGGAGAGCTGAAATGGAAAGAGAAGGGCGTTTGTGCCCGTGAGGAAAGGAGATGGTCCAAAGGCCGCAAAGCTAAGGCCAAGTAAGCTTGGGACCATAGTCGGGCTAACGACTTTAACCAAATGCGCTGCTTGGGAGGCAACCCAATGAGGTATGTTTTATTTTTTATGTTAATTACTGTTTAGTAGTGTCTTGCCATCCGTTAAGCCCAAGGCACGCTTTTGTTCTCTTTGCTATGACGACATAGCATGTTTTGAGTTTGGGGGTGGGCAACTCTCCGAGTTTGTGGGTTTATAGGGGAGTGTATATAGTGTCACCCTCTAAAAAAATTGAAAAATTTAAAAAATTTTGTTCTTTTCATAGTTGGGATGTTGGCCAAAGTCTGTGATGATTAGAGTGTGCTTGAATTTTAGAATCACATGTGTTATCATTAGTGTAGTGATTGGGATTGCATTGAAACATTTAAATTATGATTGCACCACCTCTCACTTCCGTATCATATTCTTGGTCATTGTCATCAACTTAGGTGCCTTTTATGGGATCACTTCGTGTATTCTCGGGGTCCCTAGAACATGTTTGCATGATTGTCAATAACACGTCAATAGGTTACTTGATATATATGGCTATTCTTTGAATCCCTTTTTGTGAGCCTTAAACTTTCTAGTCACTTATATAAAATTTTTCGCTAGAACCCCTTTTGAGCTTGAAAAAGAATGGAATCTCTCACAAAGTGGGAGGTTATCTTAGACCACCATTCGCCTTCGTTTGTACCCTCATTATCCCACCCTTTTAACCTATACACAATTTTTTCCACCTTTTCAAGAAAGTGAAACTAGGGAAAGAATGGGAATATTTTGGGGGATGTCATGAAAATCAAAGGATTGAGTGGAAAGTGGTCACGAAAATAAAGAAAAGGGTCATGTTATGTAATGAAAAGAGGGGCTTGATAAAAATAATAATAAAAAAATATTGAATGCACATTCTTCGTGATGTAATTGTGCAAAGCAAAAAAAAAAAAAAAAAAAAAAAGCTTTGCCCTCTCTAATGTAAAGTGGAAATTTTTGTGTCAAGGTGACCAAAGAAAGTAATGGAATGTGTTCAACCCCATGTCAATGTATGAAAAAGTTTTAGTTTGTGGGTTGGCACGTTGGGAAGTAAAAAGGGTGAGTGGAGAAATTATTATCAAAGTGAGGATGTATTTTTACAAGAAGACTTTCTAGTTTCACTTTCTTATTTTTCGTATGTCCTTACCTTCAATTGTAACCATGAACCTAGCCCCTGCGATCTTTCGCACCATAACATTTTAAGCCATATTATTATTTCAATATTGAGTAACCGGGTTGACAATCGTGTAAATATGCATATGAGTGTCCTTTTTGGGTTGTAATATCTATAACATATTGATTTAGAGCATCACTTAGTGAATCCATAAACAATCTTAGGTTGCTGGCAGTGACCTCCCATAATTCATTCATCATTCAGGCCGCGGTGGAAAATTGTGATTTTTATGCTTCAATGTGATTGTAATCCCATTACTGTGGTGGCACTTGTTGATTATGTGTGTTGGTGAGAATCTGAGACTTGAATGGCCAATGAATCATCTGTGATAGAACATCCCAAAATAATTATTTTGTTTTAATGTTTTATTATTAATAGTTAGAGTAGCTTTATTTTACTTCTTTTAGTTTAGTTTTACTCGGGACGAGCAAAAGGTTAGTTTGTGGGTGTTTGATGGATGTGTATTTACCCATCCAAATGATGCACTTTTAGGCTTTCTTTGTGTTTGATTCCCGAGTTTTATGTATATTTGATGTGGTTTGTGAGTATTTTATGAGTACAGGGTATAGAGCTGATTAAAGGTGCATTTTATGGCTAAAAAGTGCAAAAGGAATAAAGTGGAGCGGAGCAGAGAAGGAAAAAAACTGAAATTACGAGCTCAAGGACTAAACTGGCATTTGGAAGCTTTTGGATTAAATTGGAATTATTGGAAAATTCAGGGACTAAACTGGGAATATGGAATTTTTGGACGAATTTAATTTATAAAAATTCGTGGGATTAAATGAAAAATAAAATCCTAAGAAGCGAAGTGCAAAAGAAGTCATTATAGTGGCCAAAGTGCGACGAGAAGATCGCGAGACGAAACGAATAAAATTGATACAAAACAAACGCCAAGTGTGGCCAGCTTTGCAGGGCATTGGCCGGCCAGGAGGGAAGGCCATTTGGGGCCAAGGCAATGCTGCTGGGCCAATGCAAGGCCGACCACGTTTTGCTGAATACTGCACAAACTTTCTGGGAACAAGAGCGGCCGCGCCAGGCAACATGGGCGGCCGCGCTGAAGGGAAAAATACTCGGCCAAACTTTCTGAAAACTTGCGCGGGCGCGCCAACAGAGAAGGGCGGCCGCGCTACGTCGTTTTTTCAGCAACAGTTTACGTCTCAATTGAAGGGCACTCTAGTCTTTTCTCTCCTTGGACCTTTCACAGCTTTTGCCCTACTTTATTCTTTATATATTTATCACAGCCACGTGAAGGAGATGAGATTGGAGTTTTTATATTTTAGAGTTTTTATTTTCTTTTCTTGGATCAATTGAAGAGAAGAATTATTCATCAATCCAGGTTTTTTTATCTTTGTAAATTATGAGTAGCTAAATTTCTTAGATTTGTAGATTGATCGAACCTTTACCGGATTTCTATGCAGTAATATTTTAATTCTTTCTATTTAATTCCTTCTAGTTCATTGATAGATTTTAATTTCTTGTTCTTGGATTCGAGACGTATGTTAAGATACGAACTCATCTTTGAATAATTGGGTATTTATCGAGCCATTAATTTGGGCGATTTATACATTGACCACTATTGATTGAATAACTTTAATTGGCCGTAATAGAAATCGATTAAAGTTAGGCTCTTTAATTCTTGTGTGCTTAATTTATTCTTGGCATATTGTGGTACCGTAATAGAATCTACAATATTAAGAGAGCATTTAGGATTGTAATCCGGCCACCTAACCGTGTCGATCCTAGCTAAAGTGAATGAACCCTAGAAGTTGAGTTAATGTTTCTTAAGTAAAATTCTGCATAGAATGATGGTATAGTGAAATCCAATCTACGAATCTCTGCTCATAATCTGTTTTCTTGCTTAGTTAGTTTCTGTTATTTAGTTTATGCTTTTAGTCTTAAATCAAATAAAAATTATAAACTTTGGTTACTCAATTCACTGCTTTTACTTTACTTGTTTACCAACGAGTCTCTGTGGATTCGACCCCTGCATTTGCATATTGCTACACCGGTAGTGAGTACACTTGCTCGGTTTTTATTACAAGAGGGAGTTTTCCTCCATCAGTCATCGAGTCAATAAGTTTGAATCTAAGATCCGTTTCTCGATCAACAGACTCGCATTAAGGTATGTAAAATCTATTTCATGATTTTATCTCTTCATGTTAGAAGAATTCAAGGCTAGGGTTTTGTTGTTTTATAAAGTTCTTCTGCTGCGTTTGTAACCCCAAAACCCAACAGGTATTGGCATTGGCCACATGAGTGAAAGCTTCAAAATAGAGGAGGCGGCTTGTTTTCTCAGTGGCATTAGATTAAACATTCAATTCATGATAAATGTCTCACAGAAACTAACAAGGTAATTTTTTATCACCAAATCAAGAACGATCTCACAATCAAGAGTCAAACACAGTGTCAAAGATGTAAACCAATCAATTGATCACAAGAGATAATCGTGTAGATAATGAATGCATATTATTTTGATTTTTTTTTGATTTTTTTTTTTTTGATTTTTTTGTGTTTTTTGTAATATATAATTATACAGAGATGCATACAGATGTCCGCACAGTTGTGCGATCATCTCAACACACACAATCCGAGAGATCTTTTTAGGGAAGGAAATCTCTAAAAAACAATGTCCTTCATGAAAATATCAATCAATCGTTTATTCGTTTCACTAAATTCACAACTAATGATATTTTGTACAATATTTTCTTTAACAAAATGAAGTCTAAAATCTAGATACTTATAAATAGAACATTGAACAGGGTCATTTGCCATATCTATGGTACTTTTAACATCACAAAAAATAGATAAAATTTTGTTTTTGATTTCACAATCTTTGATCAAAATTTTCATCCAAAGAAGTTTGATATATGCCCCAAATATCAACTGCCACACATTTTGATTCAGCGGCTGATAGAAAAACAAAAGTTTTTCCCTATTATTCCATGAATACAACTTATTTTCAAGACATGAACATTCAACATTTGCGCTTTGGGAATCAATGATTATCTCCCCCCCCCCTTAAATGCCTTAAAAAATGCCTCTGAATTAGATTCGTCATTGGCAACACAACAACATGACTGTACCTGATGGTATACGGAGTGCATGCATACCAAACCTGCAAGGTCATAGTAGTTGACCTTATTTCCTCTTGTTTTTATTCCTTCATCCACTTTCCTAATGACCTGGGATGTAGGGTGATTTCTTTGTATTCTGGAAGAAATGTCCCTTTCTCTGCTTGCTTCAATTTTATCAGTTTCAAAATCTGAATCTTGTTCTTCAGTTGTATGATTGTGGGTACCCCAATCCAACTCGCGACACGTACAGTGCCTTTTATACAATAAAAGTGCACTAGGGGCATTTTGGTATATTTATAATTTATTCTGGGACTTTCGAGGACTTTCCGTAAGTTCCTTACTAAGATAGTACCTATAGGGCATTAATCCAGGCATTTGGACCTATAGGGAATTACTTAAGAAAGTCCCTGAGTAGTTATTTGGCACCAAAAAGCAGTTATGGCTCCTTATGTAGTGCGACAAAGCGTGCCATTGGAAAATGAACATTCAATGTCGTGCAACAATGTATGCCATTCCCAGGAACCTATAAAATAGAGCCTCCTCCTCCCATTTCTGGATCCCTTTTCGACATCTTAGAGTTACTCTACCAAAATGAGCACGCACACACAGTAGTTTATCAAGCACACATAATTCCTCTCCCTCTCACACATAATCCCTCTCCCTCTCACACACAATTCTCTCTCTCACACACAATTATCTATGTCACACACATGGAGCCATCTACATCTAATCTGATCTGAGTTTGATATGGGTTCCGGAGCTGATATCTGAAGATTTCTATACCTAACTTGGTATAGGAATTGTGGTCTACAAAGGTGACACTCTTCCTCTCTCCTTCTCTCTCTTTTCCTTTCTTATTCATGCATCTACATGCTTAATTTGATGATTTGTGTAGTGTTTTGACTATGCAATCTCTGTTCTAGTCCCAGGTTCTGTGAATCATTCATCATTTTCATGTTTATTGCATGTTATTGAGTCATTTTTATGTGTTTTGCTTATTCACCAAGATGAGTGTGGATCACTCATATCCATACTCTCTTGAGTGTTGATTATTAATCTCTGTGGTCTCTGGGATACATGTATGATATTATTTGATCTTAATGTTGCCTTGTTTCTTATGCAAGCAAAGTTTATAAAACCTCTGCAAATGGCTCTCTGTGTCATGCGACACACCTAGCCAGACTAGGCCATATGTCATGCGACACACCTAGCCACTTGCAGAGGTTACCTTTCAATTGTAATTTGTTCCTAAATCTTGTACTCGGGATGTGGCCCCCCACTCAAAGTGGTTCACAAGTTTTAATTACTTCCTCTTATTAATAGAAAAGCATTTCATCTCTCTTGTCTCACATATGGCACACACTCCTTGAATTTAATGGATGTTAGATTAGAAAGACTCGTTATGAGGCATTTTGGGTGAACTTCTCGTTCTTCTCAAAATGTAACCTGACCCCCGAACCCATCTTTCTCTTTAATAAAAGGTTTTTCGAAGTTTCCCTTTTAAAAATGGAGTGGCGACTCTCTTGTTTTCTAAATCGCGCTCGTATGTTTTGTCTCAATTTCTAAACTCATTTTCAAACTTCCCATGCGTTTGCATGCGGACGGGGCGTATGTTCAGTGGCGACTCTGCTGGGGACGTGATTTTGTTTTCCAATAGTGGGTCAAGCTTTCGTTCTTTCTAACATCCTTTATATTCACTTGTGTGTTACTTGTATGTGACTTTATGTGTGCATCTTCTATGCTTTCATGTTTGCCATGCTTCTGTGTGTTTCTATTCTGTTGTACTGAGGCTATGAGATGAGTTCTTGCCGTGATTGGAGCTGGTTCTTCTTCCTGCTTTGAATTCTGGATTTCTGGCTTGTCAAGTCGTGCGACAGGTCGTTCCATCTCTATCCTGTGCCATGCGACATTGTTTGTCAATCTGCAGGGTTGGATTTCTTTGTTCAGGTTTTGATTGAGGGGTAGTCCCTTTGATTAGATTGTGATCTTTTGATTATTGTACCATGTGGCTTCTAGTGTGAGTGGTGTTGTTTTTCTTTTGTCAATCTCTTTCAAAATTTAATCAAAAGAAGACATAAAAAAATCTCATAATGTAATATAGACAACCGCACACCACCTCACTAGTTATAGATCCCAATTTTGGGGCGATCGACGGAATCGCGGACGGTGATGTAAGTCACCTACATTTGAGCGCCTGATATCAATCCTAGTACCCTAGATGCACCCCTAGGTTGGATCACACATTTTTTTAAGCCTACCCTAAATGGTTGGTTTTGGATACACCATTTTCAAATATACTAAGATAAATTGTATGAATTTTAATCATAGGCTATAATGCCTACATATACCTAGCACGTATGGACATGTTGCCATTGCAACATGATTTCGACAAGAGATCATGGCGCAGTGCCAACATGTACCGACGAGAGGTCATGCCAGATTTTTTCTTGAAATTCTTCAGGAACTATCCGTCATGCTGCCAAAATTTTTCCAGAAATTTGGTCTACTCGTCCGCTCCAGAAAGCTTTGGTATTGTATTAGTATTATTGACTGTTATTAATTTTTTATACAACTCATTTGGTATATTTTGAATGGTATATCCCTAGGTTCCCATTTGAGGTTTAGATTGCGAAAAAGAAGGCTTCTCCTTTTCCAACCGTCCCTAGGACTTCTAAAAGATATCGTTTTCTACTTGAACATTAATAAAAACTTGCTTGAGTCCATCTCCTTTCCCTTTCTTCCCTCTCCCACACCTTATCAAAGCTCTTTACCTCTGCAGCTACGGCAAGTTGGTTTCATGCTCCAGTTCCTGGTGCTCGTTTAGTCTGTTTTCCTGAGGCAACAGAAGCAGTCACAGTATCCGAGTGGTATTCTTCATCTGATTCAGAGAACAAAATGTCAAGTGCAGAGAATGTTATGAATAGCCAGTCTGGAGGTTCGCATGTCATGGGTCAGAAGAGTGCGGATGGTTTATCTATTGAAAAGTTACGGGCTACCCTTGAAGCTATTCTTGCTCGTGAGTGTGAAGCCCAGTTACTTGCTCAGGCTGCTAAGGCTAGGGAAGACGAAATGCATGAACGCTTTGTGGAAGCGATGCGCATTCGAGGAGTTGCCGTGATAAGGCATGAGGATGGGTCATACGAAGAGATCACTGATGCCTATAACACTGACCTTGGGGCCAGAAATGCTTCTCTCCCTCTTCAACCCACCTATAATGCTATGCCTCCTCCCCTTACTTATGGTTCAGGCCCCGTCCGCATGCAAACGAATGGGATAGGAATGAATGCACAAGGTAAGACCCCTCCTCTGGCATCTCAACCAAACCAAGCTCAGAATCAAGGTATGCAGTTGAATCCTCAAGGTGGTTTTGGCAGGGTTTGAGGGCTACAATCAAACTACTATGATTTGACATCGTCACCAAATCCTAATGCTTCCATGCCTCCTAGTCAGTTTGGGTTGCAGTTTCAGAACAGTCAACAGTCTCAGCCTCAGCAAAGTCTTCAGGTTTTTTGGCTTACGAGTTCCCAGCATCAGGAAGGTTTCTCGGGTGGTCAGTTTCATGGTCCTCAATTACAAGATCGGTCCCAATACCAAAGTCAGTATCAGTTCTCTGGCAATCAGTTCAATCAGGAAGGATTTTTGCATGTTCCTTTTAATCAGTCTCAGCCTCTGGGAGGGTTTTCTCAGTCATTGATGGGGTCAACTCATGGTTTCGGTTCATCACCTACGCAGCGTCAGTTTGGATCAACTCAGTATCTAGGATCAGCTCCTTATTTGACTGCTAGTGCTCCACTTCAGAACCAGAATTCTTCATTCCAGAATGCACATTTTCCTCCGTTGTCCGGTGCAAGTCAGTTTGGACATCTGTCAGCTCAAGGAGGTTCTGAGTAATTGGGCAATCAGAATGTGGCACAGTTCAATGGTTATGATCAGTACGGGAATAAAGTACCAAACTCAGTTGGTCTATTTGATAGCAATTTGAGCATCCCGAGTACTTTTGGTCTTCCACCAGCTTCCTTGCCTACAGTACATCCTTTTGAGAATTCTTTTTTCTAGTCAACCAATTCCGTGCCTTCCTCAATCATGTCTCCCACTGTTCCTCAGCCTTCTAATGTAACTCCCGAAGTCGCCGCTCTGTTGGAGCAAATGAAGGTCATGCAGCAGCAGATTGATAAGTTGACCGTGGGAACGAGTGGACTCTAGGTAGTGGATCCAGGACAAGTGAAAGCTCTCCCTCACAAGTTTAAGATGCCAAAGATGGAGTTTGATGGGACTGCATGTCCAAAGACTCATGTTGATACTTATGTGATGACAATGGGAGCAATGGGTTAAACACCTAAGTTTATGGCTCTGCATTTCCATCTCACCCTCAAGGGTCCTACTTTGACGTGGTTTCTTGCTCTTAAGCAAGAAAATCGTTCCACTTGGAGTCAGATTACTGAGGTTTTCCTTGAGAAGTACCGTGGAAATCTGGAATGCCGTACAACCAAGGATGATTTGGTTGGTACAATCCAGAAGAATGATGAGTCAATTACAGATTTCTACAAAAGATGGGACGCAAAGTTGAATGAGTTGTCCGAACCAATTACCTGCAAGATCAGAAAGACATTTTTCTTTGATGTGTGAAACCAGTTCTCAGAGAAGCTATTGGAAGTGGATGGTATCCTGACTTGAGAGAGATGGTTGGAATGGGAGCCCGTAGTGAGAACAGGCTCTTTAATCTTACTCTGAACACTAATGCCAGTAGTGGTGGTAGCTAACGTTATAGAGAAGGAAATCCAATTTCAATGGCCCCAAAAGCGAAAGAAACAGTCAAGGATAACAGTGTCAATAATCTTCAAGGAGGAGGTAATGGTCAGAACAATGGGAAGTTTCAGCCCCGTCAGCAACATAAATTTGATGATCTCGGGATGACTACCGAAGAAGCATTCAATGGTTTGATTCGAACTGGGATGATCAAACCACTTGACAACTATATCCCTGCTAACTCCAACCCAGATCTGGACAAGAGCAAATATTGTCGTTTTCACCAGTATCCCTGCCACACTACCAATAATTGCATCACTTTGAAGAGGATCATTCCAGGGGGATCATAGATGACAAGAAGATTGAGAAAGCTCCACGCCCCAACACTATCAGCAATCCCCTTCCAAGCAATGGGGTCAACACGATAGAGTTTATCAATGAAAGTTTTGTGAATGCCATAGAGTTTGGGAGAGTCAGAATCCCAGGGTACCCTCCCATCCAAAGTTGAAGAAGTCATTCAGTTTTTGTAGGTTCTAGAATGTCTTTGATTTTCAAGCATCCGCCTTAGGCGTTAGTGCTTACTTTTATTAATAAATGTCCCTTTGGGACATGAGTTTGTTAAGTTCACTTTGGACTAGTTATTGTTATTTCAGTAATAAGAGTCTTTATTTCTTTTCTTCCTAGACTCGAGACGTCATTTGCACACCTACATTATATTTAAATGAAATGGTTTTATTCTATATGATCACTTGTGTTGCTCAACAAATAATCTCTTGAAATAGCTAATATTTAGATTAATTGGCGTGAGAAAATCAACCGATGGATTCTTGGTCCGAATCCTCGATCCGCTAGTACTCGCATCAAATTGACCCTTCTTCCTCTTTGGCTGACCTGGAGGAGAGACGTTCACCGAGCCCTGAGACATGCACGGATTCTTCTAGTACTTTACACCCTTCTGCAGCCGCATAAACCATGCCCTTGGGTGAATGTGACACATCTGCACTACCTGGCAAGCTCTTCCAAAGATGGCCAATCACCTCAGGTGATCCTCTCGTGCGCAATCTCTGCAGGTAAACACAGCACAGGTATTAAAATCTTAGTCAATTACATATCATTATGTTCTTGAAATCATGTTACGATTACAAAGGAAAAATCATTGTTATTTTCCTTGGGTCTGTCCCACCTTTTTTCACAAAAAATCATCGATATTTTCTTTGGGTCTGTCCCACTTTTTTCACAAAATCATCGTTTTTTCTTTGAGGTCTATCCCACTTATCTTCTTTGCAAAATCAATGATACTCGTTTCGGGTCCGTCCCATTTTCTTTACAAAATTGTTTATTGTTCTTTTGAGTCCGTCTCATCGTGCCCAGGTTGCTTGTTTTCCTATTTTTCCCCTGTGTCCTATTTTACGATTTTTCCCCTGACCTTTTCTTGTCTATTTTTTTTAATAGTCAAATTTCCGGGCGACTTCCCCATAATAGTCAAATTTTCGGGCGACTTCCCCATAATAGTCAAATTTTCGGGCGACTTTCCCATAATAATCAAACTTTCGGGTGACTTTCCCATAATAGTCAAATTTTCGAGAGACTTCCCCATAATAGTCAAACTTTCCGGCGACTTTCCCATAATAGTCAAACTTTTGGGCAACTTCCCCATAATAGTAAAATTTTCGGGCGACTTCCCCATAATAGTCATCTATACCACTTTGGTTTGAGACACTGCACGTCCTCACTTGCTTGAACTACGATCTGACTTGATTACCTCTTAGGGATACATAGGATTCCTTTCTCAAAAGGTCCAGACATTTGACAACTTTGGTCTTTTTTTTTTCCCACCAGCCGTTTGCTAGGCTTGGGATCCTTTCTTGTCGACAAACCCACTTCTTCCATAAGTGACGTTTCCTAGGGGCTACTGTGAGTACCCCAATCCAACTCGCGACCCGTACAGTGCCTTTTTATACAATAAAAGTGCACTAGGGGCATTTTGTTATATTTATATTTTATTCCGGGACTTTCGAGGACTTTTCGTAAGTTCCTTACTAAGATAGTACCTATAGGGCATTAATCCAGGCATTTGGACCTATAGGGAATTACTTAAGAAAGTCCCTGAGCAGTTATTTGGTCCCAAAAAGCAATTATGGCTCCATATGTAGTGCGACAGAGCGTGCCATTGGAAAATGAACATCCAATATCGTGCAACAATGTATGCCATTCCCAGGAACCTATAAAATAGAGCCACCTCCTCCCATTTCTGGATCCCTTTTCGACATCTTAGAGTTACTCTGCCAAAATGAGCGCACACACACAGTAGCTTATCAAACACACACAATTCCTCTCCCTCTCACACATAATCCCTCTCCCTCTCACACACAATTCTCTCTCTCACACACAATTCTCTATATCACACACATGGCCATCTACATCTAATCCGATCTGAGTTTGATATGGGTTCTGGAGCTGATATCTAAGATTTCTATACCTAACTTGGTATAGGAATTGTGGTCCACAAAGGTGACACTCTTCCTCTTGCCTTCTCTCTCTTATCATTTCTTATTCATGCATCTACATGGTTAATTTGATGATTATTGTAGAGTTTTGATTATGCAATCTCTGTTCTAGTCCCAAGTTCTGTGAATCATTCATCGTTTTCATGTTTATTGCATGCTATTGAGACATTTTTATGTGTTTTGCTTATTCACCAAGATGAGTGTGGATCACTCATATCCATACTCTCTTGAGTGTTGATTATTGATCTCTGTGGTCTTTGGGATACATGTATGGTATTATTTGATCTTAATGTTGCCTTGTTTCTTCTGCAAGCAAAGTTTGTAAAACCTCTGCGAATGGCTCTCTGTGTCATGCGACACACCTAGCCAGACTAGGTCATGTGTCCCCCGACACGCCTAGCCACTTGTAGAGGTTACCTTTCAATTGTAATTTGTTCCTAAATCTTGTACTCGAGATGTGGCTCCCCGCTCAAAGTGGTTCACAAGTTGTAATTACTTCCTCTAATTAATAGAAAAGCATATCATCTCTCTTGTCTCACACTTGGCACACAATCGTTGAATTTAATGGATGTTAGATTAGAAAGACTCGTTATGAGGCATTTTGGGTGAACTTCTCATTCTTCCCAAAATGTAAACTGACCCCCGTACCCATCTTTCTCTTTAAAAAAGGTTTTTCGAAGTTTTCCTTTTAAAAATGGAGTGGCGACTCTCTTGTTTTCTAAATCGCGCTCGTATGTTCCGTCTCATTTTCTAAACTCATTTTCAAACTTTCCATGCGTTTGCATGCGGACAGGGCATATGTTCAATGATCACTTGTGTTGTCAGTTGTCTGAACAACTGGTTGCTCAACTATCTCAACAGGTGGTTGTTCTACAGGTACATCAATTCTTCCTGGTTCAGATTCATAATTAACTTGATCTAGTTCCTAAGTGCAACCTGTAACATCATCCTTAGTAGTTTTGACAATAACATCAGGAGCATCATCAAAAATCGATTTAAGATATGAAAGATTATCAACCAACTTGTAACAATGATCTGAGGATCTTACTCTTGTCAAAACACATTTATTTGAATTATCAAAGACCTTACACATCTTCTTATCAAATTTTACATGTAGATCATCATCACACAATTGACTTATTCTTGTCAAATTAGCCTTTAGCCCATCAACATGCAACACATTATGCAACCTAGGTAAACCTTCTACATGCAGCGTACCTTTGCCAATGATCTTACCTTGAGATCCTCCACCGAAATTTAATTTTCCACCTTTGAATGGTTCATAGTTACTAAAATGCTCAAGTGACCCAGTCATATGGCAGGAGCAAACACTATCGAAGTACCAGGATCCTTCAACACTATTCTTAAAAGAGGTGAAGGCCACCTGACAGTTCATGTTATCTTTTCTTACCCATGCGGCTTTTGTTCTAGTCTTGGGTTGTCTGTAAAGTTGAGGGTTCAATTGTGCACTCAACTGTCTGCTCAAGTGTCCACCAGTCTTCACAAGTTCAAGTTCCTGTTTCAACTTATAGCAAAATGGTCGAATGTGACCAGGAGCAAAACAATGATGACAAATGTATTGCCTTCGTCTGTGACCTTTCCTTTTGGTTTTTAAAACATTTTTCTTTTCAACTTTAGAAAAACCCTCACCCTCTTTGACAAGATTATGACCTCCATAGCCAATTTCAGATTTTCCTTGATTACCTAAATTCAAAACTTCTTCCAACTTAGCCTTACCATTGTTAAGTTTAGTTAGAGTTTCAGTTTTCTTTAAAGCTCAGTTTTGAACTTTTCATACTCAATATTTTTCTCTGTGAGTAAAATTTCCAATTTGGCTATGGAGTCCTTTTGAGAATCACTCTCTTTAGATAAGCACTCAACCTCAAATTTCAGACTTATATTTTCAGAGGAGAGTTTATCATTTACCTGTTTGAACACCTTGATTTGTTCCATCTGCTTGGCCCATTCTGTATGAAGTTCTATGTATGTACTGTGCAGATACTCATAGGTTGCACTTTCTTCATCTGCATGATCACTCTCAGTTTCACCTGTAGTTGTGGAATTCAAGCTGGTATACAAATTGAAGCTAGTTGTGCAGTCAGTTGTGCACTCAGAACACTGCATAACTTCTGAATCTGAATCACTATCGGACAAGGTGAACTGTGATGAACGCAACATTGATAGATTTGCTATCTGATCATCATCATCAGAATCGCTTAATGTCGCAAAAAACCTCATTCCCCTTTTCCTTAAGGTATTTGCACATTTATTATCAAAATATCTAAAACCTTTACAAGCCCTACACTAAATCGACTCGATGGACTTCTTAGTTTCCAAAAAAGGTTTCTTCATACTACTTTCCCTTTTAGATGTTCAATTGTGGAAGAAGGAGATTATGTTGAATTAGAAAACTTTGTTATTCGTTTCTTTTTCAACATGTTGTTGAATTTTTGTGTTATCAAGTCACACTCATCTTCTCCCATGTTTGAATCATCTATATCATTAGACAATTGGAATAGATCTTCAGATACTTTGAGGGCACTAGGAATAGCAATTGAATTTGTTTTGCTTGATTCCTGTACCCAAGATTTAATTCAATTTTTTTAAAAATTCCCAAGAATTCATCAAATATAACAGTTTGGACATCCTGAGTTTTCTTAATTACAGAAATCTTAATATTAAACTTTTCAGAGAAAGTTCTTAGTACTTTACTAACTAGTCTTGCATTGGATATGGATTCACCCAAGGAAAATGACTCGTTTGAGATTATCTAAGATCTTAGCTGAGTACTCTTTTATGGTTTCATTCTCTCACATCCATAAAGTTTCAAACTTGGTGAATGAACGCTCACCGAAAAAAATAGGAGTCGCCACGCCGTTTTTGAGGAAACATTGAAAACCTTTTGAAAGAGAAAATGGGTTCGGGGGTCAGGTTACGTGTTGGGAAGAACCGAGAGTTCACCCAACATGCCTCATCCGTAGACGAGTCTTTCTATGTTCAACATCCAAAACATTCAAGAGTGTGTGCAATTATGTGAGACAAAATATGTATAAAATGCATATTAATGATTTGCTTTATTGATCAACATAGGGGATTACATCTTGTGAGCCACTTATTTTGGGGGGCCACTTCCCATTTTACATTGAGGACAAGGCAGATTACAACTGAAATGATGATCTCTGCAGAGCGACTAGTTATGTCGCGCTACACAGGACTTGGATAGCCCGTTGTGTCGCGTGACACGACATGTCTATCTGCAGACATCTTACAATTTGTAATCAGATCCAACAGAGACCAAACAGATCCAAATATTATACCAAAACAAATCAGAATAAAACGAATCAACAATAGATTGACCAAGGGAGTGTGGATATGGAAGGATCCACCCTCCCTTGACAATCAAACAATGAATAGAATTCAAATCACATCATGAATGTCAATTATACCAAACCAAGCTAATTAAACAGAGAGATGGCAGTTGGGACTTGATAATTGAAGGCGGATGGAGCCTAATTATCAAGTCCAAGGAATGGTAATTGCAATGAAACAAGCAAATGGCAAATATGAGATAGAGATGGAGGGAGCCGTTACCCTCGTAGTGTCCACAATCCTTAAACCACGTTAGGTAGAAGGATCTTTGAATCAGCTTCTAGACCGGCCTAGGAATCTCGGATTGAAGCTCAGGTTGATCTGAAGAACTCGGATCCTCAACAGGTATAAGGAGACAGGGGTTTATGGCGTGGTTCTGATGGAGGGACGTTAAGGGATTGGAAAGTGTGGCGGATGGAAATTGGTGGTGCAGCGGTGGTGGTTAATGGCTTAGGGGCTGTGATTGACGTTGTTAAGGAGCGGCGGTAGTGCACGGCATAGGATCTGTAAACAGGGGAAGAAGGTGATTGGTTTTGGGGATAGAGAGAGATAGATTGTTGTGTTTGGCATTGTGGGAGAGAACGGTGGTGAACTTGGCCGGAGAGAGAGAGAACGGTGAGGAGGATTTCCGATGAACACCAATTTGGGTACAGAGAGGGAGCTCGGTGTTGAAGGTTCGAAGGAATCGTTGATGGTTGATTGTAATTAGGAGTAGGGAAATGGAGGAAGGTGAGGGAGATTGAAGGGGAGAGGGTCGCCGTGTGAGGTGATTGTGAGGGAGGATCGGTGTTGGGCTTGGCCGCAGAGGGAGAGTCTGCAACTAGAGAGAGAGGGAGTTTGCATCTAGTGAGAGAGAGGGGAGACTTTGCGTTTAGATAGAGATAGAGAGTACCCCCCCTTTGCAAATGAGAAAATCCCCTATTTATCACAGTTTGGGAATTTTGATTTAATGTGTCGTATGACTCATTGCTTCGCTTTTCCATGCTTCGAGATGTCACACGAATGGTCACGCCTGTAACTGTTTCTGGCGCCAAAACCTGCTTCTGGAACATTCCGAGTTAATTCTTTAAAAGCCCAAAGCAGTTAATTCCCTGTAGGCCCTTTTGTCCGGGAAAAATACTAAAAAATACTTCCTTCGCGAGAAACTTATGAAATGTTTCCGGAAGTCTCGAAACGGACCGGCAATTTACCAAAATGCCCCTTAGTGCAATTTTATCACATTAAAATGCACCTTAAAAGGGTCGCGAGTTGGATTGGCGTACTCACAGAGCCCCTCGGCAATGTCACTTATGGAAGAAGTGAGGTTGTCGATAAAAAGGAGCCAATCCCAATGAGCGGCTGGGGGATATGGCGGATGGCTGGACAATGATCTGGTGGAGATCGGATGGTTGGACCTTTAGAGAAAGGATTCCTACATATCCCTAGGAGGGAATCAGGCCAAATTGTAGTTCAGAAGTGAAACTGTTAAGAAATAGTAGAGATATGCTTTCATACCTTTGCTGTGCTTACCTGTAGTTGGTGGAGGGTCTTAGACTACAATTGCTGTTGGTGATGGAGAGTTGTAACCGCCGGAGGGTCTCATCCTGCAACTTGCTTGAATGGTGGCTGCCAGGGGACTCACGCTACCATTGGTGGGAGGTTGTAGTTGCCGGAGGGTCTCATGCTACTGTTGCTGAGGTCGTGGATGCCGGAGGGACTCATACCACGAGGTGTTGGTGAAGAGTAGCTGCCAAGGGACTCACGCTACTGTTGTTGAGGGTCGTGGATGCCGGAGGGACTCATACCACTGGATATTGGTGAGTAGCTGCCAGGGGACTCACGCTACCACTGCTGATGGTTGTGGCTGCCGGAGGGACTCATGCCATTGCTGATGGTGGCGAGTAGCTACCGGAGGGACTCACGCTACTGCTTGATGGTCGTGGCTGCCGGAGGGACTCATGCCATTGCTGATGGTGGCGAGTAGCTGCCGGATGGACTCATGCTATTGCTTGATGGCGGTCGTGGATGCCGGAGGGACTCATACCACTGGGTGTTGGTGGTCATGGATGCCGGAGGGACTCATACCACTTGTGTTGGTGAAGGGTAGTTGCCAGGGGACTCACGTTACCATTGATTCTGCTGGGGATAAATGTAGCTGTCGGAGGGTCTCATGCTACTATTGCTGCTGGCGGTGGCGGCTGCCGGAGGGACTTAGACCATTATCGTTGATGCATTGCTGCTTTGCTGTGTGAGGGATGGTCTTTGTTGATGGTTGGCTGACTTTGGAGTCATGGGCTTTGCTTGGTAGGGCATGGATTTCTCTTGCTAGGAACGGGTTTTTTTTATGCATCGGTGGCGGGGCCGATGATCCTGAAGCACATTGCTGGGGAGACTGATAAATGTGGAATCTTTGTCTCGATTTTTGCTTCGAGGGACAGTCCTCAGGATTTGATGATGTCCAGTTGATTATTGTATCTGCGTGGGTGGATGTAGCTGCCGGAGGGTCTTAGGCTGCAACTGCTTGTTAGAGAGTTGCTGGATGGTCGTTCACGGGACGGTCTTTGCTGAAGAGTTGTTGAAGTGTTAGTGCATATAGGCCTTGATGACGGTGTGCTCATGAGAACGGGCATTGGATGATAACTCACTATGTGGAACATGCCTTAATGTCGCTGAGGCTGGTGAGCATCATTGCTTGGATATTTGAGACAACTGGAACTCTTTTTTGACAAGCATTGCTTGGAGACTGAGGCAGCTGTGGATCTTTCAGATGATGCTAATGAGTCCGAAGGTGATGGGCCTGATGAAGGTAGTAAAGGTGGGGTCTGCCACCTACAGGGTTTGGAATCCTTGTCCAAAATTGTGATTCGAGGGACAGTCCTCACGATCAAATTACGATCACTTGATTATTGTACCCTGCGGGGGGAAATCATAACACTCAAGGCACTTTGCATTTTATTCGACTTTTGCTTATGCATTATTAATCTTTTGTTGCACGAGTCCATCTTAGCTGGGGATGGGAATGGAGGGAGGATTTTGCACGGCTTGGCAAGCAGATGTGTATGTAACAGTTGTGATATGATGGATTGTGTATGGAACGAATGTGTTTATGCGATGGTGTATGGGTTGGACCCTCTCCCATGAGGTGGGGAAATGTATGAGTGATGGATGATATGGTGCAGCTTGGGTAAGTCGGGGACACTCCCTGGAGTACTGGTTGCAGTAGGTTGGTTGTTGCTGATGAGAACGAAGTGTGTCGCGCACCTGAGGAGGCAAGCAGCGGAGAAAGTGTAGAGAGTGATCCCGGCTTGGTGAAGCCCCAGTTGATAATGCAAGGCAAACTCGGAGGGAATCTGGTCCTGAGAGAACAACATAGCAAAGCCCCAGCTTGAGGGATCCAATGCAGCCCTATTGCCAATAGAGTCATCTTGTAGCCGAGGAGGCAACCCATCATTTCAAACCTTAGTCAATCAGTCGCTGGACAAGACTCGGAAATATTTGCGTGCAGGGGAACATCTTTTTAAAAGTGGGAATGGATCCCGAATTTGTGTATGACACTCTCGCTTTAGGTTTGACTCTTTTGAGAGAGTATAAGCATCGCAAGGTGTGGAAAGGTGTATGGAAGCCCCTGCTGACCGAAACAGTGTTTGGCTCTATCTTCCTATGATGTAGAAAGAGAAGACTTGTCGAGACACTTGAAAACTTGTCTTATTCGTGATGATTACAAAGCTGCTTAAAACCCTTTATTGATGTTCGGGTTATTTAACCACCAAAGCCGATATGAACAAATATTTCAATTAATCCCGAGGAGAAAACCAACTGATATCGAAAATCAAACTCGGAAGGATGGAAAGTGTATAGGGACGGCCCTTGCTGAGACCAAATTTTCTGAGATTTGTTTGTGATTTCGATCGGACCAGTTATGGTTACCTACGTTCCCCTCCTTGGGAGGAGCTCAGGTCGCCGTAGATCGGGTTTATTCCGAATGAAGAGAATGAACGTTGAAATTCGAGGATCTAAGGACCTTTGAGGATTTTAAGGATTTGAAGAATTGAAAAACATGTCCTCTTGGAGTGTCGATGGGAGACACGGAAGTGAATCCCCAGTGGGACGTCCACGGCAAGCGTTTGCGGAGGAGGAATGAAATATGCTCACATGAAACGTCCAATGAATGGATGTAATTTGCACAATCTTCGTTTGATGGACTGAAACTGTTATCCGGTAGGAACTGTGACTGGGTTTCAGGGTTACGATCAGCCCTTGGGTGATTCGGGATATCATGACCTCTTAAGACGAGAGGTCGGCTAGGCCGTTTGCTGGCTGAACCTCTAAAGATGAGAGGTTGACTTTTTAGGGATGTGTTTGGGATTTCTATGGTGAGGTTATCCAGGATTGCATCTTCAATGCCTCCAAGAATGAGAGCTCAATCTTGGCTTTGGCCAAAGGCAAGGTAATGGGAATATCCTCTGAAGACGAGAGGATGGTTTGGGATTGATTAGAGGTAATGGTGAGGGGACATCCGTGTTGTCTCTTTATTCACTCTGAGACTCCTCTTGAGTAACGATCGGATCCTTTAACTTTTTCTTTTGAGAGGATCGCTAGGGACTAGGCTCTCTTTCTTTGCCTTTTTTTTTATTCTTTTCTTTTTTTTTTATTCTTTTCTCTTTTTTTTCAAATTTGCTTTTGAGAGAAAACTTCAGCTAGTCCCCATGATGGATCACTGCATTCTGCCGTTCTTGAGCTTGGAGATGTCAATATTCTTTTGAATCATGGGAGCCCCAAGGATAGTCCCTCTTCTTCTTGAGATTGTTAGACGGGTTTCAAAACATGACGATCTTGAAATGAAGGGGTATTGTTTGGTGAGGGTGAGGTGATGGTTTTCCTAGGGGTGAAAGGTTTCAACCGCAGCCCTTACCGGATGATCCGAACGAGATTGAGTCTTCATTACTTGCTTAAGCTTACTTTGAGGAAGATCCATGCAAATTCATCTAACAACGAGATGGTGAGGACGAAGGAAGATATGTGAGCATAGGAGATGCGAGATGAGGAGTTGGTAAGCCCCAATTTGAGAAGGATGTCAGTTGATTTTCTCACTCTGATCAATTTAAATATTAGTCATTTCAAAGCATTAGTCAGTGAGCAGCACAAGTGATCATTTGATATAAGACCATTTCAATTGAGTGTAACATGGGTGTGCAAGTGATGTCTCGAGTCTAGCAAGAAAAGAATCAAAAAATTTATCACTGTAAAGCAAAAACTGGTCCAAAGTGGACTCGACAGACTTGATGCCCGAAAGGGACATTCTAGATCCTACGAGGACTGATTGACTGCATCAACTTCGGATGGAAGGAAGAGCATCGTTGCCATTGATGGGGTGAGGACACTTCTCGATCTTTCTGTCATTCACAAATTGTCCTCCTTAGTTTGAGCAATCTAAGCAAGCAACCGAGCCTCTCGCTCACAAGGAAAAGCGGCTTCAAGGGTAGCTGGCAACTTTTTGATGGACACACCATTTGCACTCTGCTGACCCATTGGATATGAACTTCCAGGCTGGTGGGCCATAATCTTCTCTGCACCGAGCATTTTGGATTCCGAATCAGATGGACGACCGCTCAGGCACTTGAACTGCTTCTGCCTCGGGAATATGGACCAATGAGTGCCGGGAACGAGAGTACACACCCAACTTGCCGTAGCCTTGCAGAGGTGAAGAGGTGAGAGCGTGTAAGGTGGAGGATAGAGAACCTTGAGATGGTATGGGAGAGGGAGGAGTACGAAAGGAGATGGACTCATGCAACATCTTATTAATGTTCAAGTAGAAATGATGTCTTTTAAATCCTAGGAACGGTTGGGAAAGGATAAGCCTTTATTCTCGCAGTCTAGAACCTCGGGGAAACCTAGGGACACATCATCCAAAAATACACCAAATGTATGGATTAAAAATTAATAATAGGCAATAGTACCTAAACAAAATCGAAGCATTTATGGGACGGACGAGCAGCCCCAATTTCTGGAGAAATTTGGGCAGCATAACGGGTATTCCTGAAGAATTTCAAGGAAAAATCCGGCATGACCTCTCGTCGGTGCATGTTGACAAAGCGACATGATCTCTCGTTAGAACATGTCGTGGTAATGACATGTCCTCTCATGAAACCATGTTGCGTTGGCAACATGCCCACACATGCTAGGTTTTGGGGTAGGTACGAAAGCCTATTATAAATTTTGAAACAATTCATTTTGTGTATTTGAAAATGTCGTGTCAATAACCAACCATTTTGGGTAAGCTTTAAGTGTGGCGCCACCTATAACGCGCTAGGGGGATGGGTTTGACATTAGGCGCTCAAGCGTAGGCGAATATCATCACCGTCCGCGATGCCGTCAATCGCACTCGAGGGTTCTAAATCTATGTGGTGTAGTGTGCGGATGACTATGTTTTTTTATTTATGAAAATGATTTTTTTTTATTTTTATTATTTTTTTATTTATTTTTTATTTGAAAAGGGGAAGAAAATGAAAACAACTCACACACACCCCCATAGAGCATAATAATAAAGGATCAATATTTTGATCATGGGGACTGCCCACAATCACAATCTGCACCATAGCTCAGCACCTGCAAAGTGACCACTTATGTCGCATGACACAGGACTGATGGGACCAATCCTGTCGTGTGACATAAGGATCCAAGCATCCAGAATCTTGAACAATAAATAGAGACAGCCCCAGCCTCCAAGCACAATGCAATAGCTCAAGCCCCAGCACCAGCACAATCTCAACAAGAAGCAAGGAAGGGGGAGGGAATAAAGCAAAGCAAGGAATGAATTTACACACATATAATGCCACCAACAAACGCACACACAAATGAATGAAGTGAATGTTGAACAAGCCCGAAAGTTTGACCCATTTTTGAAATCCAAGTTTCAAGTCCCCAGCGGAGTCGCCACTGAATGAACGCTCGCCAAAAAAAAAATAGGAGTCACCACGCCATTTTTAAGGAAACATTGAAAACCTTTTGAAAGAGAAAATGGGTTCGGGGGTCAGGTTACGTGTTGGGAAGAACCGAGAGTTCACCCAACATGCCTCGTCCGTAGACGAGTCTTTCTATGTTCAACATCCAAAACATTCAAGAGTGTGTGCAATTGTGTGAGACAAAATATGTATAAAATGCATATTAATGCTTTGCTTTATTGATCAACATAGGGGATTACATCTTGTGAGCCACTTATTTTGGGGGTCCACGTCCCATTTTACATTGAGGACAAGGCAGATTACAATTGAAATGATGATCTCTGCAGAGGGACTAGTTATGTCGTGCTACACAGGACTTGGATAGCCCATTGTGTCGCGTGACATGACATGTCTATCTGCAGACATCTTACAATTTGTAATCAGATCCAACAGAGACCAAACAGATCCAAATATTATACCAAAACAAATCAGAATAAAACGAATCAACAATAGATTGACCAAGGGAGTGTGGATATGGAAGGATCCACCCTCCCTTGACAATCACACAATGAATAGAATTCAAATCACATCATGAATGTCAATTATACCAAACCAAGCTAATTAAACAGAGAGATGGCAATTGGGACTTGATAATTGAAGGTGGATGGAGCCTAATTATCAAGTCCAAGGAACGGTAATTACAATGAAATAAGCAAATGGAAAATATGAGATAGAGATAGAGGGAGCCGTTACCCTCGTAGTGTCCACAATCCTTAAACCACGTTAGGTAGAAGGATCTTCGAATCAACTTCCAGATCGGCCTAGGAATCTCGGATTGAAGCTCAGGTTGAGCTGAAGAACTCGGATCCTCAATAGGTATAAGGAGACAAGGGTTTATGGTGTGGTTCTGATGGAGGGATGCTAAGGGATTGGAAAGTGTGGCGGACAGAAATTGGTGGTGCAGCGGTGGTGGTTAACGGCTTAGGGGCTGTGATTGGCGTTGTTGAGGAGCGGCAGTAGTGCATGGCTTAGGATCTGTAAACAGGGGAAGAAGGTGATTGGTTTTGGGGATAAAGAGTGATAGATTGTTGTGTTTGGCATTGTGGGAGAGAACGGTGGTGAACTTGGCCGGAGAGAGAGAGAATGATGAGGAGGATTTCCGGTGAACACCAATTTGGGTACAGAGAGGGAGCTCGGTGTTGAAGGTTTGAAGGAATCATTGATGGTTGATTGTAATTAGGAGTAGGGAAATGGAGGAAGGTGAGGGAGATTGAAGGGGAGAGGGTCACCGTGTGAGGTGATTGTGAGGGAGGATCGCTGTTGGGCTTGGCCGGAGAGGGAGAGTCTGCGAGTAGAGAGGGAGTTTGCGTCTAGTGAGAGAGAGGGGAGACTTTGAGTTTAGAGAGAGATAGAGAGTATCCCCCCCCTTTGCAAATGAGAAAATCCCGTATTTATCACAGCTTGGGAATTTTGATTTAATGTGTCGTATGACTCATTGTTTCGCTTATCCATGCTTCGAGATGTCACATGACTGGTCACGCCTGTAACTGTTTCTGGCGCCAAAACCTGCTTCTGAAACATTCCGAGTTAATTCTTTAAAAGTCCAAAGCAGTTAATTCCCTGTAGGTCCTTTTGTCCGGGAAAAATACTAAAAAATACTTCCTTCGCGAGAAACTTATGAAATGTTTCCGAAAGTCTCGAAACGGACCGGGAATTTACCAAAATGCCCCTTAGTGCAATTTTATCACATTAAAATGCACCTTAAAAGAGTCGCGAGTTGGATTGGAGTATTCACACTTGGTCATTAAGGTCCTTAATTTTGTTTGTTTGACACTTGCTGGTACTTCACAATGAAGTTGGAGAATGTCTCAAGCAACTTTGGCAATAGTTTGAATAGAGAATAAAACATATAAGGATCCACATAGTTAGAGATTGCTCCCATGGCCTTGACATTATAGTTTGCTAGAGCAATTTCCTCACTATTCCAAGTTTCTGTGTGCTTAGTACCATAAGTTTTCTCCCTTTTGTCATCACCTCCGTTACTAGAGGCGGAAATTTCAATCATGGGAGAGATATATCCAACAATGATACTAACCGAAACACGATGATCAATATACTTAATATGCATAATCATCTTAGCCTTATAGATGGTATAGTTTGAACCATTTAGAGTAGGTGGTTTGTTATAACTATGATAACAGTCCGTAGTGGCTACTTCAAGGATCGATCTCAGTTGAGTCGAGAGAAGGCTCTGATACCAATTGAAGGAATGTGTATCTAGGACTGATCAAACTTGTTTGGTCACATGTGTGTATAGTTGTAAGTACGCCAATCCAATTCGCGACCCTTTTAGGTGCATTTTAATGTGATAAAATCGCACTAAGGGGCATTTTGGTAAATTCCCGGCCTATCCCGAGACTTCCAAAAATATTTCATAAGTTTCCCGCGAAGGAAGTACCTTTTGGTACTTTGCTCATGCTAAAGGACTCCCAGGGAATAAACCTTTTTGGACTTTTTAGGTATTTATGCCAGAATATTCCAGAAACTGGTTTTGGCGCCAAAAGCAGTTGGTGTCACCTTGTGTCACGCGACACATCGAGGCATGGAAATTGGTTACATAAAGTCGTGCGACACAAGGTGACCACTAACTGAGGCCTATAAATAAGACCCTTCCCCTCTTAGAAATGGAGCCAGAATTTCACATACTGTTACTCTGTAGAAATTACAACGTAACACACACACCAAACACACACCTCTCTCTCTCTCCTCCCTAACCTACCTCCAATTCCCTCCAATTCAACCCACTCCCTCCATCACATCTTAGATCCACCTTCTACTGATTCTCCCAAGCTTTCCAGGACTAGAAGCTACTGTTGAAGGGTTCTGTATCTAACTTGATACAGAATTCGTGGAAGCAACAAGGGTAACACCCTCAACCCCTCTTCTCTCTCTCTCCTACCTTGATAATTGGATAATTTCATTGTCTCACCTCCCTTGGATTCAATAATTAGACTCTATCTGTCTAGATTATTGAATCCCAATCGCAATCTCTCTATTTAACTTGGTTGATCTGAATAATTGGGTGTTCATTGTTGAATAGTTGTTGAAGTTGTTGTTTAGATCCCAAGGGAGTGTGGATCTCTCCATATCCACACTCCCGGGGTTGAATTGTTGTTAATTCTATATTTCGAAGCTAATCTGATTGATCAATTGCATCTGTGTTGGGATATTGGTGTTGTTGAGTTTAAATCTGTAGGTATCTGCATATGGACACTGTGTGTCACGCGACACACTGTGACTGGTTAGATCCTGTGTCACGCGACACATCTGACCAGGCACGTCTTGTGTCATGCGATACTCTGTGACCATTTGCAGATACCATTTTCCCTTGTAACATGTATTGATCTATTGTATAAGGGATGTGGCCTCCCTGAATAATTGGTTCACAAGTTGTAAGTCTCTTTCCAAATCAATGAAATTCATGTTTACTACACTTGTTCATTATCGATGATTGCACACACTTATGGATTGCTTGGATGTTTGATTAGAAAGACTCATCCATGGACAAGGCGTGTTGGGTGAACTCTCGGTTCTTCCCAACACGTAATCTGACCCCCGAAGCCGTTCTCTTTCAAAGGTTTTTCAAAATGCACCTCTTAAGCATGGCGTGGCGACTCCTATTATTATTTTTTCGGCGAGCGCGCATTCAGTGGTGACTCCGCTGGGGATTACACTTTGAAAACCTGTTTTTCAAAAGTTAGTGGGTCAAGCTTTCATTCAATTGAACATCCAACATGTCCATCTTTGTGTGCATCTTAGATAATCTTTTGTAGTACATGCATTTTGTTGTATTTGGAGACTTGTGAGCCTTGTATATATTATGTGGCCATTCTGTTGTGTTTTGGTTATTGTGCTTGTCCCTTGCCATGGATAGGGGCAGGGGCTGATTTGATCTTTACAGGGTTCTGGTTCAGTGATCATCCTAGTCGTGCGACATATCTGTCCCATGTTGTCCTGTGTCACGCGACAGGAATGGTCACTGGACAGGTCTTCAGAAGATGGTTTGAGGGCAGTCCCTTGAACCGAAAAATGGCTCAGTTGATTTTTGTTCCCCCTTTCCTATGTGAGAGTGTGTGTGTGTGTGTTTTCTCTTCTTTGTTTCAAAAGTAAATAAAATAAAAAAAGAAAATTTCATTTTTCGTAAATAAAAGAATATAGTCATCCGCACACTACTACCACATATATTTAGAGCCCTCGGGTGCGATTGACGGCATCGCGGACGGTGATGTATGTCACCTACCTTTGAGCGCCTAATATCAAACCTATCCCCCTAGTGCGTTATAGGTGGCTCCACACTTAAACCTTACCCACGGTTGGTTTTGATACAACATTTTTTTATCACACCAAAATGAATTGTTTTGAAACTTATCATAGGTCCTTATACCTTCCCCAAAACCTCGCATCTTGTGGGCATGTTCCCAAACGCAACATGGTTTCACGTGGGGACATGTCACTCCCGTGGCGTGTTCTAACGAGAGATCATGCCGTTTTGTCAACGTGCAACGACGAGAGGTCATGCCGGATTTTTCTTTGAATTTCTTAAAGAATACCCGTTATGCTGTCCAAATTTCCCCAGGAATTCGGACAACCTCTCCGCCCCATACGATGCTAGGTTTTGCTTAGGTATCAGTATCTATTATAGATTTCAATGCAAGGCATTTGGTGTGATTCGAATGTTGCATCCCTAGGTTTCCCCAAGGTGTAGTTTGTACAAATAAAGGCTTCTCCTTTCCCTACCGCATTTAGGATTAAGACACCGATTTATACTTGAAGATAAATAAAATTGTTTGTGTGAGTCTGTCCTTTGTTCCTTTCCCTTTCCCTTTCCCATTCCTCTAAATCTCCCTTCACTACCTTATAAACCCGTATCTACCCCTGCAGCTACGGCAAGTTGGACCCACTCATCTGTCCCAGGAGCTCGTTTGGTTCTTGTTGTTCAAGCAGTGTCAGGAGTTTCAGTCAGTGCAGAATCAGATATGGCCGAGAATGGAGATGTGTTTGTCGTTCAGTCTGCTGGAGGTTCGGTTTCAATGGGTCAACCGGGTTTGAACGATATGTCTGCAGAAGAGTTGAGGATAACTTTGGAAGCCGCTTTGGCCAGGGAACGTGAGGCCCGATTGTTGGCTCAGAATGCCAAGGCCCGAGAGGAAGAAGCTCATAACCGCTTTGTTGAGGCTATGAGGGCTCGGGGAATCGCAGTACTCCGTAGAGAAGATGGTTCTTACGAGGAAATTACTGAAGATAACAACAACGGGATCGGGTCTGTTTCTCCTGTTCAGCCTGTTCAACCAGTTACAATGCTATGCCTCCTCCCATAAGCTATGCACTACGCCTTGATCAAATGCCATCTCCGGGAATGATTGCGAATGCCCAAGGAAGGTTTCCTCCCCCATCCTCTCAAGTATATAACCAAGTTTCTCAACAAGGTGTTTGCAAGAGTGGTGGCCAACCATCGAACTTCTTCGATCTAACCTCCTCTCCAGCTCCCAATACCTCAGCACCGCAGGTTCAGTATGGGTCTTAGTTCCAAGCAAGTTTCTCCCAACCCCAGTTCAGTATGTACCCCGACAGTTATCAGTGTGGTCATTCTAATCTGCAATGGAATGGTCAGTATCGTCTTTCAGGGAATCAAATTTGTCAGGACAGTATTCCACAATATCCGCAGTCTCAGCTCCAAGGCAATTTCCCTCAGCCCGCAGTGTGTTCTCCTCTTACCCAGCATCTATATAGTTCCACTCCGTATTCAGCTCCTTGCATCAGTACTGGATTTTCTACTCTTGGTCAATTTGGAGGACAGTCAGTGCAGTTCAGTCCCCAGAATCCCAGTGTTCAGTTTAACGGTTATGACATGTACGGGAACAGGATTCCCAGCTCAGTCAGTTTGTTGGATAGCAATATCAGTATCCCCAGTACCTTCGGTCTCCCACCGGCTGCTTTGCCCATTAGATCTACTCCAGAGCTCCCAGTACCGTCTTCAATAGTGGCTCCTGCTATTCCCCAAATTCCGGGTTTGACGCCAGAAGTGACAGCTTTATTGAAGCAAATGCAACAGCAAATCGATAGACTGACTGTGGGTTCTAGTGGCCTCAAGGTGGTGGACCCGGCTCAAGTAACGCCTCTTCCCCATAAGTTCAAGATGCCAAAGATGGATTTCGATGGTACGGCCTGCTCAAAGACTCACGTGGATACCTATATCATGACAATGGGGGCGATGGGCTGCACGCCCGAGTTTATGGCTTCTCATTTTCATCTGACTTTGAAAGGACCAGCGCTCACTTGGTTTTTGGCTTTGAAACAAGAATGCCGCTCCACTTGGAGCCAGATCACAGATACCTTCTTGGAGAAGTATAGAGGCAACCTAGAGTGGCGCACCACCCGAGATGACTTAGTGGGGACCATTCAGAAGAATGACGAGTCGATCACAGAATTCTATAAGCGGTGGAATGCCAAGCTTAACGAGCTATCAGAGCCAATCCCCCTTCAGGATCAGAAATATATCTTCTTGTCGTGCATGAAGCCGGTGTTAAGGGAGGCTATCGGAAAGGGTTGGTATCCAAATTTACGAGAAATGGTTGGAATGGGCGCTCGCAGTGAGAACAGACTTTTTAATCATACTCTGTGTATGAATGCTAGCGGTAATAGCGGAAGTGGAGGATTCAGATATCGAGCACCTAACCCAGTTTTTGCAATGGCATCAAAAGGAAGAGAAGTGGCCAAAGATAACAGCATCAACAACCTGCAAAGAGGAGGTGGCAATTGTTGGGGTGTTAACCTAACGGTTTGTTTAAATTCCGCAAGCGCACGGGCTATTGTAATATAGCGGGTGCAAGTACGGGTGGATCCCATAGAGACAAGGTTTATTTTGGAAATATTTTTTGTCTTTAGAATTATAGAAAATATTGGGGGGAGATAAAGTTTGATTTTGAAAATAAAAAGAACATAAACAGAGAATACTTTAATAAAACTCTTATAAAACGAAGCATTCTCGGAATTGGAAATCATACACATAACATTGTTCATCAAATTGTCATTGTCTTAGAAATATAGGTTTTTATTTAAATCAAGGATGGTATGTTAAGCCTACGCTACTTCGGGTTAAGACAGTAGCGTTTGTATTCTTCACTAATTATGTCCTAACTGTTTGAGATTTCCGTTTATGTTACTCCCGCCCTGTCACAAACGGGCATTCCGGCTTATCTCTAGCTGACCATAATTAGTAAGAATCCATTAAGAACGAGAGTCAACATACTTTCCATTAAAGGAACATCCCTAGGTCGTTGAACTACTTTCGTGATCAATGGAACCTAGTTTCTTTATATGGTTCTGTCAATCGAGATTCTCCGCTAGGTCCATCTCTCAATTGACTGAATCATACAAATTGGACGTCTCCAAAATGTAAGGCATTTAGAGTTTGACATAAAGAAATTATTTTAGATGAAGATAGAAGACAAGACTTTTCATTCTTAGATGATGAACATATATGCTTTTGAGTTTCCAACCCCAAGAATAAGGGGAATTTACTCACTAGCCATCTAGAATATATAAGCAATTAAAAATAGAGAAGAGAGTAAGAGGACTTATGATGAAATAGAAGGCAAATGGCTGAAAATATGCTTCACTTTTATTTCTTTACTCCAAGGTACTTCAAGAACAAATACATGAACTTTGATCTTCAAATATTCTTTGAAAATTGATCTCACAAGTACTATATTATGGAATATCACTAAGATTATGTATATAATTCATCTGTAATGTATCTAAGACTGATTACAAAGGGTCTTTTTATAAGGGGGAGGGAACTCTTCAAGAAGGTGCTTCCAAAAGGTGCCTTTTAGTCTGCAGTCACCACTTTGCATGGCCGTGTCAAGGGTTTTGCACGGCCGTGCACCCTTGGCGCCAGATTTGAATTTGAATTGGGAAGATTTGCACGGCCGCTCCGAGACTAGCTGCACGGCCGCTTCGAGGTTGGCACGGCCAAGGCCAGTTCATTGCTCGGCCACTCCATGATTTTGGGGCCAAAAATGGCCTGTCATGGCCTTAAGTGCACGGCCGCTCCTCCAATAGCTACACGGCCGCTCCTCCTGGATTTCAGCTTGTGTGTTTGATTTGCTTTGTTGTTCCTCCATGCTTTTGAACCAAAGTGTCCAAGCATCTTATTGATCATAAAAGGACTCTAAAACCTGTCTAAAATGCATAAAACATACCAAAAGCGTAAAATCTAATAAAATAGGAAAAGTAAGTAAAAAGTACTAAAAATGCAATAAGAAATGATGTTTTATCCATGTAAAAGTATATAAAACTTAGGATAAATGACTATATAATAGTCACTTATCAAACTCCCCCACACTTAAGCTTTTGCTTGTCCCCAAGCAATTTAAAGATGAAAATACGGAGAGGGAGAAAAAGAAAAGAAAAGCGAAAATGATCCCTCAGAAATAGAGTAGCGAGCCTTTAAATGCTTTTTTGGATAATGCCTTCATCTTTCTAGTCATATTTTGTATACCTTTAAAAATTTATTAGGAAGAAGCATTTTGGGGATATTTTTAAAGAGATAATTTGTAAGACAATAACCTAATATAGCATATATATAATTTGATCAAGTAAAGCATGCTAGAAGGATAAATCTTAGATCATTTCTTGGAAAAAGAGAAATTTTCACTCTTTAGAATGATTTTTGAGAGAAATGAATTTATTTCTTTAAAATGTACAAGAGAAAGTATAAACATTTATTCACAAACAAGAAGTTCCCGAAGAGTTGCATTGCATTTTTGAATCACAAGGGCGGAAAAATGGATGATGGTAGTGGAAAAATCTCATCAAAGTTTAAACAAATTTATCTTATTTTTGTACGTGTTATATTTTTGCAAAAGACCTTAGTTATTTTTGATCCTTTCAAGTAGGAGACATTGTGGCTGCGAACCCCATGTTCCTAATACTTAGATCAAGAATACTTTTGGATATTACTCCCACTTGGCAAGGAAGCATCGTCGCAGCGAACGCCATGCCCCGAGTTAGTTAGGAAGTAATAGGTTTCTTTTTGCTTTTAAGGCATGGTGACTAAGTCACTCTTTTTAGCAATAAGATAAAAATGTCTAACTTTGATTTGATTTGTGGAAATGGAAAGATGGAATTTTGATGAAGAGGTGTGATTCAAAGGATGCAAAACAAAGGGTGCTTCTAATAAGGGAATAAACATTTAATAAAAATAAAAAATGTACAATCTTAAAGAAATATTTTCAATATATTTATCATAAAAATAACCAAGTGTAGATCGCTAAAGATTCCTTCTAATCAAATGTTTTCTCTTGATAGAACCCTATATTTTGCTATACTAACTTATGAGGCTTTCAATTATTTCCTAAAAAATATCCCTATATTTTTCTTCTTATAAATTTCTAAGTTTATAGAAAATATGAGAGGAAAGACAATAGGCATTATTCTAGGGCAAATGACAGGCATAGAAATAATGATTATGGATCATCATAGGGATTATTACTTTTTTTATATATACTATATATGCATAAAATGAAAATGCAACTAAGTTAAAAAAGAAAAATTTACACTAGAAAGCAAGTAAATTTAATCTAAAAAGCAAGTAAATTTAAACTAGAAAGCGTAAAATAAAATAAAGTAAAGATAGGTATACCCCCCCCCCCCACACTTGAAATGAACATTGTCCTCAATGTTTCAAGATGTTTCAAGGAACAATGTCAAATTCCGGGGGAGTAAAGAGAAACTTACTAAAACGGTGGTGGTTTGGGTTCTTCTAATGTCACGAATGATACTACTCCAATTGGGTCTCCGGTTATATAGTGTTTTAACCTTTGACCGTTCACTTTGAACACTCCTTGTGCTTCATTTCCAATTTCAATGGCTCCATATGGATATACTTTACGAACTTGATATGGGCCCGTCCATCTTGATTTTAACTTCCCTGGAAAAAGCTTTAAACGAGAGTTAAAAAGTAGTACCATGTCTCCTTCTTTGAAATCTTTTCTTATGATATGAGCATCGTGCCATTTTTTTCGTTTTTTCCTTGTATAACTTGGCACTCTCGTATGCTTCATATCGGAGTTCTTCGAGATCTTGTAACTGAAGTTTTCGCTTTTCACCGGCTTCCGCTAGGTCATAGTTTAGAGCTTTAATAGCCCAATATGCCTTATGCTCAAGCTCCACCGGCAAATGACATGGCTTTCCATACACCAAATGAAAAGGAGTTGTTCCGATGGGTGTTTTGAAAGCAGTGCGATAAGCCCATAAAGCATCGTTCAATTTCATCGACCAATCCTTCATTGAACTTATCACTGCTTTCTCCAAGATCCACTTTATTTCTCGGTTTGATATTTCTACTTGCCCGTTTGTTTGAGGATGATACCCGGTGCCTGTTTTATGATAGACTCCGTACTTCTTTAATAAAGCCTCAAATTGGCGGTGTTAAAAATGCGAACCTCCATCACTTATGATGACTTTTGGAACCCCAAATTTTGGAAAAATTGTATCTTTGAAAAGCTTCATGACAACTTTTGAGTCGTTTGTTGGAGACGCTACAGCTTCCACCCACTTTGAGACGTAGTCCACCGCTACCAAAATATAATTATTGTTGAAGGATGTGGGGAATGGTCCCATGAAATCAATGCCCCAAATGTCAAAAATCTCAACTTCTAGAATATTATTGAGAGGCATTTCATTTCTTCTTGAAATGTTGCCGGTTCTTTGGCAACGATCACAAGAGATAACGAAATTTCGAGAATCTTTGAAGAGTGTGGGCCAGAAAAAACCTGATTGAAGAACCTTGGCGGCAGTTTGGCTGTGCTTGCATGACCTCCATAAGGAGATGAATGACAATGATGAAGAATGTCATCAATCTCCTCAATAGGTACACACCGCCTAATGATTCCATCTGCGCAATGCTTAAAAAGGAGCGGATCTTCCCAAAAGTAATATTTAATTTCGGATAAGAATCTCTTCTTTTGTTGATAACTCATTTATGGTGGAAGGATCTTGCATGCTAGGTAATTAACAATGTCTGCGAACCAAGGAGTTTCGACATTGTTTATAGCAAGAAGATGATCATCCGGAAATGAGTCATCAATGGGAAGGTCATCATTATTGAAAATTTCTAATTCTTTAGGAAGACGGGATAAATGATCCGCGACCAAATTTTCCGTTCCCTTTTTATCACGGATTTCTAAATCGAACTCTTGGAGGAGAAGGATCCACCTTATTAGCCTTGGTTTTGCGTCCTTCTTTGCCAACAAGTACCTTATTGCAGCATGATCCGTGTATATGATTACTTTTGATCCCACCAAGTATGACCGAAACTTTTCCATAGCAAATACCACGGCCAATAGTTCTTTTTCTGTGGTGGCGTAATTTATTTGTGCTTCATCCAGTGTTCGGCTAGCATAATATATTGCATGTGTTTTCTTGTCTCTTCGCTGTCCTAGAACAGCTCCAACCTCAAAATCACTTGCATCGCACATTATTTCGAAAGGGAGGTCCCAATCGGGTGGTTGTACGATAGGAGCGGATACCAAAGCTTCTTTTAACATGTTAAAAGCCTCAAGACAAGGACTATCAAACACAAATGGAGCATCTTTCATAAGCAAATTAGTTAAAGGTTTAGAAATTTTTGAGAAATCCTTTATAAATCGTCGGTAAAACCCGGCGTGACCAAGAAAACTTCTTATACCTTTAACATTAGTAGGCGGAGGTAATTTTACAATAATCTCAATTTTCACCTTATCTACTTCTATCCCCTTTTCGGACACCATGTGTCCTAATATTATCCCTTCATTTACCATAAAGTGACATTTTTCCCTATTTAAAACAAGATTAACTTCTTCACAGCGTTGTAGGACTTTAGATAAATTTTTCAAAC
This sequence comes from Adenophora triphylla var. japonica, assembly GCA_022495995.1. NCBI lineage: Eukaryota > Viridiplantae > Streptophyta > Magnoliopsida > Asterales > Campanulaceae > Adenophora > Adenophora triphylla. The sequence goes on along the minus strand of JAFEMH010000157.1, from coordinate 843,909 downwards.
ATTCGTCGAAAGAATATCCGTAAACAGAGAAATCATCCATAAAAACTTCCATTATATTTTCTATGTAATCGGAAAAAATGGACATCATACAAAGCTGAAAAGTGGCGGGAGCATTACAATGTCCGAAAGGCATTCTTCTATAAGCGAAGGTACCATAAGGACAAGTAAAGGTAGTTTTCTCTTGGTCGTCTGGATGGATAGGGATTTGGAAAAATCCTGAATACCCGTCCAGATAACAAAAATGGGAATGTTTGGCTAATCTTTCTAGCATTTGGTCTATAAAGGGAAGGGGAAAGTGGTCTTTTCGGGTGGCTTTGTTTAATTTCCTATAATCTATACACATTCACCAATCCGTGACAGTCTTTGTTGGGATTAATTCATCCTTATTATTTCGAATGACTGTCATTCCTCCCTTCTTAGGGACAACTTGCACGGGACTTACCCATTTGCTATCTGAAATTGGATAGATAATGCCCGCGTCAAGTAATTTAAGGACTTCCTTTTTTACTACTTCCTTCATGTTAGGATTGAGTCTTCTTTGATGTTCAATGGAAGGTTTATGATCTTCCTCTAAGTCAATCCTATGCATGCAAATCTTTGGATGAATCCCTTTTAAGTCATCTATTGTATATCCTATGGCTTTTTGATGCAACCTAAGCTCATTTAATAATTTTTCAGTTTCTAGAGGGCCTAGGTTAGCATTTATAATCACGGGATAAGTGGAGTTAGGTCCCAAGAATTCATACCTTAGATTTGTAGGAAGAGGTTTTAACTCAACCTGAGGTGCCTTAATTACCTCCTTTTCCTCTTTGGAAAGCTCCGCTATAGTCTCCAACTTTTCATAATCAGTGTTGCCACCGGACTTTGCTGCATGATTAGTTTCTAAAAGCATGGTATAATTTGCAATTTCATCATCGTCATCATCTTGCAAAGTTCTTTTCCAATCTATGATACTTTTCTCTAGCGGGTCTCTAGATTGGGGACTTTCTAATTCCTTGCTAATTGATTCCAACATGTTAATGTTCAAGCAAGGGTTCTCAAGATTAGGATCTCTCATGAATTTAGACAAATTAAGTTCTATTTTATCATCTCCTACATTTAAAGTGAGGTTACCATGTTTAACGTCTATAATTGCCCCAGCTATGGCAAGAAATGGTCTACCTAGAATTACAGGAATATGACTATCCTCTTCCATCTCAAGAACTACGAAATCAACCGGGATGACTAATTTCCCGATTTGGCAAGGGACATCTTCCATAATACCCACCGGATATTTAATGGAACGATCCGCCAATTGCAGAGATATGGTCGTAGGTTTTAATTCCCCCACGCCAATTTTCTTACTCACGGAAAGTGGGATGAGGCTTACGCTAGCTCCGAGGTCTATCATGGCATTATCAACATCAAATTTACCTATATTACAAGGGATGGAAAAAGTGCCGGGATCTTTTAATTTTGGAGGTAACCTTTTTTGTAAAACAGCACTTACTTCTTCCGTTAATGCAACAGTTTCATTTTCTTCTAGCTTTCTTTTATTAGAAAGAATATCTTTAAGAAATTTAGCATAAGAAGGCATTTGTTGCAAAGCATCAGTAAAAGGTATATTAATGTAGATAGATTTTAAAACTTCTAGAAATTTTGCAAATTGTTTATCAAGTTTTGCCTTTACCAACCTTTGAGGGTAAGGTATTGGTGGATCAAAATTTCTAGTTATTTTAGGGGATTCCGTCCCCTCACCAACCTCATCATTAGTCTCAACCACGGGTGGGTTTTGACTAATACTTTCCTCTATAGGATTATTTTCTTTAGGAAGACAATCAACAAGCTCTTTCCCGCTTCTAGTAACTACCGCTTTAGCATGTTCATTTAGAATTTTGTTATGGGTACCTAAGTTATCAAATTTATCATTAAATAATTTGAAGCATTCCCTAAATTCAGCATTAGTCTTTTCTTGCTCATTTTTGCTTTCAACTATAAAATCCATTAAAAGATCTAATTTTGATTTAGGGGGAGAAAAAGGTTTTGAAGTAGTATTGAAATTTCCAAATGTGAATCCCGGATGTTGTGTAAATGGTTGCGGGTTAAGAACGTTTTTATTCATATAGGAAAAGTTGGGGTGATTCCTCCACTCGGGATTGTATGTATTAGAATACATCCCCCCCCTTTTGTCCAAAAGAATTTACAAAGTTCACTTGATCATTAGAGGTAATGTCAAGTAACTCGCAGTTATCCGTACTATGTGAGTTAGACCCACATAGTTCACATAACACATTTACACTAGCTACGGGATTGACATTAAGATTTTCAAATTTTTTCAAAAGCATGTCAACCTTAGAAGAGAGAAGAGTAACTGCATCAACATTGTATTTACCGGGCGTACCTTGTTGTTGCTCCCTCTCATTTGACCATTGGTAATGGTTCAATGCAATGTTCTCGATAAGGTCATATGCCTTATCGACTCCTTTGTTCATCAACGCTCCTCCTGCAGCGGCATCAATGGTCTCTCTTGTCTTGAATATGAGACCGTTGTAGAAGGTGTGAACAATCAACCACTTTTCAAGCCCATAGTGGGGGCACATTCTGAGAAGTTCCTTGAACCGCTCCCATGCATCATACAAAGTCTCACTATCCGTTTGACAGAAATTAGTGATCTTTATGCGTATTTGGGTAGTTTTGCTTGGTGGGAAAAATCGACCAAGGAATGCTTCTTGAATTTTGTCCCATGTCGTCAATGAATTTTGGGGGACAGAATTCAACCATTGTTTCGCCTTATCCTTAAGAGAGTAAGGAAAAAGGCGCATCCGAATCGCTTCCGGCGTAACATTTTGAATACGTGTGGTATCACAATATTCAAGAAATGTTTGGATGTGGAGATGAGGATCTTCGAAAGCGGTGCCGCTATATTGGTTGTTCATAACCATATGCAAGAGCTGCGGCTTTATTTCAAAGTGTGCCGCTTCGGCATTCGGCACAACAATAGGGGATCTAGTTCCCGGGGTACTTGGATTTACGAAGTCCTGTAGGGTCCTAGCCGGTGTTTGCGGTTCTCCTTCCGCCATATGTTTCTTTAATAAATCTTCTTAGTCTCTCGTGAAAGCTTCTTTCGGGTTCCGGATCAAAATTTTCAAAGAATGTCCGAGCCCGTTTCATACACTAAGAGAAAAACACTCAAAGAAAGATTAAACGCAACAATTTATCGGAAGTAAAAGCAAAACAAAACAAAAAAAATAACAAAATAAAATGAAAAATTATGTAGTAAAGACAAAAACTTAAAATAAACCGTTGTCCCCGGCAACGGCGCCAAAAACTTGTTGGGGTGTTAACCTAACGGTTTGTTTAAATTCCGCAAGCGCACGGGCTATTGTAATATAGCGCGTGCAAGTACGGGTCGATCCCACAGAGACAAGGTTTATTTTGGAAAATTTTTTGTCTTTAGAATTATAGAAAAGATTGGGGGGAGATAAAGTTTGATTTTGAAAATAAAAAGAACATAAACAGAGAATACTTTAATAAAACTCTTATAAAACAAAGCATTCTCGGGATTGGAAATTATACACATAACGTTATTCATTAAATTGTCATTGTCTTAGAAATATAGGTTTTCATTTAAATCAAGGATGGTATGTTAAGCCTACGCTACTTTGGGTTAAGACAGTAGCGTTTGTATTCTTCACTAATTATGTCCTAACTGTTTGAGATTTCCGTTTATGTTTCTCCCGCCCTGTCACAAACGGACATTCCGACTTATCTCTAGCTGACCATAATTAGTAAGAATCCATTAAGAACGAGAGTCAACATACTTTCCATTAAAGGAACATCCCTAGGCCGTTGAACTACTTTCGTGATCAATGGAACCTAGTTTCTTTATATGGTTCCGTCAATCGAGATTCTCCGCTAGGTCCATCTCTCAATTGACTGAATCATATAAATTGGATGTATCCAAAATGTAAGGCATTTAGAGTTTGACATAAAGAAATTGTTTTAGATGAAGATAGAAGACAAGACTTTTCATTCTTAGATGATGAACATATATACTTTTGAGTTTCCAACCCCAAGAATAAGGGGGATTTACTCGCTAGCCATCTAGAATATATAAGCAATTAAAAATAGAGAAGAGAGTAAGAGGACTTATGATGAAATAGAAGGCAAATGGCTGAAAATATGCTTCACTTTTATTGCTTTACTCCAAGGTACTTCAAGAACAAATACATGAACTTTGATCTTCAAATATTCTTTGAAAATTGATCTCACAAGTATTATATTATGGAATATCACTATGATTCTGTATATAATTCATCTATAACGTATCTAAGACTGATTACAAAGGGTCTTTTTATAAGGGAGAGGGAACTCTTCAAGAAGGTGCTTCCAAAAGGTGCCTTTTTGTCTGCAGTCACCACTTTGCACGGCCGTGTCAAGGGTTTTGCACGGCCGTGCGCCCTTGGCACCAGATTTGAATTTGAATTGGGAAGACTTGCACGGCCGCTCCGAGACTAGCTGCACGGCCGCTCCGAGGTTGGCACGGCCAAGGCCAGTTCATTGCTCGGCCACTCCATGATTTTGGGGCCAAAAATGGCCTGTCATGGCCTTAAGTGCACGGCCGCTCCTCCTGGATTTCAGCTTGTGTGTTTGATTTGCTTTGTTGTTCCTCCATGATTTTGAACCAAAGTGTCCAAGCATCTTATTGATCATAAAAGGACTCTAAAACCTGTCTAAAATGCATAAAACATACAAAAAGCGTAAAATCTAATAAAATAGGGAAAGTAAAAAGTACTAAAAATGCAATAAGAAATGATGTTTTATCCATGTAAAAGTATATAAAACTTAGGATAAATGACTATATAATAGTCACTTATCAGCAATGTACAGAATGCAGTAAGATTTCAGGCCAGGCCGTAACCAAGGTTTGATGACTTGGACATGTCTACAGAAGAAGTTTTCAACGGCCTGCTTCGGACCGGCATGATTAAGCCGCTGGAAAATTACAGCCCTGTCCGTCCTAATCCCAATCTTGACACTAGTAAGTATTGCCGATTCCATTAGTTCCCGGGGCACACCACAAACACCTGCGTAACCCTCAAGAATATCATCCAAGGTCTTGTGGATGACAAGAAGATCGAAAAATCTCCTCGCCCCAATGTCGTCAACAATCCTCTACCTAGTAACAATGTTAATCTCATCAACTTTGATCAAGATTATTTTGTCAATGTCATAGAGTATGGGGAGTCTGTAAGTGGAAATGTTAGTGATGATTGTAATAAGGTTGTGACTGATGTAATTCCTTGTTCCGTTGAAATGAAAGATAACTTCTGCTATGTCTTGTATCTTGATTATTTGTATGATTTGAATAATGCTGCTGATTATGATGAGTACGAAGAGTGTTTGGTCATTAACGCTATATCCTTTATGGCCCCTAGAGAATCCCCAATCTCTTTGGAGGAACTCAGGATAGCAGCTAACGTGGAGGCGCCATTGTCCGTGAACGAGATAAGACAGGCAGCTTGGCCATACAGCACTCGTCCTGCTCCGATTATGCTAGCCGAACTCAAAGAAGCCAGTAAAAACTTTGTGGTTTAGAATGATCAAGAGGTTAATTTGTTGACTCGATCTGGAAGAATGTTGGGAATGGATAGTGCTGATCCATCTGGGAAAGGCAAAGGAGTTGCGGTCTCAAATCCCCAGGCCTCTCAAGATCCCTACAAACCAGCGGAAAGTGAAGAAATCCACGAGGACCCGATTTTGACATAGTTAAAGAAGACCCAGGCTGATATTTCTTTATGGTCTCTGCTCACATCCTCCTACCCCCACAAGCTAAAATTGGAAGAGGCTCTGTCCAAGACCAAGGTGTCTGTCAACGCCACTCCAGATGAGGCCTGTCAGCTGATTGGAACTGCACAGTATGGGAACATCATTACTTTTACAGATATGGACTTGCCTGCTTACGGTTTGAAGCATAATGAGTCTCTACACATCACTATGCCTTTGGAGGGGCGTCGGATTCCCCATGTATTAGTGGACAATGGGTTGTCCATGAATGTACTTCCTGCCAAAATGATGAGTATGCTGGACATTGACGCACAGAGCCTTAGACCATCCAGTCAGACCATAAAAGCTTACGATTCGACATCCAGGGCAGTGTTGGGGATCATCTCTTTGAATCTGTTATTTGGGAGTAGGGAGATGGTAGTAGAATTCCAAGTCATTGACATTCCTGTCACGTTTTCAGCTCTTTTGGGAAGACCATGGATTCATGAAATTGGAGAAGTAGCCTCTACCCTCCACAAGTGTTTGAAGTTTGTGCAAGATGGAGTGTTGACAACCATTTACGGCGATAGCGTCACTATTGGGGAGACCAGCACCAATACCAAGCCGGTGATGGAAATCAAACTTGACCAAGAGAACCTAATGCTCAGTGGCTTCACGATCGAAAAGCCTAAAGGGCAGGTCTGCACTATAGATTTGACAACTTCCTTGGACAAGATTCCCCCTGTGTTGAAAATGATGAGAGGCATGAGCTACATCCCGGGCCTGGGGCTAGGAAAGCGTCAACAGGGATCATGCAAGCTTGTGATGCCGGAACCCAAGAGAAACAGGTGAGGCCTAGGGTATGTCATGACTGGAGAAGACAAAGCATATGATAAAGCAGAGGCGCTTAAGGAAAGAATGACCTTAGCTGCCGGCAAAAGATACAGAAGGCCTGAGATGCACCCGTACAACTGGTCTTTGAACAAGCACTTTATCAAAGAAGATGGGGAAATGTTTGTTTTCCCGGAGCCGAAGCTGAGTCCAATAGAAGAAAGGATGAGAACAATTCGGAGGTTTGCCAACGGCCAAAACCCGGTGAAGGAAATGCTTGTTAGTATGCCTAGAAGGCCAGGTGTTACCGCCACATATAAGAACAACTACCATTTCTGGGGGCCCGATTATGTGAACCAATTTGAGAAGCTCGCTCTGGACGAACCCACAATATACAAGATCCGTGGTATTGACCCCGCAGACATTGATGGTGTTTTGGCAGATCTGTTCAAGGATCAGGGGCTGTCACAGCCTGAGGATGATATGCATTTGGCAGAGGTACCTACAGAAGGGTTGGTTGTTGCCGAGGATCCCAGTGATTTGATTGACTTTTCCTCTGATAACGAGGTAGTGGCCATGTTGGAATTTGAAGAGAGGCCAGTTGCGAATCTGAATAGTTTGGAGACCATTGCAGAGAGACCGTTGCAGAACTGGACTTCATTCCGAGGACCGGTCGCCGACAGGGAGACTATGATCAAAAAGCTTGGGCTCAAGCCTCGTCCTTGTCCCTCTGAGTCAAAACTTGTCCCTCGTGTCTTGAGTCGTTCCCGTGAATCCCTTGTTATTGAGTTCGAGTCCTCCGATTGGTCTGACGTCCTCACAACGGAAGACCGTCGTCGTGTTGTAGACACTGTTTTTCCCTTCGCTTTGAATAAAATGGTCGATCTTTCTGAGTATCCCGTGATTGAAAATCTAACAATTGAACGCTTAACAAAGAATAATCATAAAAATTTAAAAATAATTAAGACATATTCAATTGAAGATAATGCAGACTTAATAGATGAGCAAATTTTAGAAAATAATTCAAAGCAGGTTTGCGAGCAAAAGGAAAGCCGGGCCCAAGCTGCCGACGAGATATTGACAACGGTGAATCTGGGAACAGCGGAGGAACCCAAAGAAACGCAAATTGGCAGCTTCTTCTCCGGAGATGAACGGGTTGCCCTGATCGAGTTGCTTAAAGAATTTGTAGACGTCTTTGCCTGGTCCTACAAAGACATGCCCGGATTGGATGCATCTATCGTGGAACACCGGATACCCCTGGATCCAGAAATTAAGTTGATCAAGCAGAAACTGAGGCGGATCAAGCCCGAGTGGTCCTTACAAGTCAAAGAAGAGATTGAGAAACTCCTACGGGTGGGCTTTATCAAGGTGATCGAATACCCGACTTGGCTGGCAAACATTGTAACGGTCATGAAAGCAAATGGAAAGGTTCGAGTATATGTAGACTTCCGGGATCTCAACAAGGCTAGTCCCAAAGATGACTTCCCCTTGCCAAACATTGACATGCTAGTAGATGCGACTGCAAATTAAGAGGTCAAGTCCTTCGTCGATGGCTTTGCGGGTTACAATCAGATTAAAATGGTCGAGGAAGATCAGGACAAAACAGCATTCACCACTCCCTGGGGTACCTATTGCTACACTGTGATGCCGTTTGGGCTGAAGAATGCTGGGGCTACCTACCAGAGGGCCGTCACTACCCTGTTCCACGACATGATCCATAAGGAGATTGAAGTGTACGTTGATGATATGATTATTCACTCAAAAGGGTTAGACGGACAGCACTTCACTGATTTAAGGAAGTTCTTCAACAGACTTCGGGAGCACTCTATGAGACTAAATCCAGCCAAGTGTACCTTTGGGGTTATTCGTGGTAAAGTCCTGGGCTATATGGTCATAGAACGCGGTATCGAAGTAGATCCCAGAAAGGTCAAGGCAATTGTTGAGATGAAGCCGCCCAAAACTGTATCCGAGGTAAAGGGTTTCATGGGCCGTCTACAGTACATCAGCAGATTTGTCAACCAGCTGACCTCTATGTGTGAGCCAATCTTTAAGCTATTGACGAAGAATCAGGAAGTGATTTGGAACGAGGAATGCCAGTTAGCTTTTGAGAGAATCAAAGCTTATCTCGTTAATCCTCCCATTCTTTACCCACCTCATGGAAGCAAGCCTTTACTGCTATACCTAACGGTCACAGATACAGCTATCGGGGCCATGCTAGCACAGGAAAAGAAGGATTCCAAGGTCGAGAACGCCATCTACTTTGTCAGCCGCAAATTCCAAGGTAGCGAGTTGAATTACTCTGCCCTAGAGAAGACATGCGCAGCTCTGGTTTGGGTGGTCGGAAAGCTAAAACACTACATGCTATCCCACATAGTACATATGGTCTCCAAAATGGACCCGATTAAGTACCTGTTTCAGGGTGACAGAGGCAACATTTCCACCAGATTGGCAAAGTGGACCTTCTTTCTAGCAGAATTTGATATCAAATATGAGATCCGGAAGTCAATCAAAGGACAGGCTTTGGCAGATCAATTGGCTGATTCCCCTAGCACGGAAGCCCGAGGACCAGATCTCCAGTTTCCAGATTAAGGGATTTTTGTCGTAGAAAATGGCAACCGGTGGCAGCTATTCTTTGACGGTGCAGCGAACAAAAGAGGTAACGGCATCGGGATGGTACTAGTAAACCCGAATGACATGCATACTCCCATAGCTATCAAGCTAAAATTCTCGGTCACCAATAATGCAGCCAAATATGAAGCTTGCATAGCCGGTCTAGAGGCTGCCCTTGAGCGACATGTGGACGAGTTGGAAGTGTTTAGTGATTCACAATTGATAATCAACCAAGACGCCAACAGATGGAAAACTACAGATCCATGTCTCCAGAGGTATCATGCTTACATTGCAGAGCTCGTCGGCCAGTTCAAAGAAGTGTCATTCCAGTTCCTGCCGCGAGAAAAGAACAGATTCGCCGACGCACTAGCTACTCTGGCCTCTTTTGTAGAGATCCCAGAAGGAAAGGCAATCAAGCCGTTCAGGGTCGGTAGGCGAGAAAATCCTGCATATTGTTGTGAAATAGAGATCGAAACCGTCAATGAACCGTGGTACAACCAGATCTTCCAATATCTCAAACATGGCGAAGCGTCCTTCCCCGTTGATAAAGAAGGAAACCTAAGAGGTATTCATGCCAAGAGCTTGCAAGCTTTGAAAAGGTTATCGGCCCAGTACGTCATACTTGGCAATGAATTATGGAAGAAAAGGGAAGGTTGCCCTCTCCTGCTCTGTATCAGCAAAGAAAAGGCCCAGAGAGTAATGGAAGATGTTCACAATGGCACCTGCGGACCTCATATGAACGCTCGATCCCTTATGCATAGCATTATCAGGCTGGGCTACTTCTGGATTACTATGGAGACTGATTGTATTCAGTTTGTGCGGACTTGTGACAAATGCCAGCGGTTCTCCAATCTCAACCACATCCCTCCTCATGATCTATACTGTATGACAACTCCTTGGCCCTTTGCAACATGGGGAATCGACGTCATCGGGAAGATAACTCCATCAGGGAGCAATGGAGACTCATTTGTTCTGGTCACGGTAGATTACTTCACAAAGTGGGTGAAAGCCACGTCATACAAAGTGCTCACAGCCAAGAAGGTAGCTCGCTTCATAAAGGAACAAATCTTCTGCCGCTACGGAGTCCCGAATGAGATCATCTCCGACAATGGGTCCCATTTTGAAGGAGAAACTGATTGATTGCTCACTGAATACAGGGTCAAGCGCCATAAGTCTTCACCATACAGACCGCAGATGAATGGTGTTGTTGAGGCTGCCAATAAGAACCTCGAGAGAATAATAAGGAAGATGGCCGAACGAGGAAGGGATTGGCCGGAGAAACTGCATTTAGCATTATGGGGCTACCGCACTTCAATTCGGACTGCTACCGGTGCAACTCCATATGCTTTAACCTACGGAATGGAGGTTGTCATGCCCATCGAGCTAGAGATTCCATCCCTCAGGGTTTTGCTCGAAAATGAAGTAAATGAGATTGAATGGCTCCAAAGTCGGTACAACGAATTGGCACTATTAGACGAACGCAGATTAAAGGCCATGGAGCATAACCGGGCATATCAGAAAAGGATGGCCCGTGCTTTTGACAAGAGAGTGAAACTCAGGGACATCAAGGTTGGTGATCTAGTTCTCAAGATGAAGCCCGCAAATCAGAACAGCGCATTGGGCAAGTGGGCACCTGTTTGGGTCGGACCCTTTCTGGTAAACAGATATTCTCCAGAGGAGCGATGCAGCTAACAGATTTAGATGGCAACCCGTTCCTGCACCCCGTCAACGGTGACAAGTTGCGGCGGTATTACGTGTGATCGAGTCTTTTCCCCCCTTTGTATAAAAATAAAAAAAAGAGAAAATAAGAAAAAATGAAAATAAAGGCGCAATAAAAATTGTCCCAGATGAGACTGAAAACCTCTCAAAAGGCAGTCCATGCAAAAATAAGGGATGCGCCAGGTGCTAAAAGAATATACCCAGCTAGGCTGAAAACCCTAAAAAAGGGAGGTCTAGTTAAAAAACAGGGTTGCACCATGTCCCCCTTCTATCTTCCCCTTTCTTTAAATACAATAGTTGATTGAGTCGAACTACAGAGACCTGAGCCCCTTAGTTCTCTTTACAAAAGGGGAACGTAGGCAGCCACTTGTGGTTCGGTCTAAAACGCTGCAAAACCTCCAAATCTCGCCAAAATGTGTTTTGATTACAGTTCCATGGCTTTTCAAAGGTTCATTTTGAGTTAATATTCTTGTTGATGAGTTCAAGCACGGTCTGCTTTTGATTCAAATAACTTGCTGCGAATAAAAAAAAAGGAAAGCAATGAATTTCAAAATGCTAACATCCATTTTTGTCTGCATTACGTAATCAAGGGATACTCAAGTTCCATACAAATAAATCCCTTCCTCAAAGTACAAAAAATGAGAAAAGAGTCTCCTATCTCTCAGAAAAAGTGTCTAGAAGCTCGTTCCCGTTCCCGAACTCGCATCTCTGTTCTTCCTTTTCCTCGGTCCCCGGGAGGTCCTTGGCCTAGGAATGTCGAACAAGTCGGTTTGAGCTCGTCCCAGCTCAGGTATAATGCGTGTCGGCGGCTAGATCAGACCAGTCTCCCTTAAAGCAGCCCTAGCAACCCTCTCTTGCCTCGAGGCCTCTCTGCAAGCCATCACCTCTGGATCATCCCTCAGAGCAGCTCTCCGGATCTCTTGACTCCGATAATCCTCAGCAACATCACCGGTAACATTATCTGGGTTCCCGTGGGCCTCTGTATCTCTGAAGGATCGGCTGGTCGGGTAGTCTGCTCCTAAGTATTCCCTACGGCGAGCCTCTATTGCCAACTGCACAGGACCCTGTTGCTCCTCATACCAGATCAAGTACTCCGTGGTCAGGAATGTAACCCCTTTGGACTGCCGAAGGAGTGTACGAGTGGGAAAGAAACCCTCCAGAAAGGATCTGCTGAAAAACTGCATAGTCTGGGGCTCGGTCATAGCCATCGGGACAGCATCAGTCGTCAACCTCTCCCTCAAAGCTCAAACAATCTGCTGAGGGTACCTATACTGCCTGCTCACCAATGATGGGATACAGAATGTAGATACGTGCAAGCCTGGCAGCCGGACTACCACTGACCCATCCTGAATGTCCCTCATGGTCTGTAACCTCCACCCGGGAATCCAGAAGTTCAGATCAGCTGTCCCGTACCGCGTCAATCTCCTATGCCAGCTGTCAGCGTCCGTATCCCTCAGCACTCTGCATTCCTCGTCACCCAAGGCATAGCAATTTGACCCGCTGGAAGTGGCATGATCAAGCGTAGCCTCTCAGAAAGCCACAAAGACAGTAAACTGGGGCTGCCCGCACCCATGAATCCTGATCCCCCTGCTAGCCTATCAAGACCGTGATAAGTCTCAGCCAGTAGCAAGGGTACAATGTCCATCTCCCCCTGCCTAGAACAGATTTGACGAAGGTCCACACCTCGGTCGCCCCTGAGTTGCCTGACGACCTCCAGCAATGTGCTCGGACAGACTCCGATGTACCCACAAAAATAATGAGCCGATAAGCTAAACAGCATGAACATGTCCAGAGACGTGGAAAGATCGAACAGCTCAGGACTGGATAAGCGTAATCTAGCCATCCGAGTCAAGTCTATGAACCCACCACCCAGAATCATAGATGGCACCTGATCCGCTGGCAAGCGCAGGAAGTCTGATAACTGCTCCATAATCGATCGTCTGTCCCATGGGAATGCTACAACAATCGACCCACTCAGGCCAGTTAATGCTCTGAAATCCTCCATGGTCGGCGTCAGATCATTATATGACAAAGTGAAAACGTGTCGCTCCGAATCCCAAAAGCAGGATGCAGCCCGGATCAACTCCCAGTCGATCATCCAATCCTTCAATGACCAAAGACACGTCATACCATACCTCCCATCAATGAGCCCCCTATGATGTCTCCGGTGATAATGTGAAATTTTGAGGAAATCTTGACGAAATTGATACTCCCGAGAAGCTACATCTTTGTTGTAATGCTCCATTGAAGTTGAAAGTTTCAATCTTGGCCACAAAAAATCGCTTGTCTGTCAAGATGGGGCTGCTGAGTTCCTCCTACTGAAAGGGCAGTGTCTACAAGTGAAGCCTGAGCTGATTTTAAGAGGGACCTGTTACGAGCTTCGTCCCATCGTGCGACACAACCTGTCCAGCAGACACAGCATGTCGGGCGACACACCCGGCTAGCATCAGACATCCCAGAGTTCCTGCAAGTCCACCCCCCAGAGCACTCTCCGACACATCGTCGCTGTAGTACACCTCCCATCCATACATCCACATGTAAATGCACAGGAGAGGGTCCCCCACCATATGTACCACCATACACATTCACCCGATACAGAGCCCATCATCAGTATGAACAAACCCGACAAAATTGGCCTTTAATACAATAATTGCATCCCTTTCTCAGAACGGACAGACTCGTGCAAAATAAGCTAACATAGTTTAATCTTTGCTAACAGAGTAACATAGTTAGATGTAGTGCTTGGAATGCTGTTTCCCCCGCAGGTATAATGATCAACTGAGCCTCATCAACCCTCGAAGACTGGCCCTCAACCAAAACCGAGACAAAATAATCTGTATCTATTTTAGTCTCCCCAGCAAGGTGCCCCAAGATCAGTGGCCTCGCCGCCAAAGCACCAGCAAAAGCCCACTCCCTAGCAAGCAAAAGCCCCGTCCTACCAAGCAAAGCTCAAGACTCCAAAGCCAACCAACCATCAACAAACACCGTCCCGCACTTGACAGAACCAGTAAGCCACCAATGACAGTAGCGTGAGTCCCCCGGCAGCCACACTTATCCCCAGCAGCAGTAGCGTGAGCCCCCTGGCAGCTACCCTGAACCAACACCCAGTGGTATGAGACCCTCCGGCATCTACGAAGACCAGCAGCAGTAGCGTGAGTCCCCTGGCAGCTACCCTGCATCAACACCTAGTGGTATGAGACCCTCCGACATCCACAAGGACCAGTTGCAGCATGAGACCCTCCGGCAGCTACAACTTTGCACCACCAGCGGTAGCATGAGACCCTCTGGCAGCTACTCGCCACTACCAATTGCAGCATGAGACCCTCCGGCAGCTACAACTTTGCACCAACGGCAGTAGCATGAGACCCTCCAGCCGCTACTCGCTACCCGCAGAAGCACCAGCCCTCCGACAGCTACAGGTAAGCACAGCAAAGATATGAAAGCCCATCTCTACCCTTCCTTGCTTCTTGTTAGTTTGTTACCAAACTACGATTTGGCTTGATTCCCTTTTAGGGATACGTAGGAATCCTTTCTCAGAAAGGTCCAGCCATCCGATCTCCAGATCACCGTCCAGCCCTCCGCCTCATCCCTTGCCGCTCATTGGGATTGGGTCTTATTTTATCGACAACTTCACTTTTTCCAAAAGTGACATTGCTGAGGGGCTCTGTAAGTACGCCAATCCAATTCGCGACCCTTTTAGGTGCATTTTAATGTGATAAAATCGCACTAAGGGGCATTTTGGTAAATTCTCGGCCTATCCCGAGACTTCCGGAAACATTTCATAAGTTTTCCGCGAAGGAAGTACCTTTTGGTACTTTGCTCATGCTAAAGGACTCCCAGGGAATAAACCTTTTTGGACTTTTTAGGTATTTATGCCTGAATATTCCAGAAACTGGTTTTGGCGCCAAAAGCAGTTGGTGTCACCTTGTGTCACGCGACACATCGAGGCATGGAAAGTGGTTACATAAAGTCGTGCGACATAAGGTGACCACTAACTGAGGCTTATAAATAAGACCCTTCCCCTCTTAGAAATGGAGCCAGAATTTCACATATTGTTACTCTGCAGAAATTGCAACGTAACACACACACCAAACACACACCTCTCTCTCTCTCTCTCCTACCCCTAACCTACCTCCAATTCCCTCCAATTCAACCCACTCCCTCCATCACCTCTTAGATCCACCTTCTACTAATTCTCCCAAGCTTTCCAGGACCAGAAGCTGCTGTTGAAGGGTTCTGTATCTAACTTGATACAGAATTCATGGAAGCAACAAGGGTAACACCCTCAACCCCCTCTTCTCTCTATCCTACCTTGATAATTGGATAATTTCATTGTCTTACCTCCCTTGGATTCAATAATCAAACTCTATCTGTCTAGATTATTGAATCCCAATTGCAATCTCTCTATTTAACTAGGTTGATCTGAATAATTGGGTGTTCATTGTTGAATAGTTGTTGAAGTTGTTGTTTAGATCCCAAGGGAGTGTGGATCTCTCCATATCCACACTCCCGGGGTTGAATTGTTGTTAATTCTATATTTCGAAGCTAATCTGATTGATCAATTGCATCTGTGTTGGGCTATTGGTGTTGTTGAGTTCAAATCTGTAGGTATCTGCAGATGGACACTGTGTGTCACGCGACACACTCTGACTGGTTAGATCCTGTGTCACGCGACACATCTGACCAGGCACGTCTTGTGTCACGCGACACTCTGTGACCATTTGCAGATACCATTTTCCCTTGTAACCTGTATTGATCTGTTGTATAAGGGATGTCGCCTCCCTGAATAATTGGTTCACAAGTTGTAAGTCTCTTTCCAAATTCATGTTTACTACACTTGTTCATTATCGATGATTGCACACACTTATGGATTGCTTGGATGTTTGATTAGAAAGACTCATCCACGGACGAGGCGTGTTGGGTGAACTCTCGGTTCTTCCCAACACGTAATCTGACCCCCGAACCCGTTATCTTTCAAAGGTTTTTCAAAGTGCACCTCTTAAGCATGGCGTGGCGACTCCTATTATTATTTTTTCGGCGAGCGCACATTCAATATTTGATCACACAAGTGTCCTAACAACTGTCTAAACAACTTGACAAAATATAAACTCACACAACAGTAAGTAAACGCAACGGAATAACAACGAAGGTTTAAACACTTCAGAAAGAATTTCTTGCTGAAAAAACTTTTCATAAAACTTTGACCTTGTTTAAGAACAAGTTGCAACATAAAAACTTACAATGAAAAGAAAATAAATCGTACACTCCTTTACTTATCAAATACAATCCTTTTTAAACAAGTATTCTTCTTGTACACTCCTTTACTTATCAACAATGAATCCTTCTCCAATTAGGATTGATTCTTTTTTCAAACTTCTTTCCTTGTCAACCAATAATCATTCTACAAGTAGAAGTATTTTTGTCATAATTGAAACCTAACTTATTTACATAATAGCTAATAGAAATAAAGATCAATGGTTAGTCAAACAAAATTAATCATAAAC
>JAFEMH010000157.1:582500-820000 GCA_022495995.1 Adenophora triphylla var. japonica | reverse complement strand
TAGTCTAGACACCTAGTGTTGATTAATTAATGAAAAGGAAAAAAATTGCACTTGTCCAAAAGTTTTCAAAGAGTGTGAGTCGTATAGATCATTTTTCACTTTCTTTCCACCCATGTTCAAAAATCATTGGCTAAAACCATGTGTTGAATCCATTTCCATTTTCATCCCTTTGATAGTGACATTTTTGGGCTCCAACTTGCCAAATTTAGGAACGACTTTACTTTAATATATTTATAGATTATAACCGATATATAATTTCATTAATTTTAACTTTTTATTATAAATTATTTTGGACTCATAATTAATATATTATAATTATATAACATCATTTAAACAAAATATGTTAATATAACAAAAGTTTGCGTATACCATGCAACGCATGAGTGCAATAATAGTTGTGTTAATAATGAGATCATTTAAATATATATAAGAATAACATAACTTCAATTTTTATTTTTTCCACTCTCATCATTACGAAAAAGTAGTAAAGATGAATATATAATTTTGCCTTTTATATCACTTACTCATTTCGTTCTTAAATAATAAATTGTGTTTTTCAATGAACAAAAAATCTCTCTTAGTCGAAAATCTAATGAAACTTTTTGTCTCAAAAATCATATTTCAGTCACAAAATTTTACTCCTTTTTAAATTGTTTTCATTAAATTTTTATTATTTAAATATTTTCATTATATTTTTGCATTCTTCAAAATGTGCTCACTTCGTCAACATTCTCGTCAAAATTTGTTTATTTCATTTTTAGTCTAAAATTTAAGAATATATATTTAGATATAACTGTTTAATGAGTTTATTAGACTAAAAATGAGATTTTTTTCAATTTTTCTGAATTAAAAATAATAAATTTTAAAGATCATTAACCAATTAATTTTTAAATAAATAATTAGAAAACGTTCAAATATTGCAACATGGTCTAGACATCTAGTGTTGATTAATTAATGAAAAAGAAAAATAATTGCACATTTCCAAAAGTTTTCAAATATTGTGAGTAGTATAGATCATTTTTCCACTTTTTTCCACCCATGTTCAAAAATCATTGGTTAAAACCAATCAATTTCCATTTTCATCCCCTTGATAGTGACATTTTTGGTCTCCAACTTGCCAAATTAAGGAACGACTTTACTTTAATATATTTATAGATTATAACCGATATATAATTTCATTAATTTTAACTTTTTATTATAAATTATTTTGGACTCATAATTAATATATTATAATTATATAACATCATTTAAACAAAATATGTTAATATTACAAATGTTTGCTTATACCATGCAACGCATGAGTGCAATAATAGTTATGTTAAAAATGAGATCATTTAAATATATAAGAATAACGTAACTTCAATATTTATTTTTGCCACTCTCATCATTATGATATAGTAGTAAAGATGAATATATAACTTTGCCTTTTATATCACTTACTCATTTCGTTCTTAAATAATAATTGGTGTTTTTCAATGAACAAAAAAAAAAAAAACTCTCTTAGTCAAAATCTAATGATACTTTTTGTCTCAAAAATAATATTTCAGTCAAAAATTTTTAGTCCTTTTTAAATTGTTTTCATTAAATTTTTATTATTTAAATATTTTCATTGTATTTTTGCATTTTTCAAAATGTACTCACTTCGTCAACATTCTCGTCAAAATTTGTTTTTTTCATTTTTTGTCTAAAATTTAAGAATATATATTTAGATTATAACTGTTTAATGAGTTTATTAGACTAAAAATGAGGTTTTTTTTTTAATTTTTCTGAATTATAAACAATAAACTTTAAAGCTCATTAAACAATTATTTTTTAAATAAATAATTAGAAAACGTTCAAATATTGCAACAAAGGTCTAGACAACTAGTGTTGATTAATTAATGAAAAAGAAAAACAATTGCACATTTCCAAAAGTTTTCAAATATTGTGTGTAGTATAGATCATTTTTTCACTTTCTTTCCACCCATGTTCAAAAACCATTGGCTAAAACCAATCAATTTCCATTTTCATCCCCTTGATAGTGACATTTTTGGACTCCAACTTGTCAAATTTAGGAACGACTTTGCTTTAATATATTTATAGATTATACCGATATATACTTTTATTAGTTTTATCTTTTTATTATAAATTATTTTGGACTCATAATTAATATATTATAATTATATAACATCATTTAAACAAAATATGTTAATATAACAAAAGTTTGCTTATACCATGCAATGCATGAGTGCAATAATAGATGTGTTAAAAATGAGATCATTTAAATATATATAAGAATAACATAACTTCAATATTTATTTTTGTCACTCTCATCATTACGATATAGTAGTAAAGATGAATTATAATTTTGCCTTTTATATCACTTACTCATTTCGTTCTTAAATAATAATTGGTGTTTTTCAATGAACAAAAAAAAACACTCTTAGTCGAAATTCTAATGATACTTTTTATCTCAAAAATCATATTTCAGTCACAAAATTTTAGTCCTTTTTAAATTGTTTTCATTAAATTTTTATTATTTAAATAATTTCATTGTATTTTTGCATTTTTCAAAATGTGCTCACTTCTTCAACATTCTCGTCAAAATTTGTTATTTTTCATTTTTAGTCAAATATTTAAGAATATATATTTAGATTATAACTTTTTAATTAATTTATTAGACTAAAAATGATGTATTTTTTCAATTTTTCAGAATTAAAAATAATAAATTTTATAAGCTCATTAAACAATTATTTTTTAAATAAATAATTAGAAAAAGTTCAAATATTGCAACATAGTCTAGACACCTAGTGTTGATTAATTAATGAAAAAGAAAAATAATTGCACATTTCCAAAAGTTTTCAAATATTGTGAGTAGTAAAGATCATTTTTTCACTTTCTTTCATCCCATGTTCAAAAACCATTGGCTAAAACCAATCAATTTCCATTTTCATCCCCTTGATAGTGACAATTTTGGGCTCCAACTTGTCAAATTTAAGAATGACTTTGCTTTAATATATTTATAGATTACACCGATATATACTTTCATTAGTTTTAAGTTTTTATTATAAATTATTTTGGACTCATAATTAATATATTATAATTATATAACATCATTTAAACAAAATGTGTTAATATTACAAATGTTATCTTATACCATGCAATGCATGAGTGCAATAATAGTTGTGTTAAAAATGAGATCATTTAAATATATAAGAATAACACAACTTCAATATTTATTTTTGCCACTCTCATCATTACGATAAAGTAGTAAAGATGAATATATAATTTTGCCTTTTATATCACTTACTCATTTCATTCTTAAATAATAATTGGTGTTTTTCAATGAACAAAATAAAACTCTCTTAGTCGAAAATCTAATGATACTTTTTTTTTCTCAAAAATCATATTTCACTCACAAAATTTTAGTCCTTTTTAAATTGTTTTCATTAAATTTTTATTATTTAAATATTTTCACTGTATTTTTGCATTTTTCAAAATGTGCTCACTTCGCCAACATTCTTGTCAAATTTTGTTTTTTTTTTCATTTTTAGTCTAGAATTTAAGAATATATGTTTGGATTATAACTGTTTAATGAGTTTATTAAACTAAAAATGAGGTATTTTTTTAAATTTTTCTGAATTAAAAATAATAAATTTTAAAGCTCATTAAACAATTATTTTTTAAAGAAATAATTAGAAAACGTTCAAATATTACCACATAGTCTAGACATCTAGTGTTGATAAATTAATGTAAAGGAAAAAAATTGCACATTTCCAAAACTTTTCAAAGAGTGTGAGTCGTATAGATCATTTTTTTACTTTCTTTCCACCCATGTTCCCAAACCAATGGCTAAAACCATGTGTTGAATCCATTTCCATTTTCATCCCTATGATAGTGACATTTTTGGGCTCCAACTTGCCAAATTTAGGAACGACTTTGCTTTAATATATTTATAGATTATAACCGATATATACTTTCATTAGTTTTAACTTTTTATTATAAATTATTTTGGACTCATAATTAATATATTATAATTATATAACATCATTTAAATAAAATATGTTAATATAACAAATGTTTGCTTATACCATGCAACGCATGACTGTAATAATAGTTGTGTTAAAAATGAGATCACTTAAATATATATAAGAATAACGTAACTTCAATATTTATTTTTGTCACTCTCATCATTACGAAATAGTATTAAAGATGAATATATAATTTTGCCTTTTATATCACTTACTCATTTCATTCTTAAATAATAATTGGTGTTTTTCAATGAACAAAAATAAAACTCTCTTAGTCGAAAATCTAATGATACTTTTTGTCTCAAAAATCATATTTCACTCACAAAATTTTAGTCCTTTTTAAATTGTTTTCATTAAATTTTTATTATTTAAATATTTTCATTGTATTTTTGCATTTTTCAAAATGTGCTCATTTAGCCAACATTCTCGTCAAAATTTGATTTTTTCATTTTTAGTCTAGAAGTTAAGAATATATATTTAGATTATAACTGTTTAATGAGTTTATTAAACTAAAAATGAGGTATTTTTTTAAATTTTTCTGAATTAAAAATAATATTTTTAAAGCTCATTAAACAATTATTTTTTAAAGAAATAATTAGAAAATGTTCAAATATTGCAACATAGTCTAGACACCTAGTGTTGATTAATTAATGAAAAAGAAAAATAATTGCACATTTCCAAAAGTTTTCAAATATTGTGATTAGTATAGATCGTTTTTCCACTTTCTTTCCACCCATGTTCAAAAACCATTGGTTAAAACCAATCAATTTCCATTTTCATCCCCTTGATAATGATATTTTTGGGCTCTAACTTGCCAAATTTAGGAACGACTTTGCTTTAATATATTTATAGATTATACCGATATATACTTTCATTAGTTTTAAGTTTTTATTTTAAATTATTTTTGACTCATAATTAATATATTAAAACTATATAACATCATTTAAAAAAAATATGTTAACATTACAAATGTTTGCTTATACCATGCAACGCATGAGTGTAATAATAGTTGTGTTTAAAATGATATCATTTAAATATATAAGAATAACGTAACTTCAATATTTATTTTTGCCACTCTCATCATTACGATAATGTAGTAAAGATGAATATATAATTTTGCCTTTTATATCACTTACTCATTTCATTCTTAAATAATAATTGGTTTTTTTTTAATGAACAAAATAAAATTCTCTTAGTCGAAAATCTAATGATATTTTTTTTCTCAAAAATCATATTTCACTCACAAAATTTTAGTCCTTTTTAAATTGTTTTCATTAAATTTTTATTATTTAAATATTTTCATTGTATTTTTGCATTTTTCAAAATGTGCTCACTTCGCCAACATTCTCGTCAAAATTTGGTTTTTTCATTTTTAGTCTAGAATTTAAGAATATATGTTTAGATTATAACTTTTTAATTAGTTTATTAGACTAAAAATTAGGTATTATTTTCATTTTTTCTGAATTAAAAATAATAAAATTTAAAGCTCATTAAACAATTATTTTTTAAGGAAATAATTAGAAAACGTTCAAATATTGCAACATAGTCTAGACACCTATTGTTGATTAATTAATGAAAAGGAAAAAAAATTGCATATTTCCAAAAGTTTTCAAAGAGTGTGAGTAGTATAGATCATTTTTCCACTTTCTTTCCGCCCATGATCCAAAACCATTGACTAAAACCATGTGTTGAATCAATTTCCATTTTCATCCCCTTGATAGTGATATTTTTGGGCTTCAACTTACCAAATTTAGGAACGACTTTGCTTTAATATATTTATAGATTATAACCGATATATACTTTCATTAGTATTAACTTTTTATTATAAATTATTTTGGACTCATAATTAATATATTATAATTATATAACATCATTTAAACAAAATATGTTAATATTACAAATGTTTGCTTCAATATTTATTTTTGCCACTCTCATCATTACGATAAAGTAGTAAAGATGAATATATATTTTTGCCTTTTATATCACTTACTCATTTCGTTCTTAAATAATAATTGATGTTTTTCAATGAAAAAAATAAAACTCTCTTAATATAAAATCCAATGATACTTTTTGTCTCAAAAATCATATTTCACTCACAATATTTTAGTCCTTTTTAAATTGTTTTCATTAAATTTTTATTATTAAAATATTTTCATTGTATTTTTGCATTTTTCAAAATGTGCTCACTTCGCCAACATTCTCGTCAAAATTTGTTTTTTTCGTTTTTAATCTAGAATTTAATAATATATATTTAGATTATAACTGTTTAATGAGTTTATTAGACTAAAAATAAGGTATTATTTTCAATTTTTCTGAATTAAAAATAATAAATTTTAAAGCTCTTTAAACAATTATTTTTTAAGAAAATAATTAGAAAACGTTCAAATATTGCAACATAGTCTAGACACCTAGTACTGATTAATTAATGAAAAGGAAAAAAAAATTGTGCATTTTCAAAAGTTTTTAAAGAGTGTGAGTAGTATTGATCATTTTTCCACTTTCTTTCCGCCCATGTTCCAAAACCATTGACTAAAACCATGTGTTGAATCAATTTCCATTTTCATCCCCTTTATAGTGACATTTTTGGGCTCCAAATTGCCAAATTTAGGAACGACTTTGCTTTAATAAATGTATAGATTATAACCGATATATACTTTCATTAGTTTTAACTTTTTATTATAAATTATTTTGGACTCATAATTAATATATTATAATTATATAACATCATTTAAACAAAATATGTTAATATTACAAATGTTTGCTTATACCATGCAAAGCATGAATGCAATAATAGTCATGTTAAAAATGAGATCATTTAAATATATTAGAATAACGTAACTTCAATATTTATTTTTGCCACTCTCATCATTACGATAAAGTAGTAAAGATGAATATATATTTTTGCCTTTTATATCACTTACTCATTTCATTCTTAAATAATAATTTGTGTTTTTCAATGAACAAAATAAAACTCTCTTAGTCGAAAATCTAATGATACTTTTTGTCTCAAAAATCATATTTCACTCACAAAATTTTAGTCCTTTTTAAATTGTTTTCATTAAATTTTTATTATTAAAATATTTTCATTGTATTTTTGTATTTTTAAAAATGTGCTCACTTCGCCAACATTCTCGTTAAAATTTGTTTTTCTCATTTTTAGTCTAGAATTTTATAATATATATTTAGATTATAATTGTTTAATGAGTTTATAAGACTAAAAATGAGGTATTTTTTTCAATTTTTCTAAATTAAAAATAATAAATTTTAAAGCTCATTAAACAATTATTTTTTAATTAAATAATTAGAAAACGTTCAAATATTGCAACATAGTCTAGACACCTAGTGCTGATTAATTAATGAAAAAGAAAAACAATTGCACAATTTCAAAAGTTTTCAAATATTGTGAGTAGTATAGATCATTTTTCCACTTTCTTTCCACCTATGTTCAAAAACCATTCGCTAAAACCAATCAATTTCCATTTTCATCCCCTTGATAGTGACATTTTTGGGCTCCAACTTGCCAAATTTATGAACGACTTTGCTTTAATATATTTATAGGTTATACCGATATATACTTTCATTAAATTTAAATTTTTATTATAAATTATTTTGGACTCTTAATTAATATATTATAATTATATAACATCATTTAAACAAAATATAAATGTTTGCTTATACCATGCAACGCATGAGTGCAATAATATTTGTGTTAAAAATGAGTTCATTGAAATATATAAGAATAACGTAACTTCAATATTTATTTTGTCCACTCTCATCATTACGATAAAGTAGTAAAGATGAATATATAATTTTGCCTTTTATATCACTTACTCATTTCATTCTTAAATAATAATTGGTGTTTTTCAATGAACAAAATAAAACTCTCTTAGTCGAAAATCTAATTATACTTTTTTTTTCTCAAAAATCATATTTCACTCACAAAATTTTAGTCCTTTTTAAATTATTTTCATTAAATTATTATTATTTAAATATTTTCATTGTATTTTTGCATTTTTCAAAATGTGCTCACTTCGCCAACATTCTTGTCAATTTTTTTTTTCATTTTTAGTCTAGAATATAAGAATATATGTTTAGATTATAACTGTTTAATGAGTTTATTAGACTAAAAATGAGGTATTATTGTCAATTTTTCTGAATTAAAAATAACAAAATTTTAAAGCTCATTAAACAATTATTTTTTAAGGAAATAATTAAAAAACGTTCAAATATTGCAACATAGTCTAGACATCTAGTGTTGATTAATTAATGAAAAGGAAAAAAAATTGCACATTTCCAAAAGTTTTCAAAGAGTGTGAGTAGTATAGATCATTTTTCCACTTTCTTTCCGCCCATGTTCCAAAACCATTGACTAAAACCATGTGTTGAATCAATTTCCATTTTTATCCCCTTGATAGTGACATTTTTGGGCTCCAACTTGCCAAATTTAGGAACGACTTTGTTTTAATATATTTATAGATTATAGCCGATATATACTTTCATTAGTTTTAACTTTTTATTATAAATTATTTTGGACTCATAATTAATATATTATAATTATATAACATCATTTAAACAAAATATGTTAATATTAAAAATGTTTGCTTATACCATGCAAAGCATGAGTGCAATAATACTTGTGTTAAAAATGAGATCATTTAAATATATATAAGAATAACATAATTTCAATATTTATTTTTGCCACTCTCATCATTACGATAAAGTAGTAAAGATGAATATATATTTTTGCCTTTTATATCACTTACTCATTTCATTCTTAAATAATAATTTTTTTTTTCAATGAACAAAATAAAACTCTCTTAGTCGAAAATCTAATGATACTTTTTGTCTCAAAAATCATATTTCACTCACAAAATTTTAGTCCTTTTTAAATTGTTTTCATTAAATTTTTATTATTAAAATATTTTCATAGTATTTTTGCATTTTTCTAAATGTGCTCACTTCGCCAACATTCTCGTTAAAATTTGTTTTTTTCATTTTTAGTCTAGAATTTAATAATATATATTTAGATTATAACTGTTTAATGAGTTTATTAGACTAAATATGATGTATTTTTTCAATTTTTCTGAATTAAAAATAATAAATTTTAAAGCTCATTAAATAATTATTTTTTTAAGAAATAATTAGAAAATGTTCAAATATTGAAACATAGTCTAAACACCTAGTGTTGATTAATTAATGAAAAGGAGAAAAACATTGCACATTTCCAAAAGTTTTCAAAGAGTGTGAGTAGTATAGATCATTTTTCCAATTTCTTTCCACCCATGTTTCAAAACCATTGGCTAAAACCATGTGTTGAATCGATTTCCATTTTCATACCCTTGATAGTGACATTTTTGGGCTCCAACTTGCTAAATTTATGAACGACTTTGCTTTAATATATTTATAGATTATAACCGACATATACTTTCATTAGTTTTAACTTTTTTTTATAAATTATTTTGGACTCTTAATTAATATATTAAAATTATATAACATCATTTAATCTAAATATGTTAATATAACAAAAGTTTGCTTATACTATGCAGCGCATGAGTGCAATAATACTTGTGTTAAAAATGAGATCATTTAAATATATATAAGAATAACATAACTTCAATATTTATTTTTGCCACTCTCATCATTACGATATAGTAGTAAAGATGAATATATAATTTTGCCTTTTATATCACTTACTCATTTCATTCTTAAATAATAATTGGTGTTTTTCAATGAACAAAATAAAACAATCTTATTCGAAAATCTAATGATACTTTTTGTATCAAAAATCATATTTCACTCACAAAATTTTAGTCCTTTTTAAATTGTTTTCATTAAATTTTTATTATTTAAATATTTTCATTGTATTTTTATATTTTTCAAAATGTGCTCACTTCGCCAACATTCTCGTCAAAATTTGTTTTTTTCATTTTTAATCTAGAATTTAAGAATATATATTTAGATTATAACTGTTTAATGAGTTTATTAGAATAAAAATGAGGTATTTTTTCAATTTTTCTGAATTAAAAATAATAAATTTTAAAGCTCATTAAATAATTATTTTTTTTAAGAAATAATTAGAAAATGTTCAAATATTGCAACATAGTCTAAACACCTAGTGTTGATTAATTAATGAAAAGGAGAAAAACATTGCACATTTCCAAAAGTTTTCAAAAAGTGTGAGTAGTATAGATCATTTTTCCAATTTCTTTCCACCCATGTTCCAAAATCATTGGCTAAAACCATGTGTTGAATCAATTTCCATTTTCATCCCCTTGATAGTGACATTTTTGGGCTCCAACTTGCCAAATTTAGGAACGACTTTGCTTTAATATATTTATAGATTATTACCGATATGTACTTTCATTAGTTTTAACTTTTTATTATAAATTATTTTGGACTCATAATTAATATAACAAAATATGTTAATATAACAAAAGTTTGCTTATACCATGCAACGCATGAGTGCAATAATAGTTGTGTTAAAAATGAGATCATTTAAATATATATAAGAATGACGTAACTTCAATATTTTTTTTTGCCACTCTCATCATTACGATATAGTCGTAAAGATGAAAATATAATTTTGCCTTTTATATCACTTACTCATTTCGTTCTTAAATAATAATTGGTATTTTTCAATGAACAAAAAAAAACTCTCTTAGTCGAAAATCTAATGATACTTTTTGTCACAAAAATCATATTTCAGTCACAAAATTTTTGTCCTCTTTAAATTGTTTTCATTAAATTTTTATTATTTAAATATTTTCAGTGTATTTTTGCATTTTACAAAATGTGCTCACTTCGTCAACATTCTCGTCAAAATTTGTTTTTTTTTTTTTCATTTTTAGTCTAGAATTTAAGATTATATATTTAGATTATAACTGTTTAATGAGTTTATTAGACTAAAAATGAGATATTTTTTCAGTTTTTCTGAATTAAAAATAATAAATTTTAAAGCTCATTAAACAATTATTTTTTAAAGAAATAATTAGAAAACGTTCAAATATTGCAACATAGTTTAGACACCTAGTGTTGATTAATTAATGAAAAGGAAAAAAAAATTGCACATTTCCAAAAGTTTTCAAAGAGTGTGAGTAATATAGATAATTTTTCCATTTTCTTTCCGCCCATGTTCCAAAACTATTGGCTAAAACCAAGTGTTGAATCAATTTCCATTTTTATCACCTTGATAGTGACATTTTTGGGCCCCAACTTGCCAAACTTAGGAACGACTTTGCTTTAATATATTTATAGATTATAACAGATATATACTTTCATTAGTTTTAACTTTTTATTATAAATTATTTTGGACTCATAATTAATATATTATAATTATATAGCATCATTTAAACAAAATATGTTAATATAACAAAAGTTTGCTTATACCATGCAACGCTTGAATGCAATAATAGTTGTGTTAAAAATGAGATCATTTAAATATATATAAGAACATCATTACTTCAATATTTAGTTTTGCCACTCTCATCATTACGATATAGTAGTAAAGTTGAATATATAATTTCGACTTTTATATCACTTACTCATTTCGTTCTTAAATAATAATTGGTGTTTTTCAATGAACAAAAAAAAACTCTCTTAGTCAAAAATCTAATGATAGTTTTTGTCTCAAAAATCATATTTCAGTCACAAAATTTTGGTCCAATTTAAATTGTTTTCATTAAAATTTTTATTATTTAAATATTTTTATTGTATTTTTGCATTTTTCAAAATGTGCTCACTTCGTCAACATTCTTGTCAAAAAAAAAATTTTCATTTTTAGTCTAAAATTTAAGAATATATATTTAGATTATAACTGTTTAATGAGTTTATTAGACTAAAAATGAGGTATTTTTTTTTCAATTTTTCTGAATTAAAAACAATAAATTTTAAATCTCATTAAACAATTATTTTTTAAATAAATAATTAGAAAACGTTCAAATATTGCAACATAGTCTAGACACCTAGTGTTGATTAATTAATGAAAAAGAAAAACAATTGCACATTTCCAAAAGTTTTCAAATATTGTGAGTAGTATAGTTAATTTTTCCACTTTCTTTCCACCCATGTTCAAAAATCATTGGCTAAAACCAATCAATTTTCATTTTCATCCCCTTCATTGTGACATTTTTGGGCTTGAACTTGCCAAATTTAGGAACGACTTTGCTTTAATATATTTATAGATTATACCGATATATACTTTCATTAGTTTTATCTTTTTATTAAAAATTATTTTGGACTCATAATTAATATATTATAATTATATAACATCATTTAAACAAAATATGTTAATAAAACAAATGTTTTCTTACACCATGCAACACATGAGTGCAATAATAGTTGTGTTAAAAATGAGATCATTTAAATATATAAGAATAGCGTAACTTCAATATTTTTTTTGCCACTCTCATCATTACGATATAATACTAAAGATTAATATATAATTTTGCCTTTTATAGCACTTACTCATTTCATTCTTAAATAAGAATTGGTGTTTTTCAATGAACAAAATAAAACTCTCTTAATCGAAAATCTAAAGATACTTTTATTCTCAGAAATCATATTTCAGTCACAAAATTTTAGTCCTTTTTGAATTCTTTTAATTAAATTTTTATTATTTAAATATTTTCATTGTATTTTGGCATTTTTCAAAATGTGCTCACTTCATCAACATTCTCGTCAAAATTCGTTTTTTTTTTTTCATTTTAAGTCTAAATTTAAGAATATATACCTAGATTATAACTGTTTAATGAGTTTATTAGACTAAAAATGAGGTATTTTTTTCAATTTTTTTGAACTAAAAACAATAAATTTTAAAGCTCATTAAACAATTATGTTTTAAAGAAATAATTAGAAAATGTTCAAATATTGCAACATAGTCTAGACACCTAGTGTTGATTAATTAATGAAAAGAAAAAAAATTGCACATTTTTAAAAATTTTCAAAGAGTGTGAGTAGTATAGATCATTTTTCCACTTCTTTCCACCCATGTTCCGAAACCATTGGCTAAAGCCATGTGTTAAATCAATTTTCATTTTCATCCCCTTAATAGTGACATTTTTGAGCTCCAACTTGCCAAATTTAGGAACGACTTTGCTTTAATATATATATAGATTATAACCGATATATACTTTCATTAGTTTTGACTTTTTATTATAAATTATTTTGGACTCATAATTAATATATTATAATTATATAACATCATTTAGACAAAATATGTTAATATAACAAAAGTTTGCTTATACCATGCAACGCATGAGTGCAATAATAGTTGTGTTTAAAATGAGATCATTTAAATATATATAAGAATAACATAACTTCAATATTTATTTTTGCCACTCTCATCATTACGATATAGTAGTAAAGATGAATATATAATTTTGCCTTTTATATCACTTACTCATTTCATTTTTAAATAATAATTGGTGTTTTTCAATGAACAAAAAAAAACTCTCTTAGTCGAAAATCTAATGATACTTTTTGTCTCAAAAATCATATTTCAGTCACAAAATTTTAGTCCTCTTTAAATTGTTTTCATTAAATTTTTATTATTTAAATATTTTCATTGTATTTTTGTATTTTTCAAAATGTGCTCACTTCGTCAACATTCTCGTCAAAAATTATTTTTTTCCTTTTTAGTCAAGAATTTAAGAATATATATTTAGATTATAACTTTTTAATGAGTTTATTAGACTAAAAATGAGATATTTTTTTCAATTTTTCTGAATTAAAAATTATTAATTTTAAAGCTCATTAAATATTTTTTTTAAAAGAAATAATTAGAAAACGTTCAAATGTTGCAACATAGTTTAGACACCTAGTGTTGATTAATTAATGAAAAGGAAAAAAAAATTGCACATTTCCAAAAGTTTTCAAAGAGTGTGAGTAGTATAGATCATTTTTCCACTTTCTTTCCACCCATGTTCTAAAACCATTGGCTAAAACCATGTTTTGAATCAATTTCTATTTTCATCACCTTGATAGTGACATTTTTGGGCTCCAACTTGCCAAACTTAGGAACGAATTTACTTTAATATATTTATAGTTTATAAGCGATATATACTTTCATTAGTTTTAACTTTTTATTATAAATTATTTTGGACTCATAATTAATATATTATAATTATATAACATCATTTAAATAAAATATGTTATTATAACAAAAGTTCTCTTATACCATACAACGCATGAGTGCAATAATAGTTGTGTTAAAAATGAGATCTTTTAAATTTATATAAGAACAACATAACTTCAATATTTAGTTTTGCCACTCTCATCATTACGATATACTCCCTCCGTCCCAGACCAAGGGTTCATCTTTCCCTTTTGGTCCGTCACAGATGTAGAGTTCATTTCCATAAATGGCAAGTTTTTGAATATATTTATACCCTTATCAACTCCATATATTTACAAAAAACCCATTCATTATACCCTTATACATTCTCTCCCCTATTCCCTACCACACATTTAACTACTATTCCTCCCACTCATTCTCTCTCCTATTAAATATTTTTAACTTTTATATTCTCTCTCCTTTTCCCTACCACATATTTAACTTTTACATTCTCTCTCCCATTCCCTACCACACATTTAACTATTATTCTCTATCCCACATTTAACGTTTATTCATTTTTTAAAAAATTCTTAAAAAGCGTAAAATCCACCCCATATACCCATGGTCTGGGACGGAGGGAGTAGTAGTAAAGAAGAATATATATTTTTTCCTATTATATCACTTACTCATTTCGTTCTTAAATAATAATTGGTGTTTTTCAATAAACAAAATAAAAATCTCTTAGTAGAAAATCTAATGATACTTTTTGTCTCAAAAATCATATTTTAGTCACAAAATTTTAGTCCTTTTTAAATTGTTTTCATTAAATTTTTATTATTTAAATATTTTCATTGTATTTTTGCATTTTTCAAAATGTGCTCACTTCGTCAACATTCTCATCAAAATTTGTTTTTTTCATTTTTACTCTAAAATTTAAGAATATATATTTAGATTATAACTGTTTAATGAGTTTATTAGACTAAAAATGAGGTATTTTTTTTCAATTTTTCTGAATTAAAAATGATAAATTTTATAGCTCATCAAATAATTATTATTTAAAGAAATAATTAGAAAACGTTCAAATATTGCAACATAGTCTAGACACCTAGTGTTGATTAATTAATGAAAAAGAAAAAAAATGCACATTTCCAAAAGTTTTCAAAGAA
Source organism: Adenophora triphylla var. japonica (assembly GCA_022495995.1). NCBI lineage: Eukaryota > Viridiplantae > Streptophyta > Magnoliopsida > Asterales > Campanulaceae > Adenophora > Adenophora triphylla. Next base: position 804,773 of record JAFEMH010000157.1, on the reverse strand, counting down.
TATGAGTAGTGTAGATCATTTTTCCACTTTCTTTTCACCCATGTTCCAAAACCATTGGCTAAAACCATGTGTTGAATCAATTTTCATTTTCATCCCCTTAATAGTGACATTTTTGGGCTCCAACTTTCCAAATTTAGGAACGAATTTGCTTTAATATATTTATAGATTATAATCGATATATACTTTCATTAGTTTTAACTTTTCATTATAAATTATTTTGGACTAATAATTAATTATATAACATCATTTAAACAAAATATGTTAATATAACAAAAGTTTGCTTATACCATGCAACGCATGAGTGCAATAATAGTTGTGTTAAAAATGAGATCATTTAAATATATATAAGAATAACATAACTTCAATATTTATTTTTGCCACTCTCATCATTACAATATAGTAGTAAAGATAAATATATAATTTTTCCTTTTATATCACTTACTCATTTCGTTCTTAAATAATAATTGGTGTTTTTCAACGAACAAAAAAAAACTCTCTTAGTCGAAAATCTAATGATACTTTTTGTCTCAAAAATCATATTTCAATCACAAAATTTTAGTCCTTTTTAAATTGTTTTCATTAAATTTTTATTATTTAAATATTTTCATTTTATTTTTGCATTTTTCAAAATGTGATTACTTCGTCAACATTCTCGTCAAAATGTGTTTTTTTTTTTCATTTTTAGTCTAAAATTTAAGAATATATATTTAGATTATAGACTAAAAATGAGGTATTTTTTTCAATTTTTCTGAATTAAAAACAATAAATTTTAAAGCTCATTAAACAATTATTTTTTAAAGAAATAATTAGAAAACATTCAAATATTGCAAGATAGTCTAGACACCTAGGGTTGATTAACTAATGAAAAAGAAAAAAAAATTGCACATTTCCAAATGTTTTCAAAGAGTGAGTAGTATAGATCATTTTCTCACTTTCTTTCCACCCATGTTCCAAAACCATTGGCTAAAACCATGTGTTGAATCAATTTCCATTTTCATCCCCTTGCTTGATAGTGACATTTTTTTGCTCCAACTTGTCAAATTTAGAAACGACCTTGCTTTAATATATTTATAAATTTCCATTTTCATCCCCTTGATAGTGACATTTTTTGGCTCCAATTGCCAAATTTAAAAACGACTTTGCTTTAATATATTTATAGATGATTTGGGGCGAGTGGGCTTAATGAAATTATTCAAAATAATAATTAATTTTTCAGGAACATAATCCACGAAGAAGCAAGTATGCATCAATATTTCTACGCCAAGAAATCATATTTAGTGTAACGTTGCCCAGTGTCATCTTCCTAATCTCTTTTTCAATCGAAAAGGGCATTGTCAACTTTTAAAATGATATTTCATCGTTCCCAATTTTACTTTCCATTTAAATTTGTTCTAGTTTTTAATGTTATTAGTTATTTTATTACCTAAAATAAACAATATAACCCACTTATTATTTTCACAACAAAAACTCTCTACCCACTTTCTCTTTCACTTTATACTCACAATATTTACTTTTGAGGCATTTACAAAAAACTACTTTAGAAAAATAGAAATTGCAAAAAAAAGAAAAAAAAAACACATAAGTTCGAAATTACAAAAAAAAAAAAAAAACTTTTTTTTTGAATTTTTTATTTTTTTATCGGTTGTTGACCAAAACTGATAACTGAAATTATCAGTTGTTGACCAAAAAACAACTGATAACTGAAATTATCAGTTGTTTGAAGCACTAATTACTCTTCAACAACTGATAACTGAAATTATCAGTTGTTGACCAAAACTGATAATTTCAGTTATCAGTTGTTTAAACAACTGATAACTGAAATTATCAGTTGTGCACAAATTAGTCTTCAACAACTGATAACTGAAATTATCAGTTGTTAACCAAAACTGATAAAAAAAATCAAATTTTTTTTTTTTAAAAAAATGTATTTTTTTGTAATTTCCCATCTTACATGTTTTTTTTTTTTGTTTTTTTGTAAATACCATCTTTTTGAGTTAATTTTTTTTAATAAACTTACTTTTTTCTTAATTCTTGTGCCACATATAAGAACATTAAACCGGAATGAAAGGAGTAACATATATATATGTAGTTAAAAAATTGTAAAAAAAAGTAAGTTTTTTATATTAAACTTACTTTTTTCTTAATTATTTTTGAGTGAATTTTTTTTAATAAACTTACTGTTCTTAATTCACAGGTTTCCCTTTCCTGCAGTCTTCGTAGGACCAGACCCGAAAGGCCCATACACCCTCCCCTTCTCCGTTGAAATATACACCCCACAAGCACCAAATTCAGCTGTCGTCCCGCTTATGTTGATGAGCTTATCATCTTTCTCAATGTCAATCTGCCAAAATTAATGGTTCAACACAAAAATCAAACCAAGGGAAAGTTACTATTCATCTCACTCATTCTACACACACAAAAAATTGATGGTTAAAATGAATCAAATATATAAATGAGGACAAGGCTCAGTACCGTATATTTAGCTGTGGAAGTTGTAGTGCCGAAGAGTGGAGAAGTCTGCTTGTTTCCACTCCCGTCAGTGCTTTCAAATAGGATAGTGTCCATGGGTTTCCACCAGTTCCATAGAATGGTCCAACCTTGGCACTAGATTTACTGGGTTGAATGTAGATTCCGATGGAATCAATCAATGAACCAGCGTGGCCGTGAAATCCAGTAATAACTTCATTATCTTTGACAGTATAGGAGAATGAAGTGTCTGCAGCTTTCCGAGCACCAAATGGACCAAATGATTTATAATTGTCTGTGATAAAAGTCACAGATTTTAATAAGGTTGTACCCGCATAAGATCCGTAAGTCTCGGTTATTCCAATCAGCTTCTCAACTTTAGTATCGATCTTGTTCTGTTCAACAATTTGATGATAAATTAAATATTCTACAAAAAGAAGAGAATATAAATGTTTTTTTTTTCCGTTAATTTGTCTCCAACAAATAAAATGTCATTTCTAACTAAAGATTTTTTTTTTTTTTTTTTTTATGGTAATTTCAACAAGGTTCAAACAAGTAATATTTTTTCTTGTGGAAATGAAGGGAATATAAATAGGTGAAGCTTACCTCACTTGTTTCACCGCTACCAATTACGGATGACTTGAGCAAACTACCATCAACACTGTGGCTTCCGAATTGGACGGAGTGAACAATTTCATCATAGGTGACAGAAATGAAAGATATGGGGGCCTTTGAAGTGTAACCCCATGGAGCTCCACCTGCAGTAGACGGCCATGGTCCTACAAGTTCCTTGTTTTAATCACTATACTCATGCCTATTGAATTCAGAACAGTCCCACTACGGCCATGAAATCCAACGATAGGATCGTTGTTTAATAAGCATGAAAATTCAGTATCTTTTCTCCCAGCACCAACTGGCGAATGCTTTGTCTTACTTGTAGTAAAACCTAACGAGGTGACCTGATCTACAGAGTTATAAACACCCACGGACCCCTCAATAGAGATGAGCTTCTCCACCGGAGAGTCAATCTTAATCTGTAAAAGACTAAAAGTGTATTTGGACATCGGTTAGAAACCACATACATTATTATGTTAATTAGGCCAAACTCCGTTTTCATCCATTGAACTTTCAGCGGTATTTTCCTCTTACCGTGGTACTTTTTTTTTTTTTCAAAAATACTGTAGTTTGGAAAATTTATAACTGTGACAGCAGGTTGAGACACCGATATAGGCACATATTTGGGGACAGAATGGAACATTTTCCAAACTTCAAAACTACAGTGACATTTTTGAAAGAAAAAAAGAATGAAAGTACAATGGATGAAAACAGTAATTTTGAAGGTCGAGGAGTGAGTCTTGAATTATCCTCACCTCCTTTTCAGTGCCATTTGCAACACCGAATACTCCAGTGTTACGCAGGGTGCCACTTGCGTCTTTACTTACGAATCTGACGGAGTTGACACCATTATTATCATGAGTGATGAAGATATTTAGATATCTCACCAATCAAAGTGTGACTCCATGGGTTTCCATCTTCACCACCCCATGGGCCGAGAAGCACAGTACCGCTCTTTGCCTGCAAAAGAAATGTAATAAGAAATATTCATCAAGGAAAGGACATAATCGTAGTCCATCTGCCATAACTGAAAGAAATATAAACTAGAATGAATATTACCATTGCTATATTAGTTTCAGAGTTTGCAGCTAGGTAATTATTTGTGTGCTTATCATCTCAGTCATGAGGCCTTTATATAATACTCCGTAGATGAGAATGGCCACATAAACTCTTATATTTTCCTTTCTACCATTTCCATAAAACAATTTAATTAGGTTTAAACAAGTATTTTCCGAGATCTAAAGCTCGATTTCCAATTAAGAGTTCACATGTTGCACATTGGAATTATCAAAATACGATTAAGAAGTACAAACTAATTAATTATCTGATCTGAAACCGTGAAAATATGTATGAAAACGATTAAGAAATACAGACAAATTAATAATCTTATCTGAAAGGGTACAGTATTTCACAGATCTAGTTAAAGATTGCACATTTTTAATGGATTTATCGACGGACATTTATGTCGGTAATAATGCAGAATTTCTGATGAAATGTTCCGTCGGTAATTCTATTTTCAGTTTTTTAATGGATATACCGACGGACATTTCCGTCGGTAATTTGCACATAATTTAAAAAAAAAAAATACTGCAATATATTTAAAACCACCTGCAACATGTTCAAACAAAATACCAACATATTCGAACAAATACCAAAATTCCTACTAGTTTAAAACATACACCAAAAACATGAAAAAACAAATTTAACGTTCACCAAATTTTCAAAAACAACATAAAAAGTACTTAAGTTTGATTACATGCCAAATAAAACACAAGTTTAATGACGACCACGACCGATACCACCACTTCGCCTACTAGTGCCACGACCACCATCCAAATCAAGGTATTGACCGACTGATGAGGCAGAGACATTACCGCTAGTATGTTGTTGCCAATACTTGTTGCATGCGCTCCTCAAACTGTCTTTGCGTAACTTCTCGCTCTTCCCGAATAAGTCTTAGCGCAACTTCTCGCTCTTTCCGAAGACGTTCCTCAAACTTGCTTTCCAATTGGCGATATGAATCTTCTCGCTCTTGACGCTCTAGCTCTACATGCCTTTGTACCTCTTTCTGAACCCGAGCATCGAATGTCCCTTGATCCACATTCTGATCGCTGAAAGAAGAAAAGCATTGCATAGTATGGTTGCTTAATAGCATATCAAAAACCCCAGCAACATGTGGTCCGAATCCAGGCAAGCGATCTCCCTTTGGTTGCTTGTCTTCAAGGAAAATGGCCTTCCAATGTTTTTCACGAAATGTGGGCCACTCGATACTCTCAGGATCCATACTTCCTTCTTCAATAGCCTCCTCACGAGCACGCTTCTCATACTCTTCCTGACAAAAAAATATTATCCAGTAAGGTAGAAAACAATGATTCTTTAACTAAATAATTTATAATTTACTAATAGAAAATACTATTAACACTTACATAAATGCCTGATAATAATGGTAATAAGGGTTAATCCATTTTGGCCCTGAGCCATCAATAGCCTCCGCAGTATGCGTAGCAATAAACACAGCAGCTACATGAGCCTTATATCCATGTTTATTTTTCTTAACATATAAAAAAATTATAAATTCAAAATTTCATCAAATAATAACAATATATGAATCAAATAGAGTGCTGCTTAATTTACAAGCAGATAGTAAATTAAGTAAATTTACCATTCGGTGCCAAGTCTCGCTGAAGTTAATAGATCCTCCCGTGTGTACACTCCCCTGCCCTTCTTTTGAGTTCCTGTTAGTCTTTGCTATTTCAGAATTTCTGTGAACATTTCTCACTTGTCCAATATGCTTTCCATTGCTCACATACAGTTGTCGTGCAATTAGCTGAAGGCAAACCATCCTTTAGCCACTTTTGCTTCATGTCCCATACTTTACCACTGTATCACTTAGCAACTAATTTTTTGAAAGTCTTCTCTATCTGAATCTCTGAGAATCCGTGGCATGAATATTTGTGCTACAAAAATAGTAAAAGTAGTTAATACTGAAAAATGTAGCTTAAGAAATGCAGTTAGAGAAACTAGTGCTAGTCATAATATTAAAACATTTGACTTTTATAACATAAACTTTAATGCAAGTGTTACTAGCACAACATTTTGATGTTCAAAACACCAGCAATCTGAAGTATAGAAGATCAGTAAGGAGCAGTAAATTTAGAGCAACAATCTTGCAGGTTCAGCAACAGTTTCGCAGATTCAAAACAACAACTTTACTGAGCAATTTAAGAAGTTTACAGCGAACTCATTGCAGCAAGTTCGGTCCAGAGATTTTAAGTGCAGAAGTTAAAGTGCATAAATTCCAGTACATCATATTCATTGCAGGAATTTAAGTGCAGAAAGTTAAGTGCAGTAAGAGCATTTAAGTGCAGAAAGTTAAGTGCAGTAAGAGCAACAATGTTTACAAAACTGAAAGTAGAATTCTATATTGTAGCAACCTGACGCAGCACGGAAGCACGATTCTTGAGTAGCAAGCGCTAAACATAAGAGTTTACATGCGATAAACCCTAGAAAAGAGATAAATTGGAATCCACCATAAAATAGATAAAACCCTTCAAATTAATTCATCAAAAACTGTGTTTAATCATGCCCTACAATTGTTTAAATACCTCCTTGAAACCCTAAGACGAAATAGCAAAACAAAGACCAAAATAACCATAACTTAATGTTCAAATTCAGTAAAAACAGAATTAAAATGAAATATGAAAAACAAAACCCCGTCATCGAGGCTCCCGACTGAGGCAGAACCATGCGGCCGCCTGGGGTCCAGTGCCTAGGTTGCTTGAGTGACGCCGTCGTGAGGCGTCCGCCTGGGAAGACTCAAGCACCCGCCTCACCTCCTGTAACTATTGCCTTGTTGACTCCGCCGTGAGGCGCTCGCCTGGGTTAGACTGATGCGCTCGCCTGATTGCCAGTGGACTCATGCCTGTTGGAGCCTTGAGAGGCGGCCGCCTGGTGATATGTGAGGCGCACGCCTGGGCTGCAGGTTCTTCCCTCTGTTCCTCCTCCTCCCTCTGTTCCTCCTACATCAGTCTCCTCCACCTCTATAGAACTCGACCCCGAGTTCTTAACATGATAAAGAACCCCATCCGCGTGGTACTCATAAATATCTGCCACAATGAATGTAATAGAGATGTTCAAATCATCGGGAAGGGCCACCACGTAAGCGTTGTCATTAATTTTTCTGGTCACTTTGAAAGGCCCATACTTGCGAGGTTACAGCTCCTTGTCCTCATAGGGGGAAGCTCATTATGCAACTCATCAGAAAACAACTCCTGAAACCCTGAAAGAAGTTCTTTCTCGTTCTGTATAAGCATCACGACCGGCCTTTTCTTCTCAACCTATTTCTCAAAACACAGTACAGGGGCTATAGTAATTTTATGTTTATCCCATGTGAACATTAGCATATTATCTTTTTCCCGATAAGTAATGTCATGGTCATACTGCCAAGGGCGACCAAGCAATATATGACAGACGTCCATATTCAAAACGTCATAAACAACCTCCTCCTTATAATGTTTGCTAATAGAAATAAAACCCTGCAAGTCCGTGATACCCTGAGTTCTGAACATTTATTCACCCATCCCAAACTATACGGTTTCTCATGAGGTTCAGTTTTTAACCCAACAAATTCAACCAATTTCTGCGAAACTAGATTTTCAGTACAACCATTATCAATAATCAAATTACATACCTTGTTGTTAACAGAACAGTGTGCCCTCAGCAGATTTTTCCGTTGGCCCTCGTCTTTGGAAGAAAGTAGCATTCGTTGAAGCACACACCCAACCCTCTCCTCAGACTCCTCTTCAGCAAATTCGACCCCTTCATATTCATCAACTTCGGGTTCTTCCTCGTCGTATTCATGCAGAATTGAAGTAGTTCGTCGGGGCAAACGTTCGATCTGTGACCCTGTCCACCACAACGAAAACACTTATCCCCTGTTGGCTTGGCATACGGATTGGCTGTTTTTTGTGTTGGAGCTTTGTTCCCTGCGTCACTGCTAGTGCTGCCTGTACTCTTAGCCTGCGGAGTTGGGTCCGTATCAGTTCCTGCTTCAGAATTACCCTGTTGTGGAAATCTGCGAAAAGGGGTAAAATTGTTCGAACTCGACTTCTCCATAAGTTCAGCTTTCAATGCCAAAGTGGAAGCGTCCGTCAAGGTCCAAACTTGATGTAAACCCATCTTTTCCTGTATTGAATCCTTCAACCCATTAATATAACGAGCAATTCTCTGATCCTCGGTCTCCTCAACCCTAACCCGCGTTGTATACCTCTGCAATTCTGTAGTGTATTCATCAACCATTCTCTTGCCCTGCACACAGTTGGGATACAACTTATATAGGGTCTGCTCATAATCTGCCGGTAGAAATTGCTCCAAAATTAATTGCTTCATACGCCTCCATGTTTTAATTGGCCCCTTTCCTTGTCGTCGTCTCTGATCAACATGTTTTTCCCACCAAACCGCATCAGTACTCTTCAATCGAATCGCAACCATCTTTACCTATTTATTCGTAGGTACCTCCATAACCTCGAAAGAAACGATCAACGTTATTATGCCAATCAAGAAAATCCTCAATCCCCATGGTTCCATAGAACAAAGGAATATCAGCCTTAATCCTATAATCCTGGCGGTGTCGATTATCACCCTGACCTGGATCTTCATCATTATCAACCTCTTCATCGAAACTGGAGTTGGAATCCTCATCATCCCGATTTTCTGCCCTCCTAGGGTGTCGACCCTGTTCGACCTCCCTGTCTCTCTCGCCACCACAGTTTCGATTAGCACGAGCGTTTGGAGCTTGTTGTCCAGCCACCAACGCCGTAATCTGTGTTGTCAATGCAGCAATAGCGGTGGTTATACCATCGATATCTGCCTTTGTTGCTTGATCCCCCGTAATGAATCAGTGATGAAAGACAGGATAAAGCCTGCTCTGATACCAACTGACGCAGTACGGAAGCACGATTCGTGAGTAGCAACCGCTAAACACAAGAGTTTACAAGCGATAAACCCTAGAAAAGAGATAAACTAGAATCCACCAGAAAAGAGATAAAACCCTTCAAATTAATTCATCAAATACTATGTTTAATCATGCCCTACAATTATTTAAATACCTCCTTGAAACCCTAGGACGAAATAGCAAAACAAAGACCAAAATAACCCTAACTTAATGTTCAAAATTCAGTAAAAACGGAATTAAAACGAAATAAGGAAACAAAACCCCGTCATCGAGGCGCCCGCCTGAGGCAGAACCATGCGGCCGCCTGGGGTCCAGTGCCTAGGTTGCTTGTGTGACGCCTTCATGAGGCGTCCGCCTGGGAAGACTCAAGAGCTCGCCTCACCTCCAGTAACTATTGCCTTGTGGACTCCGCCATAAGGCGCTCGCCTGGGTTAGACTGATGTGCTCGCCTGATTGCCAGTGGACTCACGCCTGTTGGAGCCTCGAGAGGCGGCCGCCTGGTGATATGTGAGGTGCACGCCTGGGCTGCAACTTCTTCCCTCTGTTCCTCCTCCTCCCTCTGTTCCTCCTACATCACAACCAGTATATGCGTCCATCACACTTTCACTTTCATTTATGCAGGTCACACCAGGCACTTTCACTTTCAGCAGTTTTCCACTGTTCCCTGCCCTCTAAAGATCAGCTATTACAAGAACTTAGGGTAATTACTTACTTTGGACACGGGACAAATGCAAGAGAATACTCATAAGATAGATAATCCTTTGGAATGTATACTCACAATTAATGAAGTGCGAACATTCTCAACTTTGGTACAGAAACACAAAGGGAATCAAAACATGAATTGAACAAAGGATTCCATTGATCTAAACTATAGAACTGAAGATGAACAAGGAAGAAGCATTACAAAGTGTTTTTGGAAGAAATTGAGTTAACTGTACTAACTAACTAATCTTGCCAAAACTGACTTAAGTAGTCAGTTAATATTTACAATACTATTTACATATATGCCACTAACTAACTTACAGACACTTAAATAGACAAAGTAACAAACTCAGTTCCAAATGGAGTTACTTGTGTGTGATGCAGACTTGATCAAGCATTGTAGCATTCCATGGTTAACCTCACTTATATGTTGATTAACCATGTTGAGCATTGCTATATGAGGTGAGCTGGATGAACTGGGATTATCTTTAACACACCCCCACAAAGTTTAGGGTGAAAAAGATTTTATAACCCCCAACTTGCTAAGAAAATGCCAGTGAAGGTTTTTCCAAGAGATTTAATATGTCTGCAAGCTAAAGTTTGGAAACTGGATTGGAATGGGAGGTCGGTAGGGTTTAATTTATATTCACATTTACAGACGGACAGTATCCATCGGTAATACCGACGGATCATTTACCATTACCGATGGAATAAAATGAAAATTTAATAATAAAATTCCCAACAAGTGCAAATTTAAGCAAAAGTGAATGGGAGGGCGGTATGTGTTAGTCAAATATACGTTTTGTTTTAGAATTGCTTAATCTCAATCATAATAAGCATTATTGAGGAGACCCCTAATTTTAACTAGACCAATTAGATTTTTCTTTGTATCTTAGGTTCCCCTTAGTGCTAGTGCCAGTATTTTTATTAATGTATTTTTCTCAAAGAATGAAGACTTGAAGACCTAGAAGATTTCCAAGGTGATACTGGTTAGCTTGTTCAAAGAGTCTTTTCAACCGGTTGACAGCCTCAACCGATCAGCACCTCAGCCGACCTACCCTTAACCGATTGAGTCAGTCAACCGGTCAGACTCCTCATCAGTTACTCAATCAGCCAAGCTTCCTCAACAAGCTTCTCATCTGTTGAAGCATTTAATGTTCCCAACTACCCAGCCCACAATTTAGCTGAAGTTGGTAGAACAGCATGCTGTGAAGACTCTGTTGCCGCAATGTCAGTAACTCAAAGAGGAATGTCAAAGTTACCAGTACTCACATCAACCTCCTTTATCCTGTGGAAATTCAAAGGCAAATCTCAGGCATTTAATGAGCAAGATATTCTCATTTAATGCTTATCAGAGCATGTTTTCTTCAACCCCTTCAAATGACAACGACTCTTTCATGGAGTCACTATAAATACCTTCTCCAGAGCATTGAAGAGGGTTGGTGCATTGAAAAACTTTGAGAGTGAGTTGCTAAGAACTGCAAGTGCTCAAGCATTTAAGTTCAAGGCATTTAAGTCCCACATTTTCACTAGACTATCTCTGTTAGGACATACAGTGAGCACCATCAATCAATTCTTGTAGTGTTCCCAAACAAGACGATGATTGGAACACATTGATTGAATCACACACACACCCTAGAAAAATTAGTTCAACCTTGTGAACACATCTCAAGAAAACAGCTGGTCATTCTTGTAGCACGATCCATTAGTGATCACTTTACTTTTGGCAGCCTTCAACCAATAAGGCTTGCAACTTGTAATAGTTAGGTATCATTAATAGTACACTTTCACAAATCCAAGTTTTGACCAAACTTGGTAGAGGACGTAGCAGTTATTTAACACTGTGAACCTCTTCAAACAACTGTGTCTTTTGTTTGCTCATTACTTTTGTCTTTGTAACCTGTTGATAATCTCTCAACCTGTTACAACCTCTTGATTCCTAAAACTGCTTGTTTGTTTTCTATTGGAAAGTATATTGCATGACCTTTTTAACTTACTCTTTGAAAATACCTTTACCTAACCGATCTTTGTGTGAGTCTAAACCGGTAACATTTTATCCGCTGTGCAAACTGGTTTCCATTGGTTAGCCTCTAATAAGTTACTTGGACATTTTCAAAGGTTTTGAAAAGAGTTTAAGAAAAATTTTTAATCAGGCTATTTACCCCCTCTCTAGAATGTTTTCCTACCAATTGGGCCTAACAATTGGTATCTAAGCTTTCAATTTTGAAAAATATTTTTCCAAGCTTAACAACTTGAATTGCTGATTCCAAAATGGCAGGAAAACTCATGCAAACGTGGAACATGGGGACTATTCCCATATTAAACGAAAACAAATTTCCAGTATGGAAAAACAGAATAATGCGGTACATGGATTCAATTGACGACAGATTAATGACTGTATTCAGAGATGATCCTATGACACCCATCAAAGTCAACAGCACACTTAGAGCACCCAAAACTCCTCTCATGGATCACACCGATAGATCTTCAGAACAAGATTTCAAAGTTTACGAAACTATTGTTCCAAAGCCCCGCGAAGAATGGACCGAAGAGGATAAGATTTGTGCAGCCCTGGATAAAAAGGCAATGCACATTCTAACCTCCGATCTTGATGATAGGCTGTTCAAACAAGTATAATGCTATGAGACTGCTCAACACGTGTGGCAAGTCTTCTCAGATATTTTGAAGGAGATCAAGTGGCAAAGGACAACCGGCTGTACATGAGTGTGGCTGAGTTTGAGTCCTTCAGGAAGAACTCCAGTGAGACTCTGAAAGAAATGTATGATCGTTTCTGTGAGGTAAGTAACTCTTGTGCTTTTTTAGGTAGAATCTATACTATGAAAGATCTCAAAATGTGTTTCCTTGATTCCCTCGGAGTCATATGGCATGTTAAGGTAGCTATTTTAAAATAATGTAGAGACTTAGACTAGACTCACATTCAGAATATTCTTTCTTCATTATTTCTGTATGAGGAAGAACTCAACCGGCTGGGTGGAGTTCAAAAACAATTTAAAAACTTATCTCTACCAGCTCAGACTGATATCTTCCCGGGCTCTTCCATGTTTAACTACCAATCTGCCAATGACTCTCCCATAACCTCTCAGTCTCATATAACCAAAACCAATGTCAACCCTACGAAGCCTACTGAGGAAGATGAATTTGCTGCCTTTGCTAGGAATTATAGAAAATTCAAGGACTTTAAGAGATCCCAACAACCTAACAACAAATCATTCCACTCCAAATCCCCATCCTTCTAAAGATCTGGAAATTTCCAAAGATCTGGTCAAACCTCCACCTCAACCGATGGCAAAAATGCTCAAGGTGAGCTTGTTTGCTACAACTGTAGGAAACCTGGCCATTTTGCCTCTAGGTGTCCTCAACCGAAATATGAATTTTTGAGGAAGAAAACCATTAGGAAAAAATCCAGATCCAAGAGTTTAGTAGCCGAGGATGGAACAGAAAAGGCTATGCCAGTTTGGTTTGAGACTGACTCTGAAAATGAGAATGCTGACTCAGATGAAGATGCTGATGTTAGTTTTATTGCTCTTGATCGAACCGAAGATGGACACATCCTTTTACAGTCACCAATCTTTAGACGCCTAAAATTACTCGATCCGTGGATGGCCGACATCTCGTGTTGTACAGTCGTGCTGTTTTTCATTTAGAGTCGCAACGCCATTTTGATTGTGCCCAAAACATTGAGAAATGGCTTTGTTTTGTTGTTTGTTTTGTTGTGTGATGATATTTTAGAGTTCGGAGGTCAGGCTACTGTAGACACCCCATTCTGAACCTATCGTGGTAGAGTTATACCACTCTAAGTCTCGCCTTTGGTTTTAGAGTAGAAATCCATAATTTCGTCATGTTTCGTTAAGTTTTGACTAACGGGCGTTAGTTTGGACTAAACTGCATACGAGATAACAAGGGGAGGACAAATATGTCCATTGTGAAGCCTTGTCCCATGCGGGGCATAACGTGTCTCGCGCGAGACTAACCCTCTACAAGAGGGGAGAATCACTTCCCTTGTCGATTTCAACCTTTTTTCTTTATAACTCTTATCCAATCTGGGTCTCTACTGATCTTAGAGTTTTAGAACCTTCTTTGGGAGATATCCTAAATCCCTTGAGTCTCCTAATCTTAGTGACCAAGCAAATCATCCCCCATAAATACTAGATGACTTTTAGTATTTCAGAGTACGAAAAAGATGACGGTCGGAAGACATGAAAAAACACAATTTGCTGGTTTCTCTCCTTGAAAGATTCTTGTAAATCACTCATAAACAACACCCAAATTCTTCCATCAACCTTGTTGATCGACGAACGTCGAGGTTCGAGCCTAGAATCAAGGCGAAACTCTGTCCAAATCATTTCTCAACCTAAAGGTAATCTTCCTTTATTCTTTATTTATTCTAATTGATTGTTAGAGTGGTATAAGCATATCGAATCTGGGATCGGCCTAGAGCCTCTTCAAATCATGGAGATGGTCTCGAAGCAATCGATCCCACATTTCGTTTAATCTAATTAAATGGATGTTCTTCTTCGTTTCTTTTAAAAAGAACTATTATTTGAAAATCCCCCTTAAGCAAGACCGATCTTCGAATTTGGTGGATGCGGTGCTCCCTGAACTTCCAAATCCATCACTTAATCCCCGAACCCAAATCTCTTTAAAATGGTTTTTCTATATTTTCCTCATAATAATATAGGTGGCGACTCAAACAAATAAATAAAAAGAGGAGGAGGAAATTTCGAAATCGCTACAGTTTGGCGACTCTAATGGGGATGTTTAAAATTAATGTGGCTTAGACTTGCGTCAATTAAGGGGGATTTAAAAAAATCGATTTCTTATTCAATTTCAGGCTAGTCCCGCATGAGGCAACCCTTTGTCTCGCACGAGACAAAGCCCCTGTAAACCGTTTTGTTTTCTAGTTTTCCTTGTTAGTTTTGAGATCCAAGATAAGATTCGAACATGAAAGGGGGATCCCAGATCACAGTATTTGCAGAGTTCTTTCATCTCAAGGCCTCACTTAAGATGTAGGACTCGAAATTGTGGTTTATTTTATTTAAGTAATGATTATTATTTAGAAACCCCTCAAAACGGATTATCCGTTCCGACCAAAATTTAGGGCAAATAAAAATCGACTTCCATTGTGATTGTCTCGAACGAGACTACTTGTTCCGCGCGGGACAAAGCTTCTGTTTGTTGTGCTGAGCCTGAAACCTTTAAGCCTTCTTCCGATCCGTTGGGGCTAGATTTGATCTTGACACGAGTTATATACTTCTATGTTAGTTTTTCCGAAGCTACATCAACCTCAAGACTCTCCCAACACAATGTCCGTAGAAGAGTACCACGCCTACTGCATCACCAAAAAGGATCTCGAATAGCCAAATCTGCGAGACATGACCAAGTCACTCGTTGTTGAGATGGAACACGTGGTAGGATGGAAAGAAGCCTTTGAAGTACCTGCCACCAGGATTGTTAAGGATTTTAGAAAGATGGAAGCTGTTAACCATTCCAAAGAAGATGACTCCGACAGCGAACAACCTTCCATTCAAAAGGAGCTAAGTGACATCCAACTTGGTAATGCCCTGCAACAAATTGAAAATAATGATGCATGGTATGACTTGGAAGGATCCATCCAAGCCAACAAAACAAAAATGTTAATCGAGGAACTCGAAGAAGTCAACAGTGAACTCAAGGATATGACTCAGAAATGGAATGCACTTGAAGCTCATATAGAGGATGATGTTGATGAAAGAATTAAGTACTACCTCAGTACTCTCTACCATGATCTTAAGGAACAGATGGAAGAAGACTACCACTCTCAACACAACACCTATGTGCAATACTATGAGAACCGCATCCGAGACCTCTATGTTCAATTGACTATACCAAGAAGAGGAAGGACCTACACCGATATCAAAAGGATCTTGCTCGGTAAGCTTTTCAGAAGCCTCCACAAAGATGGGAAAATAGGCCTAATGGAGGGTTACAACCTAAGAGGGAAGGATGAGCTCCACACCTTTATTGCTATAATCATCAGTAACATGGCCATCACACTGATGATTGATCAAATTTGAAGAATGCAGTCCAAGATTTGATTGACAACGACACCATTAAAGTTTCCACTAGCAGCAACATAGTTTGAAAGAATTAGAACAATGAGAGTTTTTCCTTTTTCAGTCATTTTACTTTTACATTCAAGAAAGACAAATAGTATTCTAGTTTCAATTTAGATACTACTTGTCTAAGGTTCCCATTTTGTGGACAAGAGTATCAGGTTTTCATAATAATAGTTTAGTTAGTATCTCTTCTTGTCTACGACATAGCACTTCCGACTACTTGTTCAGTGGTTTCAAAATTGAGAAGGATATCACCATAACGTCATCCAGACTTGCAACGAAAATGACTACTCCAAAGCACTTTAGTTTTCTGAAAACCTTCCTGTTTTGAGAATGATGCAAGCAAAGGGGTACTTTCCTGGTTTGGGACTTGGTAAATACTTGCAAAGGGTAACAGAGCCACCGCCTGTTCCCCCACCGCACACGAAACATGGCCTAGGATACATCCTTACCATTCATGATGAAAGTGAAGAAGAAGAAGAGTGTACCCTTACTCAAATCAAGTGGGAAGGAACTGCATACAGAGGTCACCATAACTCAAGGACCAAAGGACACAACCTCGAACCATATCGAAAGACGCTCAATGGCTATTTCATTGAAGAAAGGGAAGACATCCCATACTTCATCTTTCCAGAACCATGGGCTGACGATGAAGGAAAGCACCATCCATGCTTTGAAATTTTCAATGACTGCGACACTTCTTCAGATGAAACAGAACCCGTCCCACTAATCCTTAAAGTTTATGGGGTACGAAAGCTGAAGTGACCAAAGAATGGGAATTTGTGTTGGGAGAAGACATGCTGCGACAATTCGAGAATCTGTGCCGACTAGAAGACAGCCAGATCCATGCAATATCTAAGGGGACGCTCCACCTATTGATTACACGAAGCTAATCCAGAAGTGTGATAAGCCAATTCTAAACTGGCACATCACCGTGGGACAAGACTTCATGATCAAAGAGCTTGTTTGTACTCCCCATCCCCGCAGGAAGATAGGCCCTGTAACTTTCACTTTAGAATCAGGCTCCACCTCTGATGAACTCACTCAAGAGAAAATTGAGGCGGTGGCAGAGCATGTATTCCCCTACTTCCTTAATGAAAACTTTGATCTTTTCGAGTACCCTGAGATTGCTAACATCGTGAATGATGAATTAACTAATAATAATAAGTATAATGAACTAGTTAATAATGAATCATATGATGAGATAGATCAAGAACACGAACAAATCTTTAAAGAATTAGCAAAGCAAGTATGTCATTGTGGAAAGAATAGCCCTGTTGACAATGAGAAAATGCAAACGGTTAACCTAGGGACGACAGAAGACCCCCAGAGAAACCAAGATCGGCAACTTCTTCAAAGGAGAAGACAGAGAAATCCTAATATAGCTCCTCAGAGAATATGTCGACGTCTTCGCTTGGTCCTACAAAGATATGACAGGGTTAAATCAATTGATCGTGGAACACAAACTACCGCTGCTACCTACCGCCAAACCAGTCAAACAAAAATTGTGCAAGATTAAACCCGAATGGTCGATGCAAGTGAAAGAAGAGATAATGAAGCTACTAAATGTAGGGTTTATCAAGGTAATCGAATACCCAAAATGGCTAGCCAATACAGTTCAGGTGGCCAAAGCAAATGGGAAGATACGAGTTTGTGTTGACTTCAGAGACCTGAACAAGGCATCCCCTAAAGATGACTTTCCATTGCCAAACATAGACATGTTAGTCGACGCTACCGCAACTTATGAAGTTCGCTTATTAGTGGATGATTTCGCAGGATACAACCAAATTCTCATGGCAGAAGAAGACCAATACAAAATAGCATTCACCACACCTTGGGGAACATTTTGTTATACGGTCATGCCATTTGGTCTAAAGAATGCGGGGGCTACTTATCAGAGGATAGTCACAATACTATTCCATGATATGATCCATAAGGAAATAGAGGTATACGTGGACAACATGATTATCCACTCCAGAGGGACAGATGGTCAGCACTTCATAGATCTCAGAAAATTCTTCAATAGACTGAGACAACACAAAATGAGGCTCAAACCTGCAAAATGCTCATTTGGGGTAGTCAAAGGGAGAGTCTTGGGATACATGGTCACCGAACGTGGCATAGAAGCAGACCCCGCCAAGATAAAGGCTATCATAGACATGCCACCGCCAAGAACACAGAAAGAGGTGAAAGGATCCAGGGCAGACTCCATTACATCAGTCGATTCATCAATCAACTGACAACATATGTTCGATCCTATCTTCAAGTTACTTAAGAAAAATGTACCGCAAGAATGGATAGAGGAATGTCAAGAAGCATTCGAGAAAGTAAAGCACTACTTAACTTCCCCACCCATCCTAGTTCCACTGCATAAGGAAAAACCCTTGAAACTTTACCTCATTATCACTGACAATGCACTGGGGGCAATGCTTGCTCAAGAATAGCCAGATTCCCACTCAGAGAATGCAATTAACTTTGTCAGCCGTCGATTCCAGGGCAGTGAAGTCAACTACTCTCCACACAATAAGTCTTGAGCTGCGCTCGTCTGGGTAACACAGAGGTTAAAACACTATATAGAAGCCTTTCCAGTTCATCTCATCACACGAATGGATCCTCTGAAGTACATCCTCGACAAATCTGACCTGTCTTCGCGCTTGGCCAAATGGTATTTCATGCTCGCGGGATATGATATCACTTACGTCACTCAGAAATTCGTCAGGGGGAGTGTATTCTCAGATCAGTTAGCTGAATTTCCTTGTGATGAAGTGAAGGGGGAAGACCCACGATTCCCTGATAAAGACATCATGAGTATAGAGGATGAAAATAAGTGGCAATTATTTTTCGATGGCGCACCCAATAAGAAAGGTTATGGCATCAGAATTTTATTGGTAGATCCCGACGACATCTATACTCTGCTAGCAATACGCCTCGAATTTAATGCCACTAATAACTGTGAATGTGGTGCCCAAGATAAGCGGCTCCCTTTTTTTGTTATTTTTATTTTGGAACCACTTTTCTGTGTAAGGGGAATCACCGCCTCACATCAGTTTGGAAACGTCCGGTTTAAATTGAAAAATGGAGTCGCCACGCCATTTTGATTTCCTCAAAACTTTGAAAAAAAGGATTTGGGTCCGGAGGTTAAGTTACCCTTTGGGAAGAACGGATCGTCGTTCACCCAAAGAGCCTTGCCGAAGCAAGTCTTCCAAGATCCGATTTTCATACTTGCCTTAGTGTTTTCGTGTGTGGGATATGTGTTTTGAAAAGTAGGGAATGTACCAAGTGGTCTTCCGGACGTATAAACCATGAGTTGGTTATCGCTCGGGATTCCTTGGATTTTTTATGTAGTGGGGACTTTGGTCCCGTTCTCATCTTGGACATGTGATCATCATGACGAGACTTTGAGTCACATGTGATCAAGATAGGGACACCATTTTTAGAGTCCAAGGATGAGACTCTTTAGAAAGGAATGACCTTTGCCTATCAATCCTACATCTTGAGATGATTTGGACTTTTTCGGGGCATTTATACTCGTCTCAAGTGATGATCGGAGATATGTGGCTAGGGTTCATCCTTTTCTAAAGGATAATCCGTCTATGGTATCTTTGAATGGAAGAAATGATGTAAAGATAGGACCTTTACATCATCTCACTCCAAGAGATGCTCCAAGTACCAAAAGGGGGACTAGGGGAGGGGTATAAAGATTGGATCTTTATACTCATCCTATACCTTTTTGTGCCTTATAAAGGTCACTAGGCAATCCTAGGAGAGAGATCCAATCATGAGGGACATGGGGGATGCATGTTTAAGCTAAAGATGACATTTTTAATGAAAAGATGACATTTTTATGTGCAAAGGATGCTACTTGGTTGCAAAGGATGCTTCTTTGATGTAAAGAATGATTTTTAATGCAAAGGATGTAACTTTGTAGGTAAAAATGACATATTAAGTGCAAAGGATGCTACTTGGATGTAAAAATAACATTTTAATGCAGAGGATGCAACTTTATATGTAAAAATGGAATTTTTAGTGCAAAGGATGCAACTTTACATCACCATGTGAGAGATCCACCCTCGAACAAGCCTTTTTTGAGGTCTTATTTGTTCATCCTTGGGTTGGATCGTCAATGGATCCTATGTGATGGGGAAAGGGGGTAATGTGATTTACATGCCTAAAGATGGGATCTTTAATGACAATGTACCAAATACCAAGCAAGTATATAGCAATATGTAAATGCAAGGAGCAAGTATATCACATAAATGCAAGTATAATGCAAGGTAAAGGGGAGGAAAGGTTACCAATGGTGGTGTCCTCTTTCTCTTTGAAGTTTGCCTAGGGAAGGGACCAACTTTGGGAGGTTTTGATGAGGAGGGAGGTGGTTTTTTACACTCTCAGCTCTCTAGAACTTCGTGGTGGTATTTTGGCAGAGTAATGTTACTGAAAATCCCCCCCCTAAAATGAATAGAGGAGGTCTCTATTTATAGGCAGTCTGGCAGTAGCTAATGAAGCCGTGCGGCTGGGAGTTCTTGGCTAATGCAGCCGTGCGGCATTATTCTTTATGACTCAGCATTTTTCTAGAATCATGCAAGGTGGCCTTCTAGAAGGGCTTTTCCAGCAAAGGACTGCATGAAATTTTAATTCCTAGCTAGTCCTTCACCCCTTGGAAGGTTCTAGAAAGTTCCCAAATTGCCCCTGAGCTTTAGGAAAGTCCGGGGAATTGCCGGGAAACTTTACCGGAAGGCATGAGCCAGATTTGGGTACTTACAATAACACCACCGAATACGAAGCTTATATAGCGGGACTCTAAGCAACCCTAGAACGCAATGTGACTGAACTCGAGGTGTATGGAAATTCTCAGTTGATCATCAATCAGACACTGAAGAAGTGGAGGATCTATGATACGACCCTTTAAAGATACAATGCATACCTCCAAGAGTTGGTGCAACAATTCCAAGATGTCTCGTTCCACTACCTCCCCAGAGACAAAAACCAATTTGCACATGCTTTGGCTACGCTTGCTTCCTTGGTCAAAATCCCTGCAGGAAAGGCAGTAAAACCCTTCAAAGTAACTCCGTGAGCAACTCCTGCCTACTACGCTGTCATAGACCTCCATGACTACAAGGACGAATGGTTATCCAAATGCGCCACCATCGATGACTCCGATAAGAAACCTTGGTACTATGACATTTGGCATTTCATCCTGGATGGAACCTTCCCGCCTGAGGCCGATAAGAAAACTCAGGTTGCCCTTAAAAGATTAGCAGCTAATTATGTCATCATTGTTGATCGCCTATTCAAAAAGTACTCCAAAAAGAACCTCCTCTGTGCCATCGAAGAAGAGGCACGATAGATAATGGACCATGTTCATCAAGGAGTGTGCGGAACCCACATGAGCGGAAACATGCTCGCCAAGAAGATCATCAGACAAGGATACTTTTGGTTAACCATGGAAGTAGACTGCACCAACATGGTCAAGATATGCCATAAGTGCCAGGTCCACACTAACTGGCATGCACCGCCTTCCTTACTGTACCCTATGACATCCCCTTGGCCCTTCTCTACATGGGGCATAGATGTGATTGGAAAGGTTACACCCGCAGGAACCAACAGGTAAAGTTTCGTTCTAGTAGCCATCGACTATTTCACTAAATGGATCAAGGCCGCCTCCTACAAAGTCTTTAATGCCAGAAAGGTAGCAGAGTTTATCAAGCACAACATCATTTGCCGATATGGGATGCCACAAGAGATGATATCTGATAATGGCTCCAACTTTGAGAAAGAAACTAACCGTCTCTTGACAGAATATAAAATTGTAAGGCACAAGTCCTCCCCCTACAGTCCTCAAATGAATGGAGCAGATGAAGCCGCAAATAAAATGATCGAAACCATCATCAGGAAAATGGCAGTCACAGGGAAGGATTGGCCCGACAAACTACCCTTCGCACTTTGGGGATATCGCACCTCGGTCCGAACAGCCACTGGTGAAACTCCATACGCCCTTACATATGGAATGGAAGCTGTTCTACCTATAGAGCTGGAGATACCTTCACTTAGGGTTCTCCTAGAAAATCAAGTGAACGAAATCGACTGGTTGGAAAACAGATACGAAGAGATAGCCCTGCTAGACGAAAGGAGACTGAGAGCAGCTGAGCACAATCAAAGCCTACCAAAGAAGAATCGTAAGAGCTTTCAATAAAAAGGTCAAAACGAGGAATATAAGAGTAGGCGACCTAGTTCTCCGTAAACACCTCCCTAGACCTTTTAACCCTCTAGGTAAGTGGGGACTAAGATGGATAGGACCATACATCGTAAAGAAGATATTCTCTGGTGGAGCCCTTCAGCTGGTGGATTTAGACGGAGATCAACAACCAAAGCCAGTCAACATGGACAAGCTCAAGAAGTACTTCACATGACTTGGCCTCTTAAATAAAAAAAATAGCTCGCTAGGTTGATATCCCAAAAGGGATGGCCTAAACAAAAATTATAGCTTGCACAAGAAAAGCAGCCCGCTAGATTGAAAACATGAAAAGATGGTCTAGACAAAAACCAGGGTGTGCATTAAAAAAAAGGGGTCTTGTCTCGCGCGAGACTACCCCTCTATCAAAAAATGAATTTTTGTCCAATTTCTCTCAAAGATGAACTATGTTGACCTGAACCTCTTATTTAATTGATGTAAAAGAGTAACGTAGGCAGCCTTCGAGTTCGGTCTAACCAAATAATAAAATCAAATCTTGTCCTTGTATTAATTGAATGCATTTGTTGATAACAAAAGGAAAATTCTAACGACTACGATAAATTTTCTAAGCTAAGAATCTTGAAAAAAAATACTAATAATTAAACTATTTTATCTATCAAAGCAATCTCTTGGTACTCTCTAGGATCTAGCCTTTCATTGACTTTGTAGGCCAGTGGACATGATCACTACCATCATCTCGATCTCTTTTACGATTCGGACCCTTCAAGGAAGAGCATCCATCAAGGCGATTGAAAAAAGATTTTGAAAGCCTCTTGAAGACATTGGGCCTATCCAAGGCTTGCATCTTTCCAGGGAGACTGTTACCTCTTCTTTCATACCAATCCCCGTCAAGGAAATCTTGGGTTGGGTCAGTTCTTACATTAGCAGGATCCGATTGAGCCTCGTTCCTTCTCAAAACACTGCTCTCCACAAAAGAGTTTCCTAACAATGGACACCGTATCTCATCAATATTTTCCGCATTTGGGTGACCACTATGGAAGAACCAATCCAAGTACTTATCCGATAAAAAGACACTTGCATCAAAGCTTTGAAGGTTCGTCCAACGATCTCGACTAGTCCTTTCACCCCAAGCTTGAGCTAACACCTTGCAAACTCTGGGCCAATATAGGACACTTCACGAGAGGCTCCTTCAAAAATAAAAGTGTCATGTTGCTGACCAAATTGACATAGCACTCGCTTGGGAAAATAGAAAAAGGAATCTCGCAAACCCGGAAGCACAACTCTATTAAAACCACTGGTATTGACAACATACTTGTTCAATCTCCAAAATGGTGGACACTAAACAATATTCGTGGTAGCAGCCTTTGCAATCAATTGAGCCCACTCATTCCGAAAGATCCTTGATCAAAAGCTTTCTCATGTGATACATAAAAGGGGAATACTCCAATGGAGGGGCTACCAATTTGAGATGTTATCTAACCCAAATAGTCAGCAAAAGAGGACTCCCTTGAGTCATGGCACCGGTCCTATGCAGCTCATCAAGACCATGAAGGGTCTTGCCCAATACTAAAGGAAGGATGTTCCTAGAACGTCTCCTAGCTTGCAAGACAATCTCCACCAATTGGGAATCAACCAAGCCACCCCTACATGTGAACAATACATCTTAAGAGAAAGGGCCAAGAAATTCCATTTGTAAACGTGGAAAGCCTCATCGTCCGAATCTCCACCAAAGCGTTCGGGAAAAGAAGAACAATCCACCCACCGATGACCGACGGTGAACCAACTCATAACAAATATCAGGAGGAATTCCCAATAATTCGTTCAAAGACTCTGAATAATTTCTATCATACTTAGGAATCGCAATCTCACCTGTAAAAGGCATATCCAAGATAATGGTGAATTCCTCTACGGTGGGTACCATCTCATTAAGGGAAAAATTAAAGAGATGAAGAGAAGGATCCCAAAATCTAGCAGCTCCCTGTAGAAGATTCCAATCCGATTGGAGGTTCTTCAAAGTAAAGAGGATTCTGAATCCAAATTCTTCAATAAACCTATTCTGAGCCCGATTGTGAAACAATCTCACAAAACTCCTTGACGCTTGCTTGAAAGATTGGATTGCGTCAAGAGGCAAAGAAAATTCATCGACAATCATGGACGTTGGAGCGATCATGGTATCTCCCTCAAGCGATACCAAGATCCTCTGTGTATCGGTGATGGCCCACGTGCCATGAACCTCATTCTCCAACGGGGTCCATGGATACAAGCCCTGCTACTCAAAACTGAAACTGTTCAGTAAGGCCTGCGCCTCCTCAACAGTAAGGGTCCAATCTTTCCCCTCCTCCTCATCCACAGTACGGTTGGAGTGGCTCCATCTCCTGATATCTGGAAACTGAACCCCAAGCTCATTCAGCTCATACTTATGTAAGGAAAAGACAGCATACCCCCATATCTGTACAAGAAAACAAAGCAGGATTCAGTACAAAGCATGGATAAAATGAGCAAATAAATGACAAAACAAAGTCAGAAAATGTACCTCCCAAGCGTAAGGATACCCCTGCATGGTATCCTTGGTGTGCCTATATGCCTCATCCATGGCATGCCAACAGAAAGCCAGACTAGCTGAGCCCCAATCGTACATGCTCACCAAGTCGAGATCCTCCAAAATCCCCAAAAGAGCAGTACGAGCAGTGGAGGAATGGTTGGCAAAAATGGTCTCTGATAGGATGTACCAGAGAGCACCCCTCACGACTCGATCCGTGACCGCATTGGCTCTATCAGCATAGGCCTCAATCTGGCAACGAAGAGGCACGAGCTCAATAGCAAATCCCTTGATCTTGCTAGGAACAAAACCAATAAGATTCCTCCACTCAGCTGGGCTCGCCGGCTTGTAACCCCCAATCGCCGAAAGAGGAGCACCGACACACTCCAACCCAGTAATCGCCAGAAAGTCGATCGGGGTCATAGTCGCTTCCCCGAAGTACAAAATGAACCATGTGGGTAGTATCCCACCACCTCTCCCTGATAGCTTTGAGAACCTAAGGAGTTTGCCTCATCCCGCGAATGTTATCCACGAAAGTGTGAAGCCCCGTATGCTCCACTATAGCCTGAACCCCGTTCAGGGCTTTGACTTTGTCCCATAGGGCATTGGCAAACTTTGCACTACCATGACAGTTCTTGGTTGGCTTATACGACTGCAAAACAAGGGAAGACAAGGAAACATGTCAGAGATCACTCATGGCAAAAATTCCAAGAAAATAGAAGAAATTTTTCATTGGAGCATTTCATCGAACACTTGGCGTGCATACTAGAGACTCATGGACAAACTTCCGTTTGGCTACCCAAATCAATCCCTCCTACAATCCAAATCATGTAGGGCACTCATATATACACAAATGAATCAATCATCAAAATTCAACAAAGGCCTGAGAAATCTAGCATGCATCGACGTCGAACCTAGTTCTAAATAAAAGGAGGGAAATGGCCAAATTTTGATGAATCAATGGATTTAAACCATGGAATTGATACAATACAATCATGGGATGAGTTAGAGAAAGAGATTCTTACCAAACCTTCACGAATGGCATGAGAGATGTGCCTATAGCAATCGATAGTGAGGTTGTCACAAGGATAGTCCTTTCGACACAAATAACTATCCAATGTTGGGTTCCTTCGTTCTTGGGCCATCCATTATGTAAGTGAGGAAAGATTAAATTTGATTAAGAAGGAGAAATCAACAAAAGATTGAAGAAATTTTAGAGAAAAAATACCCTTAGGTCGGACTTGAGAGAGAGTTTGAAAATAAGAGTGTTTGAAATAAATTGGGACTGCTGAATTTATGCCTCGACAGACATTGTCCTGTACGATACAAGGTGTCCCATGCGAGACAACCCCACTGGATAAGGACAAAATTGCCCCTGGAAATAAGCATCAAAGCAACATCAAAATTCAAAATTTTGACACATTTACCCTTGAAAGTGAAGCCCTAGCAAGGAAACATGAAAAAATTGATATCGCAAGTCACGGAACGAGCCGAACGTGGCATACGCATGATTGCCCGATACGACGTCATGTCACCCGAAGTGATTGATCCAAAGATCAATTCATCATGCATAATTCGGAACCTAAATAGGCGAATTATCTCTTGGTTGGTCAAAGATAGTAAACCACTCCATCAAAAGCCTGATTCAGTGCCCTGACAGGTGAATCGTCATCGAAAAACCCGGTTCAGCGCCCTGACAGGTGAATCGTCATCAAAAAGCCCAGTTCAGTGCCCTTACAGGTGAATCATCATCAAAAAGCTTGGTTCAGAGCCCTTACAGGTGAATCGTCATCAAAAGCACGGTTCAGTGCCCTGACAGGTGAATCGTCATAAAAAAATCCCGATTCAGCGCCCTTACAGGTGAATCATCATCAAAAAGCCCGGTTCAGAGCCCTTACAGGTGAATCGTCATCAAAATCCCAATTCAACGCCCTGATAGGTGAATCATCATCAAAAAGCCCAATTCAGAGTCCTGACAGGTGAATCGACATCAAAAAAGCCCGATTCAGCGCCCTGACAGGTGAATCGTCATCAAAAACTTGATTCGGCGCCCTTACAGGCGAATCGTCACAAAACCAACAGGATGCGAAGGACCAGACAGGTAAACCTTTATTTTCTAACATATTTTCCCGTAGGTTCGGAGCCAAAACAGGCGAATCTTCAGACCGGCAGGTATATTCAGAATTGGGTCATGACTTGATTCCTCAGTATGAGTTTACCTTTTCAAAAAAAAATCTCTTTGATTTTAAAAATGATTTTCAAAATACCTATAGCAGCCTTTTAGTGTTTTGGAGTCGAACTACATTTTGGTCTGATTCTCCGATAGAGATACGTAGGCAGTCGTGCGGCACGACCATCCCGATGTTCAGAATGATGTCTTTTCTATCGATGACATGACTTCTTCCATAAGCTTGTCGCCGAGGGGCTCTGTAGACACCCTATTCTGAACCTATCGTGACAGAGCTATACCGCTCTAAGTCTCGCCTTTGGTTTTAGAGTAGAAATCCACCATTTCGTCATGTTTTGTTAAGTTGTGACTAACGGGCGTTAGTTTGGACTAAAATGCATACGAGATAACAAGGGGAAGATAAATATGTCCTTTATGAAGCATTGTCCCGCGCGGGACATGGCGTGTCTCGCGCGAGACTAATCCTCAGCAGGAGGGGAGAATCACTTCCCTTGTCGATTTCAACCTCTTTTCTTGATAACTCTTATCCAATCTGGGTCTCTACTGATCTTAGAGTTCTGGAACATTCTTTGGGAGATATCCTAAATCTCTTGAGTTTCCTAATCTTGGTGACCAAGCAAATCATACCCTATAAATACTAAATGCCTTTCAGTAATTCAGAAGACAGAAAAGAGGACGGTCGACAGACACGAAAAAAACACAATTTGCTCCTTGAAAGATTCCTGTAAATCACTCATAAACAACACCCAAATTCGTCCATCAACCTTGTTGATCGACGAACATCAAGGTTCAAGCCTAGAATCAAGGCAAAACTCTGTCATAATCATTTCTCAACCTAATGGTAATCTTCCTTTATTCTTTATTTACTCTAATTGATTGTTTGAGTGGTATAAGCATATCAAATCTGGGATCGGCCTAGAGCCTCTTCAAATCATGGAGATGGTCTCGAAGCAATCAATCTCACACTCCGTTTAATCTAATTAAATGGATGTTCTTCTTCGTTTCTTTTAAAAAGAACTATTATTTGAAAACCACCCTTAAGCAAGACTGATCTTCGGATGGGGTGGATGCGGTGCTCCCTGACCTTCCAAATCCATCACTTAAGCCCCAAACCCAAATCTCCTTAAAATGGTTTTTCTATATTTTCCTCATAATAATATAAGTGGCGACTCAAACAAATAAATAAAAAGAGGAGGAAATTCCGCAACCGCTACAGTTTGGTGACACTGATGGGGATGTTTAAAATTAAAGTGGCTTAGACTTGCGTCAATTAAGGGGGATTTAAAAAAAAAATCGATTTCTTATTCAATTTCAGGATAGTCCCGCACGAGACAACGCTTTGTCTCGCATGAGATAAAGCCTGTGTAAACCGTTTTGTTTTCTGGTTTTCCTTGTTCGTTTTGAGATTCAAGATAAGATTCGAACATGCAAGGGGGATCCCAGATCACAGTATTTGTAGATTTCTTTCATCTCAAGGCTTCCCTTAAGATGTAGGACTCGAAATTGTGGTTTATTTTATTTAAGTAATGATTCTTATTTATATTGCATGAGATTGGTTTTTTGATTAAAGACCGGTCCATGAAGGATTCGGGAGTTGTAAATTTAATTTAATTTAATTTATTTGTTCTCTCTCTCTCCTTTATGTGGAACTATGACGGCCTGAGTCTTCCTAATTTGGGAGAAACGTAGGCAACCACTTGGTGCAGCCACTGCTTGTTTTTCCTTTTGTTTAAAAAAACCTCTCTATTTTACTCTATCACCTAGAATTGACTCTCACACATGCACACTCATGATTATAACTGTCATTGCACTACATACCTTAATAAACCCGAGACCCACACTAAGGACGAATGACGGTAATCACCTAATCGCCGGTCTCTCCGAAGTTGGATCATCCCACCTCGCGTCTTCAATCCATCTAGATTGTCATATTGCGAGAAGCCTAGCCTTAGGCCCTGCATAGCCTCATGCATCATGTAGATTAATTCTCTAAGAACACTCTTGACCGCTCGGTTTTTGACTCGGTGATCTTTCTATGTCTTTGACAGAAATAAAGCTAATATAAAGTTGGCCATAAAGAAGGATTCGGAAAAGTCCCTTCGGAATGACCCTTTTGGAATTGTCCCTTCAAAGAGCGTGGTCCCTTTAAAAAATCCTTCAAATCAAATTTTCATGGCTTTATTTTTCAAAGAACGGATTGATTACTTAGTCGTTAGGTTTGGATAAAGACCTTAGAAACCCCTCAAAACGGATTATCCATTTCGACCAAAATTTAGGGCAAATAAAAATCGACTTTCAGTGTGATTGTCTCGCCCGAGACTACTGGTTCCGCGCAGGATAAAGCTTTTGTTTGTTGTGCTGAGCCTAAAATTGCTTTGGGAGGACTTCGGAGTGCCTCGGGAAGGCTTTAGAGCGCCTCAGGAAGGCTTGGGAGGCCTCGGGAAGGATCGGAAGAGGTCAGGACGGCTAAGAAAGTTGCCTGAAGGATGGGGGAGATAGGATAAGGTTGAGGTGTGAATGAAATGGAAGGAGGAGCCTTCTATTTATAGGCCTCAAAGAACTACAAAGTGGTCCGTACGGACCTTTGTGTCATTACCAGTTTTTTGGGTTTCCTGGATTTCAGGGAATATTGTGGAATTTATGGAGATTTTGTAATTATTTTGGCGTGTTGACATAAGTGTCCGTACGGACACTTCTTGCTTTGCAAAGTGGTCCGTACGGACCATTAAGCAATCTGGCCATTTTTTTGTTATTCCTGCAAAGTCCTTGAGTTCCCTTTTATCCCTGAAAGGTCCCCTCTTAGTTTGGTTGGCCATTTTGGACCTTTGGATGTTACGGGTCTTCGGGATCACGAATGCGTGAGTCCTCGGTGTTTTTCGTATGCTCGGATGGAGAGCGGTTCAGATTGGGGTACTTACAAAAGCCCCTCGACGACGTCACTTATGAAGGAAGTGGGGTCATCGATAAGGATAAGGGTCCCGATATGGACCGCTTGTTGGGAGAGAGAAGATGACTGTGTTGATCGGATGTGAGGACGTGGTGGTGTCCTGAGGTGACCACTTGGGTTGGATGGCTGGACCCTTTCTTTGGTAGGATTCATACGTATCCCGATTGGGAATCAAGGCTGATCGTAGTTCATGTGTGAGGTGACCGCTTGGGTTGGATGTGAGGACGTGGTGGTGTCCTGAGGTAACCGTTTGGGTTGGATGTGAGGACGTGGTGGTGTCCTGAGGTAACCGCTTGGGTCGGATGTGAGGACGTGGTGGTGTCCTGATGTGACCGCTTGGGTGTCGAATGTGAGGACGTGGTGGTGTCCAGAGGTGACCGCTTGGGTTCGATGTGAGGACGTGGTGGTGTCCTAAGGTGACCGCTTGGGTTGGATGTGAGGATGTGGTGGTGTCCTGAAGTGACCGCTTGGGCCAAATGGCTGGACCCTTTGGTAGGATTCCTACGTATCCCGATTGGGAATCAAGCTTGATTGTAATTCTTGTGTGAGGATGTGGTGGTGTTCTGATATGGGGATGAAAGCATTCATGCCTTAAGAGGAAGGCTTTTGAGTGAGATTTTTGAAAGGCGTTGTGCCTTGAATGGGAGGCGTTTGTGCCTTTGCGTTTGTTTTTGGAAGGCGTTAGTGCCTTGGGGTATTATTTTTGGGAGGCATTTGTGCCTTTGGAGGGCATTTGTGCCTTTGAGTTTTGTTTTTGGGAGGCATTTGTGCCTTTGGAGGGCGTTTGTGCCTTTGAGTTTTATTTTTGGAAGGCATTTATGCCTTTGGAGGGCGTTTATGCCTTTGGGTTTTCTTTTTTGGGAGGCATTTGTGCCTTTGGAGGGCGTTTGTGCCTTTAGAAGACGTTTGTGCCTTGAGCGCCGGACTTACGATGACGGTCGGGGTTAATTTTATTGGTTTAGGGCCAAATTGCATGAATCTTGCTGGAAAAGGCCGTTGGACAGCCAAGGGCAAAGTTTGTAAGGGCAAAAGAGGGAATTTCCTGGGACTGCAAAGGGGTCCGTGCGGATTCACTTGCACTTGCAAAGTGGTTCGTACGGACTCTTATGCAAATCTAATGTTTTTAAGCAGAATCAGATTTGAACAATGCCATTACAACCCAATTTTCTCACTTTCAGCCGCGGAGAAGAAGAGCGAGAGAGGAGAATTCTTCATTTTGAGCCAATTTTTCCCGAGAAAACCCTTCCAAATCGCTAGATTACTATCATGGCTGAAGGATTGAGGCTAGGACGACGTCAAAGTGTACGAGGGGACATGGAGAGGAGGTTCAATCTTCAAAGGAACTCCTCTCCCTACACACCTTCAACAATAAATTCGGATGAGTTATATTCGGATGCGAGAGTGCACACCTTGCGGGGAAAACGGTAGTGGAGGTAAGAAGCCAAATTTTGTTTTTGATTCTTGTTTGAAATGATGTA
This sequence comes from Adenophora triphylla var. japonica, assembly GCA_022495995.1. Lineage (NCBI taxonomy): Eukaryota > Viridiplantae > Streptophyta > Magnoliopsida > Asterales > Campanulaceae > Adenophora > Adenophora triphylla. The sequence goes on along the minus strand of JAFEMH010000157.1, from coordinate 773,576 downwards.
TGCTAGAACTAGGGTTTTAGTTCTTGCAATTTGGGCCTTTTGTTGTTGCCATGATCAATTTATGAAATTGATGTTGATTTGTTGAAATTGGGTGTGTATGGATTGTGGGTATGTGATTTTTGTTCAAAAATGTGGAGTTTAGCTTTTATTTGTGAAAATAAAGTGCCTCTTCTTGAAATATATGCTTTGGTGACTTGTACCTTGGTGGTATTTTTTGTTGAAAAAATTGCCGTGTAGGAACGGACTTTGTGTGGGGAACTTTTGTGGTGTGTGCCGTGTTTCGTGACGGAATGTGTGAGTAGGGATGGACCCTTGAAAAAAGTGTGTCGTGTAGGGACGGACCCTTTTGAAAAATTTGTGTGTAGGGACAGACCCTTTTGAAAAAATTGTGTTGTGTAGGGACGGACTCTTGAAAAATGTGTTGTGTTTTTGTAACGGGCTTTGTGTTGTAAAACTTGCCGTATTGGGACGGACTTTGTGATGTGAATGCTATGTGCCATCATTTTCGTTTTTGTGTAGAGTGCATAGTTGTTAAGTATCGTTATTAACGTACCTTTGTTGTGTTTACCTGTAGGAGGAGGTGCCTTCATCAAGGAAGGCGAAAAAGATGAAATCACGGGGGTCCCTTGAGGCCGTGGTCGAGGTATGGAGGAGCATGTCGGATATCTCCTGGGAGGGGAGGCCTAGTCCCCGGAGGCTTGTTATTGATTTTGGGCTGAACGTGTTCGTAGAGAACCTAGCCGGGTTGGCAAAGACTCAGAAGAACAAAGGCATTTTTCTGGCCTGGTCTGAGTATTGGTGGGATACCACGCACACCTTCCACTTCAGCTGGGGGAGATGACAGTAACCCCTACGGATTTTGCCGCTATCACCGGGTTGTCTTTTAAGGGGGAGTCGGTAAGATGGTGGGACCGGATGTCCGATGAGGGCCTGACAGAGCTGCTAGGCTTTGCGCCTTTATCCCGTAAGGGCTTGGGCATGTTGTATCACGATGTGGAGGTGCAGATCACGGCCAACATCAGGGAGTACCACCGGGGTACAGGGGTGGTGTCGACGGAGCATCTAGCATGCTCGTTTTTGTGGTTCGCCCTTTTCGAGACTTTATTCTTGAATCATTCTACCACCGCTCTTTTCTCTCTGCTTGAGTGTCTGGTTTTGGAGAGGGTCTGTGATATCGATTGGGGAGAGGCGGGCTTGGCCAAGCTCTACTTCGCCTTGGATAAGTTTAGCCGGAGCGTGAGCAACTCCTTGGGGTGCTTTGATTTCGCCTTGAAGGTATGAGTTTATTGCTTTTTTAGTTTAGCACTTCATCATTTCTCCTTTTTTATTTTTCTTTTTCTTTTCCATTTCTGAGCATTATCTGCCTTTTGTGGCAGGTGTGGTGCAACGAGATCTTCTGGTGCCAGCCGTGGGACCTGCATGACGAGGCTATGATTGGATGTCCCGCCAAGTTGTGCTGGGCTCGCTCTTTGAGGAAGAGGAGGACTAGCCGGGGGTGGATCACTGTCCCCTACGTGGATGTGCAGCGATTTTTGGCGAGGGATAGCCCGGCTGGGTGCCAGTTATACCCCTGGTCTCGGTACGGCAAGGATGAGTTATAGGGTGCCCCCTGGATGACGCGGCAGAGGAAACTTCTGCGAGGCCTCAGTTGCGACTCTATGTATTTGGGGGAGAGGGTCTTCTGCCAGCATAGTGTCGGTATTCCCCCTATTGCTCCGATGGATCCGCAACTCCACATGATGAGCCCTACTGAGATGGACGTGCTGGAGTTCGAGAGGTAGCGGACTGGCATGGGCACCGAGGAGTTCATCCTGGAGGGCGAGGAGTATGGGGCCTTCATCAGGGAGAAGTTGAGGACGCCGTAGGTGTTGGCGAGGGAGAGGCGGACTGGCTCGTCGCGTCCTCAGGATGTTCCGGTGCCTGGGCTGGATTTCACCTATGTCCGCGGGTGTAAGTACCCAAATCCGGATCGTCCAAATCCGTCAGAAAGTTAACCGAAATCCGTTAGCGCGGCTCGAGGTTAGCCGAACTCGTTAAACTCCCGTTCTGTGCCAACGAGGCGTCCGGGGCGCCGTGCATCCCGACGCCGAACTGTACTTAACACGTGTCATCACACGTAAAAGCACGGCTTTCACGAAAAACGCATTTTCCTAAGGCACTTTAGGGGACGTTTCGGACATTTCCCGGACTGTTATTTTAAAAAACGGACAAAACCGGGACCGGGGGACAAAATCCCACATGGCTGGTGACTCAGAGGGGCACGTGGCACCCATGCCACCTCCCTCTAGTCACCCTTCAATCAAATTCAAAGGGAAAAGACTAAAATACCCCTAATTTGCAAGCCTAGTCCGGCCGGACTCCCTGTGCACTTTTCCTGAAATTGCCAGCAAGTCCCCCAGATTTCTAAAATACACAAAAACCCCCTGGATTCAGTCCAAGTCCGTCCGGACTCCTACTGCAATTTTCACCTATAAATAGAAGTTGCTGTCAAAGCTTTCAAAAAGAACAAATTACTCCCAAATTTTCACTACCCCACGGCACAAGCCAGTTTTCACCCTTCCCGAGCTCCCGTTTGCCTCGATTCGCGTGAAACTTCCGTATTTCGATCAAATACGCACCCTACTACTTCGAAACAACCTTTCGAATCACTTTCCGTGTCCCGTACACACCTCCCGAGCCAAAGGAGTCGACCCTAGCCATAGGTATAACTCCCTCTCTCTAAATCTCTCGTTCCGTCTCGGTTTACGCGCCAGTCGCTATAACCGTTTCGAACGTCGTTACCAAAATGTAGACGCCTCCGTCTAACGGGGTCCGATATGTTTTAGCCCCTCGATCCTCTTCTCTTTCCGTAAGAGAAGTAATCGCGGGTTAAAACGGCGTTCCGACCCCGTTCCGTTTACTTTTATTGTCATTTATCAATTCCGGATCGATCGATCCGTTGATCGTCATTTAATTTCTGTCATTTACAAATCCGAGCCGTTTGGCCTCGTTGATCGTCATTTACAATTCCGAGCCGATTGGCCTCGTCGATCGTCATTTACAATTCCGGGTCGTTTGATTCCGTTGACACTGCTTTAAATACTGTCATTTACAAGTCCGACCCGTTTGGATCGTGATAGTATTTACCTTTCAAAGTCCGAGTCGCAACCCGATTCGTTGATCGCATATCATTTAATACGCATTTTTCCCGTAAAAATCGTTAACAATGTAATGCCCGGTTCAAAACCGGAGTTCGTCCGTCGAACTCTCTTTCAAAACGCGCGAAATGACGTTCGGCCTCCGAATGCTCATCTTCAAACTAAAAGCCGCCATTTGACACTTAAAATCATTTAATACGCATTTTTCCCGTAAAAATCGTTAACAATGACTCGCACGGTTCAAAATCGACGTTTGTCACGCAAACGCTCATTTCAAACTCAAAATCGACGTTTGCCACGCAAACGCTCATTTCAAACTCAAAATCGACGTTTGTCACGCAAACGCTCATTTCAAACTCAAAATCGACGTTTGCCACGCAAACGCTCATTTCAAACTCAAAATCGACGTTTGCCACGCAAACGCTCATTTCAAACTCAAAACCGACGTTTGTCATTCAAACGCTCGTCTTTTCAAACAAAGTCACCTAATCAAACGTTTGTCATTCAAACCAAGATTAAGCTTGTCATTCAAGCCCCCATTTCAAAAGACACACACACACACACACACGATTTCGATAAAGGTAGAAAGACTCGTCATGCGAGGCGTTTCGGGCGATCTCGTAATACTCTACCCGAAACGTAACTTGACCTTCGAACCTAACAATCTCTGGTACTAAAAGCTTTTTACTCGTTTTTGCTGCTAATAAAAATGATCCCCTTTTTCAAAGCCTTTTCCTAAGTTTTTGCTACCAATAAAAACGACACCATTTTCTAAAGCCGTTTCGCAACGTTTGGGCTCAAAATACAAAAACCGCGTGGCGACTCCTCATTTTTCCTTCCCATGAAGCGAGGTCTCAGACACCAACCCCCCGCGAAAGACAACCGCGTTTCGCGCCCGCGCGCGAAATCCCGCGTAATTTCAGTTGGCGACTCCGCTGGGGAAAAGATACTTTTTTCAAAACTGCCAATGTTTTCTAAAAAGCCTTCCGTGGGTCAAACTTTCGTTTACCCTTCCTCGTTTTCGTGTGTGTGAGTTCCTTTAAACCTCGAACGGTTTGTTTTTTTTCAAAGGCATTACATTGTCAACTTTTCAAAATCTTACCATGTTTGTGCATCCCCATTCATGTTCGATTTTCATGCTGTCTTTTGAACTGTGCATCATAAATTCTTTAAGACACATTCTGAAAAAAATCTCTGTTTTACTCAGAAAAAGAATTTTAGTGACCGCACACTATGCGCACTTGCTGCCTCGGAACACCGCACTTCACGTGCACTTGCTGCCTCGGTACACTGCACACTACAACCCCTAACCCGGGATGGCCTTATCAGTTGCACCCCGATTGGCACGGAGATGCCTTTCGGGGGCGCACAGGGTCGTCCCAAACATCCCATCCTAGCCCGTGTAAGCCATGCACTCTTTGTGTCACACTTTGTCCAAGACCCCGGTTGGTTTTTGGCTTAGCTCGTGTCATAAAGCCTAAGTGTATGTTTTTCACGCCGGGCCCCGCTCCGAGTCAAGCTCGAGAGTTTGAGACCGAAGGTCGTTCCCGACCCGAAGTCTTGAGCTTTTCAACCTTGACTTTGACGCGGAGCTCTGCCGAAAAATATACCCGAAGGTTCAATGTGACGCCGTGTCACCAAACCTCGCCGTATGTATCGTGCCAGCCACAACTTGGCCAACGCTAAAAAGCTAAGGTCTCTCGCACAAGCGAGTCAGGAGAGGTCATGCCGAAATTTTGGCACGATCCCCGCCTTAACTTAAGGACGTTGACTTCGACCGTGGCCCGTACGTCACACACGTTGAAAGTTTGCGTGATCAGCTAGCCTTAAGTTCACTTTTTCCTTTGTCGGTGGAGCTCGCTTGCCTTATCAGACCTCGCTTGGGATAGTCCGTCCTGAGAAAGATGATCTACAATGGAAATGAGGGGCTTATAAGCGTAGTGACGAGATCCACTGATTAGAGCTCTAGGATTAGTTGCGAAAAAGAAGACTCGCTCTTTTCCAACCGATTAGGACTCTGAGAAAACGCGCTTTAAGTAAACATTAATCGGTAACTGCACATTGCACAAGCCCGAAAACCTTGAGCCAAATACCCTTTTCCGAATCCTAAACCCTTCCTTTCGTTCCCCATAGCGAGCAGAAAGTGGTTGATTTCCGAGTCGAGCGCCTTGCCAGGATCACCGTAACGCGGCGGCGTCGAGGCAGTTCTTCGGTTCCCTCGGTTCCCTCGGCCCAGAATTTCCGACATGTCTAGCTCATCGAGAAATCGTGACGGGGAAGGACCCCGCCACCGGTAACAGATATGACATTGGAAGAAGCCATCGGGCTTGTGAGGTTCACAAGAGGCAGAAGAAGATCAGCAGAATTTCGTGGTACGGCTTTCGAATGAGCGTGGTATAGCGGCTATCCCCGTCAGACGGTACTTTTGTCCTGGTCGAGGATGACGTTTCCCCGAAACCAGTTCACCAAACCTTCTATCAGGTTCCTCCCCCGCCAACTTACGGGATGCCTTCCAACCAAGGAAACGGCCGAGGCCTAGGCTCCATGTTGCCACCTCTCGGGGCAACCCTGTCATTTTTGGTCGGCCCGGTGCTACTCCTATCACTCAATACCACCGGCGCACCGGCCGGACCATCTCAGGATGCGAATATTCCTCAATACCCTCCCGGGTTCGTCCCGTTGCCTATACACGAATCCCTAAACACCGGGACAAACCCCGATACTGATTCGAAAAGGCTCCCATATATCCACATATACCAAGCCTTCCACCTCCAATCACTACCGCTCACGTGGTAGCACCCGGCGCCGAGCCTCACATTCCACCACTGGACCCAACCTTAGCCTGGATGGTTGAGCAGATGAAAGACCTGAAAGCCACCATGAGCGGCTCAAAGCGGAAACGCTCAAATCCACGAGATCCGGGAACGGTCACGCCTCTCCCGCCAAGTTCGAATGCGGGGATGGACCGATTCGACGAAACCGAATGTCCTTAGACGCACGTCGACACCTACGTTCTCGGCATGAGAGCAAAAGGAGCAACCCTCCAAAGCAAATGGCCGACCACTTCCGGCATACGCTTAAAAGTTCGGCGTTACGATGGTTTCGAGGGTCAAGCTGCGGATCGCCACACTGGGAACAGATCGGTAACATCTTCCTGGAACGGTACAGATCCAACTTAGAGTGGGAAACAAGTCGCGAGGACTTAATCACCACCGAGCGAATGCGGATGAAAGTGTTGGGGAATTCTACAAGAGATGGAGCCGGAAACTCTCGAGATCATGGAGCCCCTTTCCAAAGACGAACGGATGCGGATCTTCAAGTCCTGCTTAAGACCGTCCATCGAACTCTCATCAGTCACAATTTCTTCCCGGATCTCGGGCCATGGTTAATGCCGGCTCACGGTTCGAGAAGGATCTCAAGGAAAAGTTGGCTACCGCACGGCCATACAGTATACCGCTCAACGGTTGCATTCAATCCCGCACCGGCCCCGGCAAAGGGAAAGATACGTCCGTCAACTACGTCCATCGGGGACAACGGTCGGGTAACGAGGAAACAGTCCCGCAAAGCAACAATTCTACTCGGAAAGCGGCTGCCTGTACACTTCGACAAGTTGGACATGCCACGAGCAAGATCTTGGAAGGGTTAATCAAGGAGGGTCTCCTTAAGCCCGTTGCCAATTACAAACCCAAAATTCCCGTAGCCAATGCGGACAAGAGCAAATCTTGCGCCTTCCATCGGTATCACGGCCATACCACTGACAATTGTTTGGGGTTACGATACGAAATCCGAACTTGATAGAAGAAGGCAAGTTGGAGCGCCCCCGTGGGCCCAATACGATCGGGAAACCCTTTTCCGAACAATAACAGCGTGAATTCCATTGAGTGGGTGCCCAAGAAGAGTGCCACGGAACCAGTTTCTCCGCCTCTTCAGCTGGATCCTCCTCTAATGTCCACATCGGCTACGATGTTTGCGGCACTCCGCCCGCCTGGAGTACGAGTCCCGAGAAGCGTTCGGAGCAATCCTCAGAGAAAACAAAGAAGAAATCCTCTCAACAAATCGAGAGAAAGATACGAAGCTGGGATACCGGTGTAGGAACACTTGGAGAACCCTCGGGAGGTTCGACTCACTACGTGCTGTACTCCGGCCAATCCTCTTTGCCTCCAGTGCCATGCAACTTTAGAGCGAGACGGGGGTGGGAAAGCCGAAAAGTCCCTGAAACCAGAATTCAGCCCCTGGGACACCGGAATACCTCGGATCTTGGTAATCTTATCGCGCCGGTAAGCTTAACTCGCGGGATCAGCTAAGATTCAATTTGTCCGGCTTCCGAGCTCGGACCGGTAAAGGAAGATCAAGGTCGGCTTGGCAATCGCACTCGATCAATGTGCTAACCAAGGGCGGCGGCCGCCACAGCAGGCAGCCTCAACACACTCCCGAGGTTCCGGCAAAGGCTTTACCTCGCAAGAGGAAGACAGGAAACGGATGGCTGGATGACTCTCCTTCTACGGATAGAGACGAGATCTACGACTCCCGTCTGTATGGCAGTATGATCACGTTCTGTGACGAAGACCTACCGAGAGATGCCTCGGGGCACAACGAAGCTCTGTACATCACTCTCAAACTCAACACCATATCACTCCCCGGAGTATTGGTAGATAATGGGTCACCAAGTTAATGTTCTCCCTCTCGGCATGATGCGAGCTCTCCGCATCCATAAAAGCCATCGATTCCGATTCGGCTCGGACTATCAAGGCCTACGACAACTCGTCTCGTCCCATCCTGGGGACAGTGACTCTGGAACTCTGGTTTGAAACCCAAATGGTGCCAGCAAAATTCCACGTGATGGACATTCCATCCGAGTTCACAGCTCTTTTGGGACGCCCTTGGCTACACCACATGAAAGCCATAGCTTCCACTCTCCATCAGTGTGTTAAGTTCATTAACCGGCAGGGAGATCTTGAAGTCATCCGAGGGGATAGTTTCCTCATAGGAAACAAAGTCGAGACAGTAGCCAAGCGTGTCCGCACTCAGGCACCGGGGGTACCTCCTTCGAATCAACCAAGGGACTACCGGGGCAAATCTCATCAGAATCCCTCAGAGTCCGGAGATGCTAACTATGTAAACTTACTCGAGCGGGAGCGGACTCAAGCAGTCCGATACATCAAGTTCAACTGTCGTTTCCAACATTTGGAGGCAGATTGGAAGGAAACGCTGAATATCGCCATGATGCGGGCACATAAACCCCCTGTCTCTGCTCAGAGATTCGTCAGCATTCTCCAAACCCATTCTCTGGCCCTGCCAGGCGAAGAAATCTTCGTGATAAAGGTTGACAAGCACCGTCATACTCATCTCGAATGCATGGAAGTCGTATGGGATGTCTCCACGAGAAAGATTCCCGCTAACTTTTCTTCTCCAAGAAGAGCACGAGATTTTCCTAGTTGCTCCAAAGAATGCAAACAGGCGCAATACGTCCCTACACCTGGATTGAGCGATCGATGACGATGAATCTGGACTCTCACGGAGTCGAGGACGCGCGGACCCGCAAGGCAGACCTCTGCATTCCACATGCTCGGTTTTGAGGATGGAACTCCTTCCGATCAGGTCACCTACGACCAAGGTTCCAATACCATGGAAATTGTCAAGCTCAACGGCCCGGAAGCGGCTATCCGACAATTGGAAGTTACCGGTTGACACGACAAAAGAATCCTCTACGATCAAGTGAATCGGCAGCGACTTCGTCAGCATCATCTATTCCGGATACCCCGATGATACCAAGGATCCGGTCCTTATCGTCGGATTCGCAATACCAAGGTCACCCTCGACAGCCGCCCGCTCATGGTAAACGAGGCTGGCCAAGCGAGCTCGAGCTCATCACTACTTCCGAGTACCGGCCCCAGTGGCAACCGGCCCGTGCCGTCGGTCAAGCTTATACCCTCAAGCGCCGCCAAGGCCAAGGGCAACGGCGAAGGAGACCAAGCTCCTCACCCTGCTACAAGTCGAGATCAACCTCGGGAATGCTTCCGCGGCCACCTCAGAAACATCATGTGAAAGTCTTCCCCGCGAGGCGTGAGTCGGCTTTCCGGCATGGAAATGACCACCTCAAAGCATCAACATGCTCCGCTTCTCGATTCTACCCACCACCATGCGGCCTGGATTCGAGACATCCCCGGTGGGGCAGACCGGCTAGCCTGGAGTAGACTTGGCGATCGAGCGAGATCACGAGACTGTCAACATTGCAGAATTCAATACCCCCGTGGGGTCAATCAAGCAAATATGGGCAAACTTCTTGGTAATCGAGATCAAGGAAGGCCGCATGGAACGTCCCAGTCTGACTTCCTTCGTCAACGTAATCCAAGTGTTTTCGCCATTCGGCGATTTGAATGTAATCACGGTTCAGGACACTAGTCAGATGATGCGCACCTACGGAGACTGTTTAGCTCTCGCAAGGAAAGCCCTCATGGAACTAGCCGCTCAAGAAAGTCTTCTTTGGGACGAAGACCAAGCTCGAAAGACCTACAGGGAACAATCCCTTAAAGTGTCACAAGCAGCTTCAGACAGAAAGCTAGAGGCCACTCTAGACCAGTTCGACCTCAAGAGTTTTGCTCATGGCAACTTCCCTGACTACCGTCTGTTCTCATCCAACCCTCTCGCCAAACGAGGGTGGTCAACGGTCCCAATGACCTAGGAGATGGAACGACACGGCAGAACGAATCTCGGCGCTTACCTCCCCGAGGAAAGCAAGTTCTATATGGAAGCGACGATGAAGACGATGAAACCATTCTCTTCCAAGTCGGGCATGAAGTCAACAAAACCGGACTCCCGAGGTCACGGGAGGATGGGAACGGATCATTTCCGCACTCAAATTGAAAGGCCAACTCGGGGAGGAAGGTCTATTTAAAAACAAGAGGAGGATGGAAATTCGTCTCGAGCAACTACTCAGGAAATTCCACGAGCTCAGCGGCATTCGTTTACAGAAACGATCAACCGGGGACGGCAACCGAGTCACATGGGCCGATGTTCGGGAAGCCGTGTACTCACCTTCCGACATACCCGCCACTCGGATAAAGCAGAGGAGAAAACTCTCCCCGATGGAGGTTTACCTAGATCGCGCACGCAAATCAAAGAAGCACTGGCTATTCTCACATGGGAAGAAACGCAGGCATTAACTCTCGACGCGAGGCTCCATTGCAAGAAAGTTGATCTGGGCCAAAGTGGAGGAAAACTAGCAAACCATGAATATCGCCGGACCCAACTCCAGAATGCCTGAGTATGCTTTCGGCAAGAAGGAAAGGAATGCGATATACCGTGAAGAGATCAAGGAGACCGTTCGCTTGAGCCGAGAACTCTCCAAACCTCCCCGGAGGAGTTAGCAAGCCTGATTCGATTCAGCGAACCACCCCGTTATGCACCGACATTCGAACAGGCTGCGGCAAATGATTAAACTACCTCCATGCGCGAAGCATCCTAAGCCGGTATCTGCAGGACGAGAATCCGTCAAGGCTGCCGAAGCTCCAGGGAATACATCCACAATGTGAAAAAACAGTGAGTTGAGGGAAGACATATGGCCTATGCTACGAGGAATCCTCCTCTAACTATGGCTCAACTCGGAGCGGCACTGTTCGAAGGGACCAAACCTGATGTCGGCGTTCTAACCCGATCGGGCCAAATCCATGCATCACCACCTAAGGCCACCAAAAGCCGACGGAGCAGGAATTGCAATCCGGCCGGCCCGAAGACGCAAGTTCCGTTGAAAGAGGACCCGATCCTCACTCGGCTCAAGCGAGACTCGGGCGAACATTTCCCTTTGGTCTCTGCTCACCTCTTCATATCCTCACAAGCTCGAAGCTAGAGGAAAGCACAGCCCGTACCATGGTCCCCGTGGGCGCAACCCTGAGATGAAGTCATTCGGATGATTGGCAACATCCACTACGGCAACATTATCACCTTCACGATTTGGACCTTCCAAAATTTGGGGCGATCACAATGAGCCACTCTACATCACATGATCCGGTGGACGAGCGTCGCCTTCCCCGCGTATTGGTAGACGGAGGTTCCGGAATGAATATCTTGCCCGCCAAGATGATGGACCTGCTTGACATCATGACCACGAGATCTTAAGCCTTGATCCACTGTCGAGGCCTATGACTCTACTTCCCGTACGGTTCTTGGGATTGCTACTCTTAATATACGGTTCGGCAAGCGGATGATTCCCACCGAATTTCAAGTGTTGGACATTCCAATCACTTTCCACAGCCATCTGGGCGTCCTGGCTGCATCAAATCAATGGCGTGGCATCCACCCTTCATCGGTGCCTCGAGTTCATGCAAGGCAACGAGCTAACCACGGTCTACGGCGACGGCGTCACCGAGGGGACCTGCACCAACGGCATTCCAGTGTTAGAAATCAAGCATGATGACGACATGGCATTAACTGGATTCACCCTGGAGACCTCCAAGATCCAAATATGCAACGTGGACCTTCCAATGTCTCATGACAAGATCCCTCCTGCCATGAAGATGATGAAACTCATGAACTTCATCCCAGGACTGGGGCTCGTCAAAGGTTACAAGGCCGACACCAAGTCATTGAAGTCAAGGACCACACCACGGTCCGGGGGCTTGGCTACGATGCTAACACCGGGCGACATCAAGGAAAACAAAGGTCTCGCCCGCACCAAGGCGGCGGCCGCAAAGGGAACCTCCGACGGCAGCACCCAATCTCGGCCTTACGGCTTTGACCTCGCTCATTACTTCACCAAGGCAGAACCGACAGTAGAGCGAGGGACCGACAAGGAACCGACAGAGCGAGGGGACCGGCGGCAGGACTGACAGCGGCGGGACGGGGGCGAGGGCAAGCGAAGGCGAGGAGGACCGACAGTGGAGGCCCGATGAAGATGAGAAAGAAGCGAGGATAGTCAGCACGAAGACTACGAAAGGATGGAACGGCTAGCACGGGACCTCAAGCGTTTCGAGAGGACTCAAGGCTAATCCGATTAGGGGAGCGTTCCTCGACATCACGGCTCTACCTGGACCAAGCTGCCACCACGAGTCCGGCACGAGTACACATTCAAGGGAATCCCAGAGATGTGGAAGGAGCAACTCAAGGTACTCTCCATGGGAAACGAGGTTGTTCGGATCAGCCGCCGAGGCCACATTCGAGACGGTAACTCCAAAGCGAAGGAACCGGTAGAAGACGCTCTCGGTGGACCGGCTCTCTGAGTCTTTTGAAGAAGTCATGGAGGTGCCAAACACGATTGACACAGGCTCAGAAAATAGCATGATCGCCATGATTGGGACGGCGAAGCCAAGCCTCTCAATCCCCGAACCCTCATCAAGCATCCAACAATGCCACTGAAGAAATGGGTAACTTTCACCGGACGAGGGCAAGCCGGGCGAGTGGAAGACAAGCCGGGCCCGCACCCACATCTCCCTAAACCCGGTCTCAAACCCTCACGAGTCGAGTCCTTGTAAAAGTCCGATCCTCTGAGTCATCCAACGGCCTTACGCCGGAGGACTATGATAATGTAGCCAATCATGTATCTCCATTCTCGTTTAATGAAAAGTCGACCTTTCGGAGTATCCTCTCATTGCCACTTTAACAGCGATAAGTTAACAAACAACTTAAAGACGTTAATAATTCAATTGATAAAGAAAGCGAGACACATTAAATGAACAATACATTAGAGAAGTTCTCGGCGTGTAATCGACCAAGAGGACAACCGGGCCCAAGCTGCCGAAGAGGTTATGACCAAAGTGAACACAGGGTCGGTGCAAGAGCCTAAAGAGACACAAGTGGGCGGTTTCTTCGCCGATGCGAGAAAGAGAAGCCACGATAAGCCTCCTCCGGGAGTATGTTGACGTGTTCGCTGGTCATACCGGGACATGCCGAGGACTCGATCCCTCGATCGTAGAGCACAGAATTCCCTTGGATCCCGAATCCAAGCACATCCAAGCGAGGCTGCGCAAGATCAAGCTAGAGTGGTCCTTGCAAGTGAAAGAAGAGATTGAGAAAATGCTTCGAGTTGGTTTCATCAGAGTGATTGAGTACCCGACTTGGCTCTCCAACATCGTGACGGTCACCAAGGCCAATGGAAAGGTCGGATCTTTGTGTGGATTTAGGGATCTCAACAAGGCCAACCCTAAAGATGATTTCTCACTGCGTAACATCGACATGCTGGTCGACACCACGGCAAATTTCGAAGTAAAGTCCTTCGTGGACGGGTTCGCTGGATAAAACTAGATCAAGATGCCCGAGGAGGATCAAGCCAAGACTGCCTTCACCACTTCGTGGGGGACATATTGCTACACGGTCATGCTGCCGATTCGGTCGAAGCCATTTGGGGCTACTTACCGGCGGCTGCGGCGGCCCTCTTCCATGACATGATTCACAAGGAAATCGAAGTGTATGTCGACGACATGATCATCCACTCAGAGGATCGAGACATGCGGCATATGACGGATACGAGGAAGTTCTTGACGGACTCGAGAAAACACTCCATGAGATTGAACCTGCGAAGTGCACCTTCGGCGTCAGCGCGGCAAGGTACTAGGGGTACATGGTTACGAGAAAGAGGTATCGAAGCCGATCCCAAGAAAATCAAGGCCATCATCGACATGAAGCCGCCTCGAGACCACTGACGAAGTGAAAAGCTTCATGGGAAGACTTCAATACATCGATCGCTTCATCAACCGGTTGACATCTCTCTGCGAGCCCATGTTCAAGCTGATGAAAAAGAATGCCGACATCAAATGGGACTCCGAGTGCCGAGACGGCTTTCGAGAAAATCAAGACCTACTTGGTAAATCCCCCAGTCTGTGCCCACCACATGAAGACAAGCCACTACTCCTATATCGACGATATGAGACACGTCAATCGGGCAATCTTTGGCACAAGAACGAAAGGTTCCAAGGTTGAGCATGCAATCTACTTCGTAAGCCGGAAGCTTCAAGGAAGTGAACTCGGCTACTCGGCATTAGAGAAAACTTGTACCGCCTTGGTATGGGTAGTCGGGAAGCTGAAACACTACATGCGGTCACATTCGGTGCTTCTGGTCTCTAAAATGGACCCCGTCCGATATCTCTTTGACAAGCCGTCACTGTCGATGCGACTAGCCAAGTGGTCATTCTTCTGGTGAGTTCGACATCAAGTACATGGTCGAGAAAATCAACAAAGGGCGAGTATTGGCGAGATCGGTTGGCCGACTTCCCAAGCGGTGAACCCGTACGGGTCACGATCCGCAATTTCCGGACGATGGAATCTTTTCACTCGACAGCGCAAACCGCCGGCAACTCTTCTTCGATGGGGCAGCCAACAAGAAGGGGAATGGTATTGGAATGCTCCTTGTCGATCCCAGGGACGAGCATACTCCCATAGCCATCAAAATTTGAATTCCCGAAGCAACCAACAATGCGGCGGAATACGAAGCATGTGCAGCCGGTGGAAGCCGCCCTCGGCGCGACATCTCGGGAATTGGATGTATACGGAGACTCGGCATTGATCATCAATCAAGTGTCCAACAAGTGGAAGACGGTAGATTACGGCCTCCCGAAGTACCACGCGTACATGGAGGAGCTCATTGCTCGGTTCAAGGACATCTCTTTTCATTATTTGCCAAGAGACGGGAACCGCCGCAGATGCCACAGCAACCCTCGCCTCTCTTGTCAAAATTCCCGATGGGAAAGCAGTAAAACCCCTCAGAATAGGCAGACGGGAAACACCCGCCTATTGCTGTGAGATCGAAAAAGAAAAAGAAACGATCGACGAACCCTGGTACAATCAAATTTACCAGTACCTCCAAAACGGAGAAGCTTCCTTCACAAATGAAGATGGAAAATACAAAGAAGGGATCAAATCCAAAATCATGATGGCATTAAAACGCCTGGCATCCCATTTCGTCATCCTGGGGGGTATGTTGTACAAGAAGCACCACCAAGGACCACTCCTTCGGTGTGTAACGAGCTAATGAACGAAGTTCACAACGGAACCTGCGGTCCGCACATGAACGCCCGAGAATTGACACAGATCATTCTCCATATGGGATACTACTGGATATCAATGGAAACAGACTGCATCCAGTTCGTCCGAAGCTGCGACAAATGTCAAAGGTTCTCCAATCTCAATCATATCCCTCCTCATGAACTCTATTGCATGACTACACCCTGGCCTTTCGCCACATGGGGAATCGACGTCATCGGCAAGATCACTCCACCAGGGAGAAATGGTCACGAGTTCATTCTAGTCGCAGTCGACTACTTCACCAAATGGGTAGAAGCCAGATCGTACAAGGTACTGAATTCTAAGAAGGTGGCCGAGTTCATCCGAGAGAACATCATGTGCCGATACGAAGTGCCCAACGAGATCATATCCGACAATGGGACCCACTTCGAAGGAGATTGTGACCAACTTGGCCGAATTCGAGTCACACGTCACAAGTATTCTCCTTACGAGACCACAAACCAATGGTGCGGTAGAGGCGGCCCAGCAAGACTATCGCCATGATAATCGGAAAGATGACAACCGGAGGTCGGGGCGGCCCGAAAAGCTACATTTAGCCCTGCAGGGATACGAACATCAGTCGGAACCGCTACGGGGAGACTCCGTTCGCGCTTACCTACGGAATGGAAGCGATGTTGCCCGTGGAATTGGAAATTCCATCCCTCCGAGGAATCCTCTTGGAAAACGGGATCAATGAAGTCGAATGGCTACGAGCCATCACGACGAACTTGCTCTACTTGACAAGCGCAGATTGAAAGCCATGGAACACGCTCGAGCCTACCGGAGCGAGAATGGCCCGAGCATTCGACAAGAAAGTCAAGATCCGAGACATCGAGAGAAGGCGACTTGGTGCTAAAGGAAAAGCCTCCTACGCGAGACCAATCCCCTCGGAAAGTGGGAGCCTACTGGATAGGACCGTTCGTGGTACAAAGAATCTTCTGGGAGGAGCCATGAAGCTAGCGAGATTTGGACGGGAAACCCTTTCGTTAACCCCGTGAGACGGAAGCAAGCTCCCGCAGATACTTCGTTTGAGGAAGAGCACGAGTCAACTCTCCTTCCCCATACACCATCCCTTGATAAAATTAAAGTGCTAAAAGAGTAATACCCATTTGGATACATTCCCGCTAATGATCCGAGGTAAAAAGCGAGTCGCACTCCTTTTGTCTTTGTTTTTCTCAAATTCACCTAAAAGTGTCGAACTACGGTGACCTGAGCCCCTTAGTCCAATTGTAAAAGGGGAACGTAGGCAGCCATCATTGGTTCGGTCTCAAAAACAAAAAAAAATACAATAAGCATCAATTGCTTGCGTTTCAAAAAACTCTTTTCATTTAACCTACAAATTCATAACAATTAAAACAATCTTTGATGAGTCCAAGCACGGTCAACTCTTGACTCGCTACACGCTAGCAAAACTACAATAAAACATTAATCAATTAATGTGTCTGCAATGATAATTGGTGGATACTCTGGACAGCAAGGTCAACCTAGTTTCTCGTACTTGGTCCTTCATCCTTCTTCCCCTTCCCTTTCCCACGGCGAGTGTTCTTCACCTTCACGGGAAATATTCCGGTAGTCCTTCTACCTGGCTCAGGGACCCTTCCCGACACCTCTATCAAACCTGTAGCTGTCAACGCAGCCCTTTCTCTAGCTTTGTCTCGAGCTGCCTCGCTTCGAGCCATCATTACCGTGCTCTGATTTGCCTCCCGATCAGCATTGGCCTCATAGTCAGCCATGGCATTCCCAGTCTGATTCCGAGGGTTAGCCCCCGCTTATCCTCCTCAAGGTCGAGCTGTCCGGGTGATCAACACCCAACGGCTCACTCCGTCTCCACAAGATAGACATCTGTGTCTCCCTATACACTCTTCGTACTAGGTTCGGATATTGCACGACGACGAAAGTGCTCCCTCTCTCCGGTGAAGGAGAACCATGGCAGGAAAGGACGTGTATTGCCATCACCGTGTGAGCAGCAATAGCGTCGAAGGATCCTCCATCAGCAGAGATCCCACCTCAAAGGTAGCAGCATATCTCAAACCCGTCAATGGCACCTGCTCCAGCCCGTGCTTGTCGCGAGAACCAACGATGGAATGTAGAAAGACGTGCGAGACGGCCCCGGCACTCGACAACCAACGGACCCTCACGAGTGGTCCGACAAGTCTGTAACTTCCGGTGGGGAACCCACCATCGCAAGTGATGCGTGCGAGTCTGGCCATCCCGGAGCTCCGGCTCGGCTGATCACCCCCTATCACCAGAGGACGTCGAGAGAAGGACCAAGCGTCACAAGACATTGGCACCTCAGGCATCATCTACAGTCTCTCCCTCAACCACATGGTAAGCATAGCGGGACTCCCTCCCCACATGTATCGGCTACCGGTCGCCATCCGACCTATGCCTAGGATCGTCTCGCCCAAGACCAATGGCACGATGTCTCCTCCGTTCCGGCATTGCCTCACCAGGTCCAGTACACTGTGATGGCACACACCCAGGGACGTGAACGTGAACAGAGTAGCGATCGCGCACAGAGCAAACGCGTCCCACGCAAAGACGCTCCCCTCAGCTCCGGCGAATCTTTCGGGCAGCCCCGAAATGTCAACATAATCAGTATCCAGTATCAGCATCCCGTATGCTTCTCCAGCCGAGATACCAAGCAAAGACACTAGCTTCTCAACAGTGGCCATGCCACCATCATACGGAAGCTGTTCCGTCTCAGGTCCTCCGTACGTCCCAGAACCGAGACGCGGCTCTCAAAATATCCCAATCAGGCATGAGCTCCTTCAAAGCCCAAACAGATTTCATCCCGTAACAGCCTTCGAAGAACCCCTTGTTCTGCCTCGTGTGGTTCCGTACCCACGACTGAAAATTGTCCAAGTATCGCTCTTGCATCCGAGACGATAGCTTAGGAAAAGGAGCCATGACAGAAAGCGAAGGAAACTTATGAAGTGTGAGAAAATGCAGCTGATTGATCAAAAGCAATGCGCAGTTTCTTACCAATTGCAAAGCTGAAACTGCAATTTAAAGAATCTGGAAATTCACTCGTAGTCCGGCCGGACTCCCCCTGCAGTTGACTTGGTCAACTCTGCAGCCAGCTGCTCCCAAATTGGAAGCAATTCCAAACGATTCCCTATTCACACCTTTATGAAACCTGCGTACTGCCCCTGGTTTCATTCAATCAATATCAATATCCCTTCCGCCCCGGGCTCGTGCAACAGTGCAAATAATTAAAATCAGTGCATATAGGCTTAATTTTTGACTCGTTCAATTTTTAATGCATGTTTCATTTTATTTATTTTTGATTAACCTACTTCCTTATTTGCCAAAAAATAACAGAAGGTGATCACAGAATAAATGTGCGAAATACAGGTTTCGCCCC
The DNA here is from genome assembly GCA_022495995.1 of Adenophora triphylla var. japonica. Taxonomy (NCBI): domain Eukaryota; kingdom Viridiplantae; phylum Streptophyta; class Magnoliopsida; order Asterales; family Campanulaceae; genus Adenophora; species Adenophora triphylla. The sequence continues at coordinate 755,081 of JAFEMH010000157.1, read as the reverse complement.
ATGGGCGCCTTTTAAAAGCAGTTCAAATCAAGTCGTTCCAGACGATACATACAAAAGAGAGAAAGAAAGCATTAAAAAAGAGGACTACTCCGAGTCCTGTTCGTCATCCGAGCACTCGATGAACTGCTCCGCAGCCGCCGGATCCGTCTCGAACAGAAAAGCCCCGAATTCCTCCAGGCGGGAATATGCAAAAGGCCTCCTCGGCGTCCGTGAACTCGAGGACTCTCCCCTCTCGTGCCCCGAGTGCGAAGGAGGATAAGCTCCAAATCCAGCCGTTCTGCCCGCGAACTGGCCAAACCCCTGTGCAAAGTCCTCCCCACCAGCCGTGGGAGCAGGCAAACCTCTCGGCCCAGACGGCCTCGGCTCACGAACATCTACGCTCCTCCGGGAACTGCACCGCATGAAATCCACGAGCCTCCTAGCGTAGGCGGACCACCCATCCACCAGCCTCATAGCGTCGTTGTACGTACGGCCAGACACCTGCGAACCAGGAAAGTCATCAGAAAGCAAGCAGAAAGTACAGATGCAACATTTGCAGAATACTACTATCAAATGCAGAAAATCAAAAGAAATGCTCACCGGAGTATTAGGGTCAACCCTATACCGAGGTCTCGGCTCATCTGGAATCGGGATCACCAGTCGTCTGCGTGAACCATCCAGTCCCTCGTACGCCAGCCTAGCGCATGGGATCGGAAGATCTCGGGGACCTCCAGGGACCTCTCCCTCCCTGTGCTGCACCTGTGGGCTCCTCAACCTCATCCTCAAGAAAGCATCATAGTTGGCCCCCGCTATGATGTACTCGGTATAGAACGCACCCTGTCCGTACCTCTCCAGCTCCTCCATCGGTATCTCCCGAGGATGCTGCATGTGCATAGAAGGATCCACCGGCACCAACGGAATGGACCCCGGGCCATGCTGACGGGTCACCCGCTCCCCCAGATACATAGCGTCGCAATGAAGTCCCACCAGGAGCTTCCTCCGCCGCGTCACCTCGCTAGCCACCTGAACCACGCCGTGGTGGAACCGACTCCACCAGGTCAGCTGGATCCTCTCAGAGAAATCTCGGTTCAGTGCCTGAGACACCTCCTCGTATGACACTCGAGTGCCTACTCTCGACGAGACTGGCTTCCTCGCTATCTTCTGCCAAACCAGCACGGCAGGGAACAGGGGTCGATACGCATCCCTAATGTCCCACGACTGCGGACTGAACACCTCATAGCACCAGACCTGCCAAGAGAATGGAAAGTTATGTCAGCTACAAAGCAGATACATACGAGTACATAAAAGAGGCAAGGAAGAGAAAAAGATATGAACTTACATCCAAGACAGGTGTGAAGCAGCTCAAGGAGTTCTCCTCTCCCCGCGAGAATCTGTCCAGTGAATAGTAGAGCTCGGCCAGTCCAGCTTCCCCCTCACGGCATCCAAGTTTGTCAGCGACCCAAGCAGAGGGAAGTGACAAGACGTGTCGGAAGTCGGGAACAAAGTCGCTGACAATGCGAACCAAATGAACCCTCGAGCCAGGCGCTCTGCGGTCATCCTCAAAGATCCAGCCAAATAAGCGGCAATGCCTGCCTCCAGATGCCTCTCCATCGGCCTGTACCGAATGCCTAAGCCCCTGGCATCGGTAATGTCAAAACCCAGCAGCTCAGACAACTGCTCCCGGGTATAGCCGTTCACCCACACCAGCGTGTTGCCATAGAATGGCAACCCAATGATAGCAGCAAAATCCGTGGGAGTCACCGTCGCCTCCCCCCATCTGAAATGGAAAGTGTGGGTCGTATCCCACCAATACTCACTCAGAGCAATGTACATGGACCTGGCCCTCGACGTCGCAGCTATCGCAGCTACCGCACCGATGAGTCCAGCCAATCCGGAGTCAAGCACCAGCTGCCGCGGACTCCTCTCTCCCTCTCGAGCCACGTCTGGGATTATCTCCCACAATGCTCTCACTGCCTCAAAGGCACCCCGACTCTTCTGGTTGTGGGTATCAACCTCCCCTGTCCCCTGCAGGCGAACAAGACAAGAATACGTCAAGCACAGAAGCAACATCAAGGAATGCACGAACGCATGTCAAAAGAATGCAATGCAGATATGGTTCTCATTTATTTCCTACATATATTTCCCTCCTTTCGAAAACTCCGTCGAATCCGGAACTTTCAAAATCTTTCGAAAACTCCGTCGAATTCGGAACTTTCAAAATCTTTCGAAAAATCCGTCGAATCCGGAACTTTCAAAATCTTTCGAAAAATCCGTCGAAACCGGAACTTTCAAATCTTTTCGAACATTTCGAAAATTTACTCCGTCCCGAATTAAAGCTACTTTAATTTTGGAAAATGCATCTAGACAAGGAATTTTGCAACCAAAATTTTTATGTCATCCACCCATGATGTCAATTGAACTACATCCTAGTCAATTTCGACAAAGATTCATGGCAAAGTCAAAAGCCCCAATTCAAGAACCAAAATCTCTAAGTTCATTCCTAGTCAAATTTCTAACATTTAAAGAATGCACATTCTTAAAATTAATGGAATTTGAGGGAAACTTACTTGTCTCTCGATCCCTCCTTTGGAGTTGTGTCTCTCCCTAGCCGGGTAGAACTCCGTCGGATTCAATGGATGAACAATGGTTCGAATGGTCCGAACCAACCGCGTTCTTTCGTCATCGGTCCTTCCATGACGAGCCATTGGTTCCCAATCGCCTTCCATAGCAATTTTTTTTCACAAATTTGAGCAAACCTCACAATTTGGTTGATTTTTTTTTCTCCTTCCCGTCGGAAATAATGGAAGAAATGGGGTGGTTTGCGTCGGACTTGGAGCTAATTTGAACCTGGTCAAATTCAGTCTTAGTCCGGCCGGACTCCTACTGCAATTTAAAAAGATTCCTTCCAATTCAGTCCCTCAACTTTTGGCAGTTCCAATTTTACCACTTTTGGCCCCCAAAAGTGTAAAATATCCTCGAGTTAGACATTTCTAACACCCCATCCCCCGAGGATCAATTCTCAGTTAGTTTTCACTAACGCCCGTCTCCAGACGTTAAATCCAATCCTTAATTGACGTTTGACATTCAAACGCTCAATCATGTCTCCGGACATTCCAGTTACATTTCCGTCTCCAGACGTTAAATCCAATCCTCAATTGACGTTTGACATTCAAACGCTCAATCATGTCTCCGGACATTCCATTTACATTCCCGTCTCCAGACGTTAAATTCAATCCCCAATTGACGTTTGACATTCAAACGCTCAATCATGTCTCCGGACATTCCAGTTACATTTCCGTCTCCAGACGTTAAATTCAATCCTCAATTGACGTTTGATGTTCAAACGCTCAATCATGTCTCCGGACATTCCAATTACATTTCCGTTTGACATTCAAACGCTCAATCATGTCTCCGGACATTCCAGTTACATTTCCGTCTCCAGACGTTAAATCCAATCCTCAATTGACGTTTGACATTCAAAGGCTCAATCATGTCTCCGGACATTCCAGTTACATTGACGTTTGATGTTCAAACGCTCAATCATGTCTCCGAACATTCCAGTTACATTTCCGTCTCCAGACGTTAAATTCAATCCTCAATTGACGTTTGACATTCAAACGCTCAATCATGTCTCCGGACATTCCAGTTACATTCCCGTCTCCAGACGTTAAATCCTATCCTCAATTGACGTTTGACATTCAAACGCTCAATCATGTCTCCGGACATTCCAATTACATTTCCGTCTCCAGACGTTAAATTCAATCCTCAATTGACGTTTGACATTCAAACGCTCAATCATGTCTCCGGACATTCCAGTTACATTTCCGTCTCCAGGCGTTAAATTCAATCCTCAATTGACGTTTGACATTCAAGCGCTCAATCATGTCTCCGGACATTCCAGTTACATTTCCGTCTCCAGACGTTAAATTCAATCCTCAATTGACGTTTGATGTTCAAACGCTCAATCATGTCTCCGGACATTCCAATTACATTTCCGTTTGACATTCAAACGCTCAATCATGTCTCCGGACATTCCAGTTACATTTCCGTCTCCAGACGTTAAATCCAATCCTCAATTGACGTTTGACATTCAAACGCTCAATCATGTCTCCGGACATTCCAGTTACATTGACATTTGATGTTCAAACGCTCAATCATGTCTCCGGACATTCCAGTTACATTTCCGTCTCCAGACATTAAATTCAATCCTCAATTGACGTTTGACATTCAAACGCTCAATCATGTCTCCGGACATTCCAGTTACATTCCCGTCTCCAGACGTTAAATCCTATCCTCAATTGACGTTTGACATTCAAACGCTCAATCATGTCTCCGGACATTCCAGTTACATTTTCGTCTCCAGACGTTAAATTCAATCCTCAATTGACATTTGACATTCAAACGCTCAATCATGTCTCCGGACATTCCAGTTACATTTCCGTCTCCAGGCGTTAAATTCAATCCTCAATTGACGTTTGACATTCAAGCGCTCAATCATGTCTCCGGACATTCCAGTTACATTTCCGTCTCCAGACGTTAAATTCAATCCTCAATTGACGTTTGACATTCAAACGCTCAATCATGTCTCCGGACATTCCAATTACATTTCCGTCTCCAGACGTTAAATTCAATCCTCAATTGACGTTTCACGTTCAAACGCTCAATCATGTCTCCGGACATTCCAGTTGCACCTCCGTCTCCCGACGTTAAAATTGCTAATGGTTTTCACCATCGTATATATTCCCCGGCAGCTGCAATAAGCCCGAACCCCAAGGCACGAACGCCTTGCAACAATCCCTCTTCGGCCATCCTCGTAAGCCCGAATACCTTTTCACTTCAGCAAGTGAACATTTATCTCCCCGGCCGCCAGTCGTAAGCCCGATCGTCCCACCTCAGCGGCCATCAAGTTAAGCCCGCACAAAAATCCCTCTTCGGCCATCAAGGTAAGCCCGAATGCTCATCCCCAGCAGGATTCTAAAGAAGAAACATCGATCCTTCCGAGTTGTTAATAACGCCATTTTAACACAACCGTTCCCACCATTGCTACCCCTATCCCCAGCAGGATAAAACTGGCAAACGCAATAAGCCCAGTACTCAAGGCACGAACGCCTTCGTCCCAGGATAAGCGTATCCTCGGCAGCTCCGGTTTGAGGCGCCACACGCCCTCGTATGATCCAGCAACTCCGGTTTGAGGCGCCATACGCCCTCATATGATCCAGCAACTCCGGTTTGAGGCGCCACATGCCCTCGTATGTATCAGCAGCTCCGGTTTGAGGCGCCACACTCCCTCGTATGATCCAGCAACTCCGATTTGAGGCGCCATACGCCCTCATCAGTATCAACGACTCTGGTCTGAGGCGCCACACGCCCTCAAAGGTTTTAAGAATCCCAGGTTCAGACGCCTCCCAATAGTCTCCATTCAGGTTCAGACGCCTCCCAATAGTCTCCATTCAAGTTTAGACGCCTCCTAACAGTCTCGCTCAGGTCAAGGTCCCCACGCGCGGCCCTTGCACCTTCGAACTACGATCGGCTTGATTCCTGCTCGGGATACGTAGGAATCCTTTCGCTAAGGGTCCAGCCAGCTGACCGCCCAGGTCTTTCGAAGTAAGGCATCCCGATTTGGATCCTTATCTTTTTCAACGACCCCACCTCCTTCGGAGGAGACGTCGCTGAGGGGCTAACTGTAAGTACCCAAATCCGGATCGTCAAAATCCGTCAGAAAGTTAACCGAAATCCGTTAACTGGCCCGCTCCAGGTTAACCGGAACTCGTTAATTCCCCGTTGCCAAGCCAACGAGACGTCCTGGGACTGCCCCGTGCATCCCGACGTCGAAGCGTACTTGACACGTGTCATCACACGTAAAAGCACGGCTTTCTCTGAAAAACGCACTTTCCGACACTTTCCGGGGGCGTTTCGGACATTTTCCGAACTGTTATTTTAAAAAACGGACAAAACCGGGACCCGGGGAACGAACTCCCACACATCTGGTGACTCACAGGGCACGTGGCAGCCATGCCACCTCCCTCTAGTCACCCTTCAATCAGAAATCAAGGCCAAAAGACTAAAATACCCCTGGTATGCAGTCAAAGTCCGGCCGGACTCCCAGTGCACATTTTCTGAAATTGCCAGCAAGTCCTTCAGAATTCCAAAATACCACAAAACCCCTGGATTCAGTCTAAGTCCGTCCGGACTTCTACTGCAATTTTCACCTATAAATAGAAGTTGCTGTCAAAGCAAAAAAAAACACTTTTTTCACACCAAAAATTACCACAGCCCACGGCACAAACCAGTTTCATCCCTCCCGAGCTCCCATTTTGCCTCGATTCACGTGAAACTTCCGTATTTCGATCAAATACGCCCCTATTCACTTCGAAACACCCTTTCGAACTACTTTCCGTGTCCCATACACACCTCCCGAGCCAAAGGAGTCGACCCTAGCCATAGGTATAACTCCCTCTCTCTAATCTCTCGTTTCGTCTCGGTTTACGCGCCAGTCGCTATAACCGTTTCGAACACCGTTACTGAAATGTAGACGCCTCCGTCTAACGAGGTCCGATACGTTTTAGCCCCTCGATCCTCTTCTCTTCCCGTAAGAGAAGTAATCACGGGTTAAAACGGCGTTCCGACCCCGTTCCGTTTACTTTTTACGTCATTTACCATTCCGGATCGATCGATCCGTCGATTGTCATTTACTTTCCGTCATTTACAATTCCGAGTCGTTTGGCTCGTTGATCGTCATTTACAATTCTGAGTCGTTTGGCTCGTTGATCGTCATTTACCATTCCGAGCCGATTGGCCTCGTTGATCGTCATTTACGATTCCGAATCGTTTGATTCCGTTGATACCGCATTTAAATACTTTCATTTACAAAGTCCGACCCGTTTGGATCGTGATAGTATTTACCTTTCAAAGTCCGAGTCGCAACCAGATTCGTTGATTGCATATCATTTAATACGCGTTTTTCCCGTAAAAATCGTTAACAATGTAATGCCCGGTTCAAAACCGGTGTTCGTCCGTCGAACTCTCTTTTAAAACGCGCGAAATGACATTTGACCTCCAAACGCTCATCTTTCAAACTAAAAGCCGCCATTTGACACTCAAAATCATTTAATACGCTTTTTCCCGTAAAAATCGTTAACAATGACTCGCCCGGTTCAAAATCGACGTTTGCCACGCAAACGCTCATTTCAAACTCAAAATCGACGTTTGCCACGCAAATGCTAATTTTCGTCTCAAAACCGACGTTTGCCACGCAAACGCTCGCCTTTTCAAACAAAGTCACCTAATCAACGTTTGACATTCAAACCAAGATTAAGCTTGTCATTTAAGCCCCCATTTCAAAACACACACACACACACACACATTTTCGAGAAAGGTAGAAAGACTCGTCATACGAGGCGTTTTGGGTGATCTCGTAATACTCTTCCCAAAACGTAACGTGACCTCCGAACCTAACAATCTCTGGTACTCAAAGCCTTTTACTCATTTTTGCTACCAATAAAAATGATCCCCGTTTTCAAAAGCCTTTTCCTAAGTTTTTGCTACCAATAAAAATGACACCATTTTCAAAAGCCGTTTCTCAACGTTTTGGGCTCAAAATACAAAAACCGCGTGGCGACTCCTCATTCTTCCTTCCCATTGAAGCAAGGTCTCAGACACCAACACCCCGCGAAAGACAACCGCCTTTTCGCGCCCGCGCGAAAGTCCGGATAATTTCAATTCCTATTCTCATTTCTGACTGACTCTTCAATGTCGCTGTCTGGGAGATAGGCAAATTCACAGGCGTTGACAAAGTTAGAAAGGTCAGGCTGGTACTGGAATTCCAAGGTAAGGAGATTTGGATCAGGTTGAAAGGAGGGAAAGAGTCCCATGGGGTAATGCAGAGGCTGCGTAACTGGGATAGCTGTGGCATTTGCTCTCTGTTGGAAGGGAACAAAGCTGGGTCTTATCTGAGGAGGCGAGGGTGTCGGGACCCTGATGGCTTGGGATGCTGGAAAGGACTGGAAAGGGGCAGTCCTTGGTAAGGGATCATATGTGGATGGAGGAGGGCATTGGTTATAGGCTGGGGGAGCTGAGATGGCTACTTCTGGAGTCTCATCTTCTACCATAACCAGGGAACCATTGGACTCGACCACTATCTGAACCCCATGACGACGGAGCGCATCAATGAGCATGGCTTGCTGTTCTTCATGGGCCTTACGACTATTTTCCAAGGCTAAGGCTAACTCTTCTTCCCTAGTCATCTGATTACCCAAACCACTGCTGTTTTCAGTCAAATCGGCCATTCTGACTCTACGGATCGACAAACCGGGGATTACGGCGAACTGTCTGAGAATTCTGCACTAACAAGCCGCTGACCCGGTGTTCTCACCCACTTCTTTCTTGCTGCAGGAAATGGATAGGAGAGGTTTAGACTCGGGGTAGGTGTTTAGGCTGAAGGCTCAAGCAATATGCAAATTAAGAATCTTCCAGTTTACTTAAAACGGTGTCTTTTATTAATTTCTATTTGGTTGGAAAAGGGATTCTGCCCTTCTTTTTTGCAACTACTCTAGATCCTGGATCAGTGGGTTCCGTCACTACGTCTATAAGCCCCTCGTATTCCACCTGTATTTTGACCTCCCAGGGTGGACAGCCCCGGGCGAGGGTCCTATAGGGCACGCGGATCCCACCGACCGAGAGGAAAGAACGCTCCTAACGGGTCTAGCGAGTCATAGGAACTTTTAACGCATGAGCGATGCGGATTATAGTCAAGGCAATACCGGGAAAGTCTCGTCTTTCAGCCTTAACGATATTTCGGCAGAGTTTCGCTTGCGCGATTGACGTTTTTGACTTTTCGGTAATGTCCGAGAAGATAATAGGCATGGGTCGGGCGGTAAAAGCCGGATGACACAGTGTCACATTGAACTTCGTTGCATACGCAGTGCGTGAGTCAAAATCGAAGTCAATGCCGGGTCAAGATCTTGCCAATATTTCCTTGTCGTAATTTTGGCAGAGCTTCGCTTGAGCGAAAGATCTTTGGATTTTTGGCATGGACTCGGTCTCGACTCTTACGCATTCCGTGCGGGTCAAGGTCAAAGTCAATGCCGGAGTCAAGATTCTACCAATTTTTTCCTTGTCGGAATTTTGGCAGAGTTCCGCTTGAAGGACCTTGACTTCCGTTATGAACTAAGGCTTGACCTTTACGGGGATATGGAACTGGGCTATATGACACGAACTAGACCAAAAACCAACCAAAAGTCACGGTTTTTTTTTAAACGTGTGACACGGACTGTGCATTGGTCGACACTGGCTGCCATGGGGAGTTTGGGGTGATTCCGTGCGCGCCCGGGAGCATCGTAAGGCTGTCCATGACTGCAACTGAACAACCACCCCGGGTTTAAGGGACGTGCATGCAAAGTGTACAGGATATATAAGGTGCGCGTAGTGTGCGGTCTCCTAAAAAATGTTCCTTTTTGAGTTAAAACAGAGATTTTCAGAAATGTGTTTTAAAAGGAATGATTTTTTGGGACGGGGGAAAAATGCAAGAGTTAAGCCACGTAAATTTTACGGAGCACAGTCGGCCTTTGGAACCGAATAGCCCCAAGCCGCCTAAGCCGCGATTAACCTCAATTTTGTCCTGGTGGAATTGCCAATGAGGCCGCCCGGCTGGAATCCAAGGCGGATTAAGCCGTACGGCTGCATGGATCAATTTTCCAGGTTCCAATCCTTTGCAGTTTTAGGTTGCTCCCCGAACATTTTAGGCACCTTTCAGCTTCTACCTGTTCAGTTTCCAGAGTATGCACAATTCCCAAGATGAAATATGCAATGCAATGCAAGGAAAGAAAAGCAAGCACGATAAATGAAATCCGTGACGGGAGGCTAACCCGCTCAAAGGAAAAAAGCTTTCTTTTTATTTTATTTTTTTCGAAAAGAGATACCGGTACGTGGGATTGTTAAACCACCTTTTATCCCAAGCCCCGGGTTAGGAAGCGATACAGGAAGGTTAGTGGTTTCCACCTATATACCGGGTATCATTTTTATTTTGAAAATAAAAGCTTTTCTCCTTTGGGTTCATTCCCCAGCGGAGTCGCCAAACTGTGAATGTGTGCCCAAATTCTTTTTTTGTGTTTTAGTTTGGATTCACTTGAGTTTGAAAACATCCGGTTTAATTTGAAAAACGGAGTCGCCACGCCATTTTGATTTCCTCAAAACTTTGAAAAAAAGGATTTTAGGGTTCGGAGGTTAAGTTACCCCTTGGGAAGAACGGATCGTCGTTCACCCATGGTGCCTTGCCGAAGCAAGTCTCCCAAGATTCCATTTTTGGTGCTTGCTTGCGTGCTTTCTTGTGTGCATGTGTTGAAAAGAGGGGGGTGTCCCAAGTTGTCTTTCGGACGTATAAACCATTTAGTTGGTTATCGCTCGGGATTCCTTGGATTTTATGTGTTCGGGATTTTGATCCCGTCCTCATCTTGGACTTGTGATCATCGCTATTTGACCTTGGGTCTTGCGTGATCGAGAGAAGGACTCTCTTTTATAGTCCAAAATGAGGTTCTTTAGAAAGGAGTGTCCTTAGCCCATCAATCCTACATCTTGAGACGATTGAGCTTTCGTAGGGACTATTATGCTCGTCTCAAGTGATAATCGGAGATATAGGGTTCAAGGTTTATCCCTTTCTAAAGAGATTATGGCACCTTTAATGGAAGAAACGATGTAAAGATAGGATCTTTACACCGGTCCGCTCCAAAGGATGCATCAAATACCAATGGGGACATGGGGAATGCATGTTTTAAGATAAAAATGACATTTTTAATGAAAAGGTGACATTTTGGATGCAAAGGATGCTATTTGTTTGCAAAGGATGCTTTTTGATGTAAAGAAATGGTTTTTTAATGCAAAGGATGCATTTTTATGTGGAAAAATAGCATTTTATATGCAAAGAATGTATAAAGATGTTATTTTGAAAGCAAAGGATGCTACTTTGAAGTAAAGCAATGATTTTAATGCAAAGGATGCATCTTTATGTGGAAAATAAGGTTTTAGGTGCAAAGGATGCATCTTTAATGTAAAGGAATCATTTTTAAGTGCAAAGGATGCAACTTTTATGTAAAAAAGAGATTTTTAGGTGCAAAGGATGCACCTTTAATGCAAAGACTACATTTTTATGAGCAAAAGATGCTATTTTTAATGCAAAGGATGCAAAGGGAGGGGAATATGATTTACATGTTCAAAGATATGATCTTTAACAACAATATACCAAATCCCAAGCAAATATATAGTAATATGTAAAGCAAGGAGCAAATATATCACATATATACAAGCATAATGCAAGATAAGGGGGATGAGAGGTTACCAATGGTGGTGACCTCTTTCTCTTTGGAGTTCGCCTAGGGAAGGGACCAACTTTTGGAGGCTTCAAGGAGGAGGGAGGTGGCTCTTGGCACTCTCAGCTTCCTGAATTTTCGTAGTGATGTTTTGGGAGAGTTTTTGTGCTGAAAATTGTATATGAAAATGGGTAGAGGAGGCCTCTATTTATAGGCAGTCTGGAAAGAGCTAATGAAGCCGTGCGGCCTGGAGTTCTCTCCTAATGCAGCCGTGCGGCATTATCCTGTATGACTCAGCATCTTTCTAGAATCATGCAAGGTGGCCTTTCTAGAAGGGTTTATATTAAAGGAAAACGTGTTTATTTAATTCCAAGTAATCCCTTCACCCCTCGGAAGGTTCGGAACAGTTCCCGAATTGCTCCTGAACTTTAGGAAAGTCCGGGGAATTGTCGGGAAACTTAACCGGAAGGCATGAGCCAGATTTGGGTACTTACAACCACGGAGAGCCTTGAAAAAAGGAAGTGATCTCTCGGCAGACTTTGAAATGAAACGACCCAGGGCCGCCACTCGTCCATTTAGCCTTTGGACCTCCTTAATTCTTGTAGGCTCAGTCATATCAATCAAAGCTTTAATCTTTTCGGGGTTAGCCTCAATTCCCCTTTAGGAGAGCATGAATCCCAAGAATTTGCCTGCCGCAACTCCAAAAACACATTTGGCTGGGTTGAGCACCATGTTGTTTGCTCGTAGGTTAGTGAAGGTTTGCTGAAGGTCGTCTACATGTTTCCTCTTTTTTGACTTGACGACCATGTCGTCTTTATAGGCCTTCAAGTTGTCACCGAGATGTCCTTTAAAGACTTTGTTGATCATCCTTTGGTAAGTTGCCCCGGCATTTTTTAGCCCAAAAGGCATCTTTGTGTAGCAGTAGGTTCCCCCTGCAGCCTGGAAGGCCGTCTTTGGAATGTCTTCCTCGGCCATCTTAACTTGGTGATAGCCAGAATATGCATCCAGAAAGCTTAGGGTCGTATGACCAGTAACAGAATCGACGAGCTTGTCAATTCTGGGTAGGGGTAACTGTCCTTGGGGCATGCTAAGTTCAGGTCGGTGAAATCAACACATAACCTCCACTTTCCATTCGGTTTTTTTGACCAGAACCACATTTGCCAACCACGTCGTGAATCCAGCATCCACGATTATACCAGCGCTCAACAGCTTCTCAATTTCTTGTTTTATGGCAACCTCCTTCTCACTTGAAAAAATCCTTAGCCTCTGCTCCTTGAATTTCATTGTTGGGTTTACTCCGAGCCTGTGGACGGCCACATCTTCTCTAATGACCTTCATGTCTTCAACCCTCCAAGCAAAGACGTCAAGGTTTTGTTTAAGTAGGGAGATTATCTCTTCCCTCTCCTCAGTAGATAACTGAGACCCTATAAGTACGCCAATCCAATTCGCAACCTTTTTTAGATGCATTTTAATGTAATAAAATTGCATTAAGGGGCGTTTTGGTAAATTCCCGACCAATCCCGAGACTTCCGGAAACATTTCATAAGTTTTCCGTGAAGGAAGTACCTTTTGGTACCTTACTCATGCAAAGGGACTTATTGGGAATAAATCCTGTTGGACTTTTTGGGTATTTTCCCGGAATGTTCCAGAAACTGGTTTTAGCGCCAAAAACGGTTATGGCCACCTTGTGTCACGCGACAACTCGAGGCCTAGAAAGTGGATACGTAATGTCGTGCGACACCTTGAGGTCACTAACTGCAGCCTATAAATAAGACCCTCCCCCTCTCATAAATGGATCCGAACTTCAGCCTACTATTACTCTGCGCAAATTGCATCATAACAAAGCTCCCCAAACACATCTCTCTCTCTCCTACCTTCAACCTTCCCAAATCCCTCTCATCTAAACCCATTTCTTCCATCAACTCACCTGGAACCCCTTGCATTAATTCCCTCAGGATTTCAAGGCTAGAGACAACCATTTGAAGGGTCTTGTATCTAACTTGATACAGGATTCGAGGAAGCATCAAGGGTAACGAAATCTAAACCCCCTCTTCTCTCCCTCTTACTTAATTCTTCATAATTCTCTCATTTACTTTTGTTAGGATTCAATAATCAGACCCTAGCTGTCTGGATTATTGAATCCCAATCGCAATCTCTCTGTTTAAGTCGTTTGATCTGTGTAATTGAATTGCTCTTGTTGGATATTTGCTTGAATTGGTGTTCTAACCCCAAAGGGGGTGTGGATCTACCCATATCCACACTCCCGGGGTCGATTTGTTGTTATTTCTGCATTTCGTATATAATTTGATTAATCAATTGGATCTGGATTAGTTATTGTTGATTCTGGTGTTCATTGTATAAGGTTCTGCAGATGGCCTATGTATGTCACGCGACATATTGTTCCGAGGTGATCTTGTGTCACGCGACACATGTGGTCACTGGAACCATATGTCATGCGACATATCGTGACCCATTTGCAGAAACCTCGTTCAGTTGTAATTTGTTCTAGATTGTTGTAGCAAGGATGTGGCCTCCCTAAATAATGGGCTCACGAGTTGTAAATCTCTTTCTCATATTGAATAAAATGCATGATTACTCCATTTGTTCATTATCAACACTTGCACACACTTTTGGATTTGCTTGGATGTTTAATTGAAAGACTCGTCCATGGACGAGGCGTGTTGGGTGAACTCTCGGTTCTTCCCAACACGTATCCTGACCCCCGAACCCGTATTTTCTCTGTCAAACAAAGGTTTTCAATGTTTCCTCTTAAAACGGCGTGGCGACTCCTTCATTTTCACGAAAAACAAATTTTCGGGCGAGCGTACATTCAGTGGCGACTCTGCTGGGGATTTTTGACTTTGAAAACCTGTTTTTCAAATGTTGAGTGGGTCAAGCTTTCATTAAATTAGACATCCAATACATTCAATTTTGTGTGCATCTTTGATAATCATTTGGAGTTCATGAATTTTATTGAATATGAGGCTTGTGAGCCCTATGTGCTTTATGGTCATTGTGTTGTGCATTGTTTGTCCTTGCTTTGTTCTTGTCTTGGAGAGGCAGGGGCTGATTTTGATGTTTGCAGAGTGTTGGTTCAGTGACCACCAAGGTCGTGCGACACCTTTGCCTCTTGTTGTCCTGTGTCACGCGACAAAGAGTGGCCACTTAACAGATACTCAGAAAGCTTGGTTTAAGGGCAGTCCCTTGGATCGAGTGAGGCTCAGTTGATTATTGTTCCCTGTATATCCTGTGAGGGTGTGTGTGTGTTTTCTTTCCTTTTTCAAATAAAAAAAAAATAATAAAAAAAATCTTGTTTTTTGTAAATAAAAAGAATATAGACATCCGCACACTACATCACTTAGACTTAGAACCCTCAGGTGCGATTGACGGCATCGCGGACGGTGATGTACGTCGCCTACGCTTGAGCGCCTGAAATCAAACCTAACCCCCTAGTGCGTATAGGTGGCGCCACACATTTAACCTTACCCACGGTTGGTTTTGATACAATGTTTTCATTACAACGAAATGAATTGTTTTTGAAACATATCGTAGATCTTTATACCTTCCCCCAAAACCTCGCATCTTGTGGGCATGTTGCTAATGCAACATGATTTCACGTAGGGACATGTCACTCCCATGGCGTGTTCTAAACGAGAGATCATGCCGCATTGTCAACGTGCACCGACGAGAGGTCATGCCGGATTTTTCTTCGAAATTCTTCGAAAAGACCCGTTATGCTGCCCAAATTTCCCTAGAAATCTGGATAACCTCTCCGTTCCATAATGATGTTAGGATTTGGTTAGGTATCATGACCTATTATATAGTTCAAAACAAGGCATTTATTGTAATTTGAACATTGCGTCCCTTTAGGCTTCCCCAAGGTATAGTTAGCATGAATAAAGGCTTTCCCTTTTCCAATCGTACTTAGGATTTAAAACACTAATTTATACTTGAAGACAAATAATTTTTGTTTGTGCGAGTCTGTTCCGTTCCTTTCCCTCTCCTGCCCCTCCAAATTTCCCTTCAATACCTTATAAACCCGTCTATACCCCTGCAGCTACGGCAAGTTGGACCCGTTCATCCGTCCCAGGAGCTCGTTTAGTTCGTGTTCAAGCAGTTTCAGTTGGTGAAGAATCAGAAATGGCCGGGAACGGAGATGCGTTTTCTGCTCAGTCCGCTGGAGGCTCAGTGACAATGGGTCAGCTAAGTCTGAATGATATGACCACAGAGGAATTAAGGGCAACGTTGGAAGCCGCCTTAACCCGAGAACGCGAGGCCTATCTGTTGGCTCAGAATGCCAAGGCTCGTGAAGAGGAAGCTCATAACCGCTTTGTGGAAGCCATGAGAGCCAAAGGGATTGCGATACTTCGTCGGGAAGACGGTTCCTATGAGGAGATCACAGAAGACAACCACAATGAGATTGGATCCGCTTCACCTGCTCAGCCTATCCAGCCCAGTTACAATGCGATGCCTCCTCCAGTAAGCTATGCCTCGCGACCCAATCAAGCATCATCTCCTGGAATGTTTGTGAGTGACCAAGGAAGGTTTATTCCCCCATCTCCCCAAGGGTATAATCAGGTTATCCAGTAAGGTGCTAGCAAGAATGGTGGTCAAACATCAAATTTCTTCGATCTCACTGCCTCTCCAAATCCCAATGTCCTAGCATCACAGTCTCAGTATGGACCGCAGTTTCAAGCAGGTTATCCCCAACCCCAGTCCAGAGTATATCCCGACAGCTTCCAGAATGGTCAGTATCGGCTTTCAGGAGATCAAATTTGTCAAGACCACATCCCAAGATATCAGCAGTTTCAGACCCAAGGCAGTGTCCCTCAGCCAGCAGTGTGTTCTACCCTTACTCAGCATTTATATGGTTCCACTCCGTATTCCGCCCCGTGTATCAGTACAAGCTTCTCTACTCTTGGTCAATTCAGAGGTCAGTCATCGCAGAACAGTTCCCAGAACCCTAGTGTGTAGTTTAACGGGTATGATGTGTATGGTAACAGAATTCCTAGTTCGGTCAGCTTGTTGGACAGTAATACAGGAGTCCCCAGTACTTTTGGTCTTCCACCAGCAGCTTTGCCCATTGGACCTAATTCTGACTTCCCAGTGCCTTCATCGACAGTGGCTCCCTCTATACCCCAGATCCCAGATTTGGCTCCAGAAGTGACAGCTTTGTTGAAACAGATGCAGCAGCAGATTGATAAGTTGACCGTGGGTTCCAGTGGTCTTAAGGTTGTGGATCCAGCCCAAGTAACGCCTTTGCCGCACAAGTTTAAAATGCCCAAAATGGATTTTGATGGTATCGCCTGTCCGAAAACTCATATAGATACGTATGTTATGACAATGGGAGCAATGGGTTGCACTCCCGAGTTTAAGGCGTCCCACTTCCATCTGACTTTGAAGGGATCGGCGCTCACGTGGTTCCTGGCTTTGAAACAAGAGTGTCGCTCTACGTGGAATCAGATAACAGAAACCTTCTTGGAGAAGTACAAAGGTAACTTGGAATGGCGTACTACTCGGGATGATTTGGTGGGAACTATCCAGAAGTTGATGAGTCAATTACAGAATTTTACAAACGGTGGAACGCCAAGCTTAATGAGCTATCGAAGCCGATACCCCTCCAGGACCAAAAGGATATTTTCTTGTCATGTATTAAGCCAGCACTCAGGGAAGCCATCGGGAAAGGTTGGTACCCAGATCTACGAGAGATTGTGGGAATGGGAGCTAGAAGCAAAAACAGATTGTTC
This sequence comes from Adenophora triphylla var. japonica, assembly GCA_022495995.1. NCBI lineage: Eukaryota > Viridiplantae > Streptophyta > Magnoliopsida > Asterales > Campanulaceae > Adenophora > Adenophora triphylla. The sequence goes on along the minus strand of JAFEMH010000157.1, from coordinate 738,055 downwards.
AATCAAACCCCAAGTGCAAACGTCGGTGGCAACAGTGGCAGTGGAGGATACTGATACCGAGCACCCAACCCTGTTTCAGCAATGGCGCCGAGGGGAAGAGAAATGACCAAAGACAACAGCATCAACAATCTACAGAGAGGAGGTAATAGCGTGCAGAATTCTGTGAGGTTTCAGCCTAAGCCGCAGCCGAGATTTAATGATTTGAGTATGTCTACAGAGGAGGTTTTTAACAGATTGCTTCGTACCGGTATGATCAATCCATTGGAGAATTATAGTCCTGCTCGTCCTAATCCCCATATGGATGCTAGCAAGTACTGCCAGTTTCACCAGTTCCCAGGGCACACCACAAATTCCTGCATTACCCTCAAAAAGATAATTCAAGGTTTGGTGGATGACAAGAAAATTGAGAAATCTCCTCGTCCGAATGTGGTCAATAATCCTCTGCCAAACAACAACGTGAACCTTATTGATGGTGGGCAAGACTACTTTGTTAATGTAATAGAGTTTGAGAAGTCAATAGTTGGAAATGATAGCAATGGTTGTAATGAGAATGTGACTGATGTAATCTCGTTTTCTGGTGAAATGAAAGATAATTTCTGTTATGTCTTGTATCTTGATGATCTATATGATTTGAATAATGCTGCTGATCTTGACGATTATGAAGAACATGTGGTTGCCAATACTATATCTTCCATGACTCCTAGAGAATCCCCAATTTCTCTAGAGGAACTCAGGATAGCGGCCAATGTAGAGGCTCCTTTGTCCATAAATGAGATAAGGCAGGCGGCATGGCCTTATAGCACTCGTCCTGTTCCAATTTCGCTAACAGAGCTCAAGGAGGCCAGCAGGGAATTTGTATTTGATGATCGCCAAGATGTTAATCTGTTGACTCGGTCAGGGAGAATGTTGGGAGTGAATAATCCAGATCCATCAGGGAAAGGTAAGGCAGTTGTGGTCCCTAATCCTCAGTCATCTCAGAATCTTTACAGATCAGCGGGAGACGAAGAAGTCCAGGAAGACCCGATCCTAACTCAGTTAAAGAGAACACAAGCCGATATCTCTTTATGGTCTTTACTCACATCCTCCTACCCTCACAAACTGAAGTTAGAAGAGGCCCTGTCCAAAACGAAAGTATCTGTCAATGCCACCCCAGACGAAGCATGTCAACTAATTGGGACTGCACAGTATGGGAACATCATTACTTTTACGGATCTCGACTTGCCTGCTTATGGTGCGAAGCATAACGAGTCCCTACACATCACAGTGCCCTTGGAAGGATGGCGGATTCCCCATGTGTTGATAGATAATGGGTCAGCTATGAATGTGCTCCCGGCCAAGATGATGAGTATGTTGGACATCAATGCGCAGAACCTTAAACCATCCAAGCAAACCATAAAAGCCTATGATTCCACATCCAGGGCAGTATTGGGAATAGTTTCTTTAAATTTGATGTTTGGGGGTAAAGAGATGATGGTCGAATTTCAAGTTATCGATTTATGGCGATAGTGTTACGATTGGGGAAACTAGCACCAACACCGTACCAGTAATGGAGATAAAGCTCGACCAGGATAATCCGATACTCAGCGGATTCACAATAGAGAAGCCTAAAGGGCAGGTCTGCACCATAGATTTGACGACATCTTCAGACAAGATTCCCCCTGTGTTAAAAATGCAAAGAGGTATGAGTTATATCCCTGGTCTGGGCCTGGGAAAACGCCAACAGGGACCGTGTAGGCTTGTGTTGCCAGAAGCCAAGAGAAACAAACAAGGCCTGGGATATGCTGTGACTAGAGAAGATAAGGCGTATGACAAGACTGAAGCTTTCAAGGAAAAGATGACCTCAGCGGCTGGTAAGAAGTACAAGAAGCCTGAGATGCGCCCGTACAGTTGGTCCCTGAATAAGCATTTTGTCAAAGAAGATGGAGATATGTTTGTTTGCCCAGAAGCGAGGTTGAGCCAAATGAAGGATCAGGTGAAACAGTTTGAAGAGCTTGCTTTGGATGAGCCCACGATATGCAAGATCCGCGTTGCTGACCCTGTGGATATTGATGGTGATTTGGCAGATTTGTTTAAAGAGCAGGGGCTATCAGAGCCCGAGGAGCCGAGTGATTTGATTGAATTTTCCTCTGATAGCGAGGTGGTGGCTATGCTAGAATTTGAAAAGGAGCCAGTTGCGGAGCTAAGCATGTTGGAGGCTGTTGCAGAGGGACCTTTACAGAATTGGACTTTGTTCCGAGGACCAGTCGCCGACAGGGAGACTATGATTGAAAAGCTTGGGCTCAAGCCTCGTCCTTGTCCTTCCGAGTCTAAATTTGTTCCTCGTGTCCTGAGTCAGTCTCCTGAATCTTTTGTTATTGAATTCGAGTCTTCCGACCGGTCTGTTGTCCTCACGACAGAAGACCGTCTTCGAGTTATAAACACTGTCTTTCCCTATGCTTTGAATAAAATGGTTGACCTTTCTGAGTATCCCGTGATTGCAAATCTAACAATTGAATGCTTAACAAGAAATAATCATCAAGATTTTAAAATAATTAAGCCTAATTCAATTGAAGATGATGCAGACTTAATAGACGAGCAAATTTTAGAAAATGATTCAAAGCAGGTTCTCGAACAAAAGGAAAGCCGGGCCTAAGCTGCCGACGAGGTATTGACAACGGTGAACTTGGGAACAGCCGAAGAACCCAAAGAAACACAGATTGGTAGCTTCTTCTCCGGAGATGAGCGGGTTGCCCTAGTTGAACTGCTTAAAGAATATATGGACGTCTTTGCTTGGTCCTACAAAGATATGCCTGGGCTGGATACTTCCATCGTAGAGCACCAGATTCCTCTAGATCGAGAAATTAAGCCGATCAAGCAGAAGTTGAGGCGGATAAAACCTGAATGGTCCTTACAGGTGAAAGAAAAGATTGAAAAACTCCTACGGGTAGGCTTCATCAAAGTGATTGAATATCCGACTTGGTTGGCCAACATTGTGATAGTGACAAAAGCTAATGGAAAGGTTCGAGTTTGCGTAGATTTCCGAGATCTCAATAAGGCTAGTCCCAAGGATGACTTCCCTTTGCCCAACATTGATATGCTAGTAGATGCAACCGCAAACTTCGAGGTCAAGTCCTTCATTGATGGTTTCGCGGGTTACAATCAGATCAAAATGGCTGAGGAAGATCAGGACAAGACAGCATTTACGACTCCATGGGGTACGTATTGTTATACAGTAATGCCGTTTGGTCTGAAGAATGCTGGGGCTACCTACCAGAGAGCTATCACTACCCTGTTTCACGATATGATCCACAAGGAGATTGAAGTGTATGTAGATGATATGATTATTCACTCGAAGGGATCAGACGGACGACATTTCATTGATTTGAGGAAATTCTTCAACAGACTTCGAGAGCACTCCATGAGACTAAATCCAGCCAAGTGCACCTTTGGGGTTATTCGAGGCAAAGTCCTGGGGTATATGGTCACAGAGCGCGGGATCGAGGTAGATCCCAGAAAGATTAAGGCGATTGTTGAAATGAAGCCGCCCAGAACTGTCTCCGAGGTGAAAGGATTCATGGGTCGATTACAGTACATCAGCAGGTTCGTCAACGAACTAACCTCCATCTGTGAGCCGATCTTCAAGCTACTCAAGAAGAATCAGGAAGTGGTTTGGAACGAGGAGTGCCAATTAGCCTTCGAGAAAATCAAAGCTTACCTTGTCAACCCTCCCATCCTTTGTCCGCCTCATGAGAGCAAGCCTTTACTGCTATACTTGACGGTCACAGACACAGCCACTGGGGCTATGCTAGCACAAGAGAAGAAGGATTCAAAGATTGAGAATGCCATTTATTTCGTCAGTCGCAAGTTCCAAGGTAGTGAGTTAAATTACTCTGCCCTCGAGAAGACATGCGCAGCTACAGTGCAGGTGGTCGGAAAGTTAAAGCACTATATGCTGTCCCACCCCGTGCATTTGGTTTCCAAGATGGACCCGATCAGATACCTGTTCCAAGGTGATAGAGGCAACATTTCCACCAGATTGGCGAAGTGGACCTTCTTTTTAGCAGAATTTGACATCAAGTATGTGATCCGGAAGTCAATCAAGGGACAAGCTCTGGCAGATCAATTGGCTGATTTCCCCAGTACAGAACCCCGAGGACCGGATCTCCAGTTTCCAGATGAAGGGATTCTTGCTATAGAAAGCGGTAACCGGTGGCAGTTGTTCTTTGATGGAGCAGCTAACAAAAGAGGCAATGGCATCGGGATGGTACTGGTAGACCCGAACGATATGCATACCCCCATAGCTATCAAGTTGAATTTCTCGGTTACCAATAATGCGGCCGAGTATGAAGCTTGCATAGCTGGTCTAGAGGCCGCCCTAGAATGACATGTGGAAGAGTTAGAAGTGTTTGGTGATTACCAATTGATAATTAATCAGGCTGCCAACAAATGGAAAATCATAGACCCATGTCTCCAGAAGTATCATGCTTACATTGCAGAACTCGTTGGGCAATTCAAGGAAGTGTCATTCCAATTCCTGCCACGAGACAAGAATAGATTTGCTGATGCCCTAGCTACTCTAGCTTCTTTGGTAGAAATCCCAGAAGGAAAGTCGATTAAACCATTCAGGGTCGGTAAGCGAGAAAACCCCGCATATTGTTGTGAAATAGAGGTCGAAACCGTCAATGAGCCGTGGTACAGTCAGATTTTCCAATATCTCAAGCATGGTGAAGCATCTTTACCCGTTGATAAAGAAGGAGACGTAAAGGGTATTCATGCCAAGAGCCTGCAAGCATTGAAAAGGCTATCAGCTCAGTACGTTATACTCGGCAACGAATTGTGGAAGAAAAGGGAAGGTTGCCCTCTCCTACTCTGTATCAGCAAAGAAAAAGCCCAAAGAGTAATGGAAGATGTTCATAACGGTGCCTGTGGACCTCATATGAACGCTCGATCTCTCATGCATAGCATCATCAGGCTGGGTTACTTCTGGATTACTATGGAGACAGAATGCATCCAATTTGTGCGGACTTGTGATAAATGCCAGCGATTCTCCAACTTGAACCATATCCCTCCTCATGACCTCTACTGTATGACAACTCCATGGCCCTTCGCAACCTGGGGTATTGATGTCATTGGGAAGATAAATCCATCCGGGAGCAATGGGCACTCATTTGTTTTGGTTGCAGTGGATTACTTCACAAAGTGGGTAGAAGCTGTGTCTTACAAAGTGCTCACTGCTAAGAAAGTGGCTCGTTTCATAAAAGAACAGATCTTCTGCCACTACGGAGTCCCAAATGAGATTATTTCCGACAATGGAACCCATTTCGAAGGAGAAACTGATAGGTTACTCACTGAATACAGGGTCAAGTGCCATAAATCATCACCGTACAGACCTCAGACGAATGGTGCTGTTGAAGCCGCCAACAAGAATTTGGAAAGAATCATTAAGAAGATAGCCGAACGAGGAAGGGATTGGCCAGAGAAGCTACATTTAGCACTATGGGGCTACCGCACTTCTATTCGAACTGCCACCGGTGCCACTCCATACGCTCTGACTTACGGAATGGAGGATGTTATGCCCATTGAATTAGAAATTCCATCTCTCAGGGTTTTGCTTGAAAATGAGGTGAATGAGATTGAATGGCTCCAAAGTCGATACAATGAATTGGCTCTGTTAGACGAATGCAGACTAAAAGCCATGGAGCATAACCGGGCATACCAGAGAAGAATGGCCCGTGCCTTTGACAAGAAAGTGAAACCCATGGACATCAAGGTTGGTGACTTGGTCCTTAAGATGAAGCCCTCGAATCAGAGCAGTGCATTGGGCAAATGGGCACCCGTTTGGGTCGGACCGTTTTTGGTGAAGAAAATATTCTCCGGAGGAGCTATGCAGCTGACAGATTTGGATGGAAACCCATTTCTGCACCCCGTCAACGGCGACAAGTTGCGGAGGTACTATGTATGATCGAGTCTTTCCCCCTCTAAAAAAATAATAATAATAAAAATAAATAAATAAATAAAAATAAAAAAAATGATGATGAGAGATAAAGGCGCAACAAAATTGTCCTAGATGAGACTGAAAACCTCTCAAAAGGCAGTCCATGCAAAAATAAGGGACGCGCCCGGTGCTAAAGAATATACCCAGCTAGACCGAAAACCCTAAAAAGGGCGGTCTAGGTAAAAAACAGGGTCGCACCATGTCCCCCTTCTATCTTCCCCTTTCTTAAACACAAAAGTTGATTGAGTCGAACTACGGAGACCTGAGCCCCTTAGTTCTCTTACAAAAGGGGAACGTAGGCAACCACTTGTGGTTCGGTCTAAAAAAATTGCTGCAAAATCTCGTATCATGCTAAGATGTGTTTTGATTACAGTTCCAAAGCTTTTCAAAGGTTCATTTGGAGTTAATATTCTTGTTGATGAGTTCAAGCACGGCCCACTTTTGACTCAAACAACTTGCTGTGAATAAAATTAATAATTTTTTCAACATCTATTTCATCTGCATTAAGTAATCAAAGGATGCTCAATTTCCATACAAATAAATCCTACTCCCAAAAATAAAAATAAAAGAGTCTCTCATCCCTCAGAAAAGTGTCTAGAGATTCGTCCCCGCTCCCGAACTCGCTCCTCTGTCCTTCCTCTTCCTCGGTCCTCGGGAGGTCTTTGGCTTAGGAATGTCGAATAAATCAGTTTGAGCCCGTCCCAATTCAGGAATAACGCGCGCCGGTGGTTCAATCAGACCAGTCTCCCTCAAGGCAGCCCTAGCAATCCTCTCCTGCCTCAATGCCTCTCTGCGAGCCATCACCTCCGGATCACCCCTCAACGCAGCCCTTCGGATCTCTCGTTTCTCATAATCCTCAGCAGCATCACCGGTAACATTGTCTGGATTGCCCCGTGCCTCTGTATCCCTAAGAGTTCGACTAGACGAGTAATCTGCTCTCAAATATTCCCGGCGGCGAGACTCTATAGCCAACTGTGCGGGACCCCGCTGCTCCTCATACCAAACCAGATACTCTGTAGTCAAGAAGGTGAACCCCCTGGATTGCCGAAGAAGTGCACGAGTGGGAAGAAAGCCCTCCAGAAAGGATCTTTGAAAAAGCGTACAAAGATGGGGCTCGGCCATAGGCATTGGAACAAAGATCGGGCATCGGCCCTCTCCCTCAAAGCCCGGACAATCTGCTGAGGGTACCTGTACTGCCTGCTCACCAACGATGGGACACAAAAAGAAGATACTTGCAAGCCTGGCAGTCTGACTACTACTGATCCATCCTGAATGTCTCTCATGGTCTGTAACTTCCAAGCAGGAATCCAGAAGCTCAGATCAGTGGTCCCATACCGTGACAATCTCAGCTGCCAACTGTCAGCAACCTTGTCCCTCAACACTCTGCGTTGCCCCGTCACCCAAGGCATAGCAATTTGACCCGTTGGAAGTGGCATGATCAAGCGCAACCTCTAAGAAAGCCACAAAGACAATAAGCTGGGGCTGCCTGCTCCCATGAAGTCTGATCCCCCTGCCAGCCTATCAATGCCATGATAAGTCTCAGCCAGCAACAATGGCACGATGTCCATTTCCCCTTGGTCAGACCGGATTTGACAAAGATTCACCCCCCGGTCACCCCTCAGTTGCTTGACAGTCTCCAGCAACGCACTTGAGCAGACCCCGGCACACCCGCAGAAATAACAATCGGACAAGGTGAACAACATATATATATCCAGAGATGTAGAAAGATCAAATAGCTCAGAGCGGGACAGGCGTAACCGAGTCATCCGAGTCAGGTCTATGGACCCATCACCCAAAATCATAGATGACACCTGATCCGTTGGTAGACACAAGAAATCTGATAACTGCTCCACAACCGACCGACAGTCCCGTGGGAATGCTACAGTGGCTGCCTCGCCCAAGCCTGTCAGTGCCCTAAAATCTTCCATGGTTGGGGTCAGATCATTGTATGACAAAGAGAAGACATGACGCTCTGAATCCCAGAAGCAGGATGCAGCTCGAAGTAAATCCCAGTCGACACTCCAATCTTTTAAGGACCAGAGACACGGCATGCTATACCTCCTGTCAATAAGATCCCTATGATGCCTCTAGTGATAATGTGAGATTTTGAGAAAATCTTGGTGGAATTGATGCTCCCGAGAAGCTATTTCCCTGTTGCAATGCTCCATCGCAGCTAAAAGCACTAGTCTTGGTCAAAGAATTCGTTTGTCTGACGAGTCAGGGCAGCTGGTTTCCTTCACTAGAGAGACAGTGTTGATAAAATGAAGCCTGGGCCGATTTTAAAGAGAACCTGTTACGAGTTCCCTCAGTCGTGCGACACAACAGGCCAAACAGACATAGCATGTCGGACGACACCTTTGGTTGACATCAGACAGTATGGAAAGGCCTGCAGTGGTTACCCCAGAGCATTTTTTCCGACTCGTCGTCGCTGTAATACACCTCCTACCCTCATACACATGCCCATGAAAGTGCACAGGAGAGGACCCCTACTATACACATATCCGAGACAGTCCCAAAACCTCATACACAATCCTGACAAAGCCGACCCTTTAAAAAAAATGATAGCGTTCCCTTCCCAGAACAGACAGACTCGCGCAAACAAGCTAACATAGGTTAATCTTTGCTAACAAGATAGCTTAGTTAGGTGCAGCGCTTGGATTTGTTGTAGACCCCCTTGCAGGTACAATGATCAACTGAGTCTCACAAAACCTCAAAGACTGGCCCTCAAGACGAGCCGAAAGAAAAAAAAAGAATACAAAAGCCCGTATTTGTGACAGCCTCCCAAAGCAGAGCACACCAAGGAAGAAAATAGCCTCCCAAGCAGAGCACCCCAAAGAAAGAAGCAGCCTCCCAAAGCAGAGCACACCAAGGAAGAAAATAGCCTCCCAAGCAGAGCACCCCAAAGAAAGAAGCAGCCTCCCAAAGCAGAGCACACCAAAAGAAAGAGAAAGAAAGCCGACTCCCCAGAAATACAGAGTCTACAGCCCCAAAAGGAAAAGAAAAAAAGTTATCTCACTAGACAAGAGTAGAGTCCCCAGCTTCCCAAGCGAAGCTAAGGGCACAAAAGAAAGACGAACAATTAGCAAGGACAGTCCAACAACAAGACAGACAAAAGAACAACAAAAGAGCGGGAAAAGAAGTAGCGTGAGACCCCTGGCAGCTACACCTATCCCCAGCAGAGCAGAAGAAGAAGTGGTATGAGTCCCTCCGGCATCCACAAAAGACCAGTTGCAGCATGAGACCCTTCGGCAGCTACAACTCGTCAGCAGCAGTAGTGTGAGACCCTCCGGCAACTACCCTGCACCGAAGGAAGTGGTGTGAGTCCCTCTGGCATCCACAAAAGACCCGTTGCAGCATGAGACCCTCCAGCAGCTACAACTCGTCAGCAGCAGTAGCATGAGACCCTCCGACAGCTACTCGCAAATACCAGTTGCAGCATGAGACCCTCCGGCAGCTACAACCTGGCATGAAAGGAAGCTACTAGCCAACCGCAGTAATACCGACCCCGAAAGAAGTCACAGGTAAGCACAGCAAAGGTATGAAGACACATTTCTACCCCTTTCTTGCTTGTAATAAGTCTTAGTAAGCCCCGAACTACGATTTGGCTTGATTCCCTTCTCAAAGGGATACGTAGGAATCCTTTCTCAGAAAGGTCCAGCCATTAGACTCCCCGATTCACCCTTCTAGCCCGTTACCTTATCCCTTGATGCTCATTGGGATTGGGTCTTATTTTATCGACAACCCCACTTTTTCCAAAAGTGACGTTGCCGAGGGGCTCTGTAAGTACGCCAATCCAATTCGCAACCTTTTTTAGATGCATTTTAATGTAATAAAATTGCATTAAGGGGCGTTTTGGTAAATTCTCGACCAATCCCGAGACTTCCGGAAACATTTCATAAGTTTCCCGTGAAGGAAGTACCTTTTGGTACCTTACTCATGCAAAGGGACTTATTGGGAATAAAACCTGTTGGACTTTTTGGGTATTTTCCCGGAATGTTCCAGAAACTGGTTTTGGTGCCAAAAACGGTTATGGCCACCTTGTGTCACGCGACAACTCGAGGCCTAGAAAGTGGATACGTAAAGTCGTGCGACACCTTGAGGTCACTAACTGCAGCCTATAAATAAGACCCTCCCCCTCTCATAAATGGATCCGAACTTCAGCCTACTGTTACTCTGCGCAAATTGCATCGTAACAAAGCCCCCCAAACACATCTCTCTCTCTCCTACCTTCAACCTACACAAATCCCTCTCATCTAAACCCATTTCTTCCATCAACTCACTTGGAACCCCTTGCATTAATTCCCTCAGGATTTCAAGGCTAGAGACAACCATTTGAAGGGTCTTGTATCTAACTTGATACAGGATTCGGGGAAGCATCAAGGGTAACAAAATCTAAATCCCCTCTTCTCTCCCTCTTACTTAATTCTTCATAATTCTCTCATTTACTTTTGTTAGGATTCAATAATCAGAACCTAGCTGTCTGGATTATTGAATCCTAATCGCAATCCCCAGCGGAGTCGCCAAACTGTGAATGTGTGCCCAAATTTTTGGATTCACGCGAGTTTGAAGACATCCGAGTTATTTGAAAAACGGAGTCGCCACGCCATTTTGATTACCTCAAAACTTTGAAAAAAAGGTTTTATGGGTTCGGAGGTTAAGTTACCCCTTGGGAAGAACGTTTGGCGTTCACCCAAAGTGCCTTGCCGGAGCAAGTCTCCCAAGATTTCAGTAATCGTGCTTGCTTGCGTGCTTTCTTGTGTGCATGTGTTTGAAAATAAGGAGGGGGAATGTCCCAAGTCGTCTTCCGGACGTACAAACCATTTGTTGGTTGTCGCTCGGGATTCCTTGGAATTTATGTATTTGGGATTATGATCCCGTCCTCATCTTATGACTTGTGATCATCGCATTTTAAACCTCGGGACCCTCGGGACTTGCGTGATCGAGAGAATGACTCTCTTTGTGGTCAAAGATGAGGTTCTTTAGGAAGGAATGTCCTTAGCCCATCAATCCTACGCTTTAAGACGGTCGAGCTCGTATAGAGGCTTCATACTCTTTCTTAAGCGATAATCGGAGATATAGGGTTCAAGGTGTCCCTTTCTAAAGAGATATGGAACCTTTAATGGAAGGAACGATGCAAAGATGAGAACTTTTACACCGGTCCGTTCCAAGGTTGCTAATGGGGACATGAGGGAATGCATGTAAAAATGATACTTTAGTGAAAAGATGGCATTTTTGGAGTGTAAAGAATGTCTTTTGGTTGCAAGGGATGCCTTTTTGTGCAAAGAAAAGATTTTTATGTAAAGAATGTATTTTTATGTTGGAAAATAGCATTTAATGCACAAATGATGCATGAGAATGGCAAAGAATGATTTTTTTAATGCAAAGTATGCATTTTGAGTATGAAAATGAGTTTTTAAATGCAAAAGATGCATCTTTAATGTGAAAAGGGGTTTTTTGAGTGCAAAGGATGCACCATTAAAGCAAAGATGTCATTTTGGTGAAAAAGATATCCTTTTAATGCAAATGATGCCGCTTCCGTATGCAAATGTTTTAGTTTAAATGCAGATTGGTGCATTAGAAAAGGAAAACATCGATTGCAAATGAAAAGATAAAGTCTCGCAACCGGCTATGTATGTCGCGCGACATAGGCCGCCTATGTCGCGTGACATAATAAGCCATTTTGCAAGCCTTCAAACAACCGAGATTTGCAGAGGTAACAAGGCACCAAAATGGTCAAGTTACTTCACAAACAAATCTCGAGAGAGCATGTTTATTGATAATGAACACTTCAAGAGGGTGTGGATATGAGGGATCCACACTCATCTTGAGTGTTCATGCAAAACCAAGTCAAAACAGAGATTTTATATGAAATGTAATGAAATAAAATGTGGATCTGGGTAATATGAAGCTAAAGCATGCAACTTTAATCAGAATACTACATTATCAATGCATGTAACACATAGATTTCATATTCAAAGGAAAATAGAGAGTGGAAAAGGGGTAGAAACTCGTTACCCTTGAAGATCCACAACTCCTATATCAAGTTAGATATAGGAGCCTTCTAGCGTCCTCCTCCGGAGACTGAGTTCAGGCCTTGGATCCTTGAGAACCTCGAGTTCTTGATGTATAGGAAGTGTGTGTGTGTGTGGGAAGTGTGTGTGTGATTAGTTTGGTAGGATTGAGGTGATTTGGGGGGTATGTGAGGAGAGAGGAGGCTTACGGAGCGTATTCCCTATAGAGGGGACTCGAGGGATGGAGGAGGTGTTCAAAATGAGAGGTGAAGACCTCTATTTATAGGCTGCCTGCATGGGCTTGTTATGTCGCACGACATGATAAGCCATAACCGTTTTCCTTCTAGAAACATGCAAGGTGGCAGGTTTCTAGAAGGTTTCTCTGGCTGGTTATGTCGCACGACATAAGTAGCCAGATCTGGCTTCTTCTAGAAACGTGCAAGGTGGCAGCCTTCTAGAAGGGTTTTGGGATTAAGAAAAACGTGTTTCTTAATCACCAAGCATTCCCTTCAGCCCTTAAAAGGCTTGGAACAGTTCCGGAATTGTTCCGGAACTTTAGGAAAATTCGGGGAATTACCGGAAAAATTACCGAAATTGCCGGGAAAATTAACCGGAAGGCATGAGCCAGATTTGGGTACTTACAGTTTGATCTGTGTAATTGAATTGCTCTTGTTGGATATTTGCTTGAATTGGTGTTCTAACCCCAAAGGGGGTATGGATCTACCCATATCCACACTCCCGGGGTCGATTTGTTATTATTTCTTCATTTCGTATGTAATTTGATTAATCAATTGGATCTGGATTAGTTATTGTTGATTCTGGTGTTCATTGTGTAAGGTTCTGCAGATGGCCTATGTATGTCACGCGACATATTGTTCCGAGGTGATCCTGTGTCACGCGACACATGTGGTCACTGGAACCATATGTCATGCGACATATCGTGACCCATTTGCAGAAACCTCGTTTAGTTGTAATTTGTTCTAGATTGTTGTAGCAGGGATGTGGCCTCCCTAAATAATGGGCTCACGAGTTGTAAATCTCTTTCTCATATTGAATAAAATGCATGATTACTCCATTTGTTCATTATCAACACTTGCACACACTTTTGGATTTGCTTGGATGTTTAATTGAAAGACTCGTCCATGGACGAGGCGTGTTGAGTGAACTCTCAGTTCTTCCCAACACGTAACCTGACCCCCGAACCCGTATTTTCTCTGTCAAACAAAGGTTTTCAATGTTTCCTCTTAAAACGGCGTGGCGACTCCTTCATTTTCACGAAAAACAAATTTTCGGGCGAGCGCACATTCAGACCCCAGTTTGATCTTTTGCTCGGGATAGCTTGGGTTGATGACTAGCTCAGTTAACTCGTTGGCAGGCTTCATTTCAGGAGCATCATCTCGAAAATCCATAGACTCAATCACAATTTCTTTTATCTTTTTCCTTGCTTTGGGGGTGAGGTCTGGAACCTCGTCTTCAATTAGCTTATCTAGCTCGGCCCCCGATTCCTGGGTGACCAAGAGCTGTGTAGCTGCAAGTTGGTCGTCCAGGAATTTCTCAAAAAGGCTTCGATTTCGTCCACACATTTGATTGTGGAAACATTGGAATAGGAGGTCGTCATTTGCTTGACTGATTTAGAAAGCTATTTGGTCAGGGTCGTCTATTTCGATCGTCCGTTTGGACTTCAACACATGCTCTAGGAACTCTGGGGCCGTCCCCAACACACAACCGATTCCTGAGCGTGTAGGAAATTTGATTCTTTGATGAGGGACTGAAGCGACGATCCCTAAAGCTGCTTGGCCAAGCTGGCCGAGAATTGCATGGTAACCACTGATGATATCAATCACTACGAACGTGACGGTCTGGATGGTTCTCAAAGGATGGTCCCCGATGTCGACGGGCAAGTCAATTTGTCCCTTGGCGTCTACCCTATGATTGGTGAATCCTTCTAGATGACCTAAGTAGGGACTTAGACGACTATCAGGTAGACCCATCTTCTGATAGACGTTGTAGAACAGAATATCTTTGGCTGCCCTGGTGTCAATCAATATCCGCCTTGACTCACAATTGTCAATGAAACCAGGGACGGTCAATGTTTGTTGACGAGCCAAAGGATTGGCTGATATCTCGTAGGGGTAGAAACTTATCACATCATTAGGAATCTCAGATTTTTTGGGAACATGGGGGGGGGCTTCTTCAGGTGGTAAATGGCACTCTTGATTTGATTCTTACTTGACTCCTCAGAGATGACCAGGACCATTCTTGGTTGTCTCTTAGGAGGGTCGTTGTTAGGGGCTCGGTTGTTGCCCGCGGGGCGATCCCTCCTTACATAATGTTCAAGACGACCGTCATCAATCCACCTTTAAATTATTTTCTTCAAACTGAAACATTCTTCCGTGTCATGCCCCTTGTCTCTGTGGTATTCACAATACTTATTCATGTTCTTTTTCCCTTTGGCATTGGGATTCATTTTTGGGGCTGGCCCAAAATCCACATTGCTCAATATTTCTGCCCGTGAGACTGTCAAAGGAGTATACGAGTCTGGTACTTTTTCAGCCTTTCCTTGTTTGTTTTTCCCTTTGTCTCCGGCCTTATCCTTTTTTGACTTTGCCGCCTCATCATTGTCGACGGCCTTTCCTTCTCTTTGCAACTTCCTTTCCTCGGCCTCAGCTACAGCATATGCCTTGACGTAGAGATCTTTTCTGGATTTGGCCGGGTGAACATGGAGCTCGTAGTCCAAAGTGGAAGAAACAACACCGTGCATGAAACAGTTGATAATTTCTCGATCTGTCAGATCCTCATCGATCTGATCCACCAACTTCTTGAACCTTTTGAAGTAACTCATGGAGCTTTCATTGGCTCCCTGGGTGATGTTACTGAGATCGTTGACAGTTTTACGACGATCTCCGGCTGTTGCAAATCTTCCCAAGAATTTTTTCCTCATCTGTTTCCATGAATCAATGCTTCCTTTTGGAAGGATTCTAAACCACCTCAGAGCGGCGTCGGTCAGTGTACTTGTAAGGGCTTTGCACATAACGTCGTCGTGTCCCGAAGTTCTAGACACCACACACATCTGAGCTTCAAGATGCTGCATGTGATCCAACGCGCTCGTCGAGCCGTCATATTGCTTTAATTCAGGAAGTTTAAACCATTGTTCCGGTGGTCCCATCTCCAACATCCATGGGGCCAATGGTTTCAGTGTGCCAACATCATCTTCTGAATCATCACTATCCCCATTGTTTCTTTTGGCCGTCAATTCATCAACTTGACGTTTGAGTCTTAGAAATTCTCTCATATCGACATCGCCTGCTGGGCCGGCGGGAGGGATCCTATCTCGACGAGGCCCCCAGGTAATGGTGTTAGACCGTTGCCTCTCTGAGGGGGCAGGTCGTCGAGAGATAGTCCTCTCTCTCCTGTAGCTTGGGGGTGGTGACGGCCTGTAGGATCTTGATTGCTCTCGTTCACGACGAGGGGGAGTGCGTGTCCTTTCCCTATAACTCGGGGCTCGTTCATTTCGCAACGATGGGGTCATTTGACGACCATGAACAACTTAGTTTTGATTCTGCTCCGGGTTCTCGTCGGCTAGAGTTCTACGAGGCTCACCTTCTGCCTCGTCCCGTCGTCGCTGCGATGGAAGCCCCTCACTTCGTCGCTGGTTGAGATGTTCTCTGAGGTCGAGTTGTGGCACTATCCTTTCATTTCCGGCGGCGGTTCCTTCACGACGACCGTCATTCCCTCTCTGGTTCCTTCTCCTCCCCGACGAGACATTATTATGGGATGCCTGTGGGGGTTGGTCCTCAGCCATTTGGATTAGCTCGTTCTGGATTCGTAGGAGTTCGTGAAGAGCATTTGCTCTCTCGACGAGGAAAGCGGTTCTGTCGAGATGTGGGTTGGACGGGCCTCCCACATTTCATACAGTAGCTCCCTCGGGTCTCCTTTCCACTGGGGTCGTCTTTGACGCTCAGGGGCAGGTCTTTTTTCTCTCCTCCTTGCTGTCTGAAGGCCCGTATCGTCAACCACACCTTGTGACCTGGTAACCCTCAGATTAGGGTTCCTAGGTTGAGGTGAGGGAGGTCTGGGATTCTCCTGTTGACCTTGTAGAGGGGAAGGAGGTCTGCCTTCATCTCCGGTAGATTTGCTAGCTGTGTGTCCGTCTGACACCATTTCCAGGTTTTTCGGTTGTTTTTTCTTTTGTTGAAGATCACTGATGAACGATTCCCGACAATGGAACCAATCTGATGATGCAGGAATGCGTTCGGGCTCAGCTTTGGGTCCAGCTAATAATCAAGGCTGACTTAGGATCTGCACAACACAAGAAACAAACCGTGAACTGCGCCGGGGCTCTTTCGGCAAGGCCCTCCGGCGTGAGAATCAGCGTATGGACTGGAAAAAGGTGATAATAATATGGTGGGTGTGTGTATACGTGAGTATGTAAAATTACATTACCTTAGTCCATGATTCTGCTCTCATATTTATAGTGGGTGAGATGGTATTAGGGTTTTCATCTGAACCGTTGGATTGGGTAGTGGCTAACCGTTGGATCAGCTTTGTTCCCTAGGCGTACACGTGGCACGTTGGGATTGCTCCGCCTGAGTAAGGACACTGTTGTGTCTGACACGGATAAGTGGTTTGCCTTATAATGGAAAGTCAACCTGCACACCTTTTGGCGCTACTACTGGTTCCGTGATTTTACGCGCAGAATGTCTCAGTGTCAGGTCTGACTTTATCCCAAAATAGCTAATTAATCAAGCTTATTGAGGAAGCTAAATGAAGGGACCTGTACGTCCTGTAAGGCCGTCTCCTTGAGAGATGACTCGACGAGCGAGTTGACGATTGAGTTGCCTCGTTCTCCAGGTAAGTCAGGTCGCTCAATGGCGACGACGGTCACTCTCCGTAAGACGGGCTCCAACCCATATACTTTCAAGGCTCGTCGTTAGATGAGCTTGGTCGGTCATTGGCGACGATCGCCATCTGTTGTACGACGGTCCATTGCCCAAACCTTGATGGGCTTCATTAATCTTGATCCCTTAGTAGACTCGTTGGGCCCATAGCTCGTAGGAATGTATTGGGCCCGGCCCATCACGGAATATTCTGTTCATATATATATATATATATATATATATATATATATATATATATATATATATATATATATATATATATTTGTGAAAGCAGGATTTATTTTTTGTAATTATTAATTATTTTTTTTATATATAATGAACAGAAAACATATGTGAGGTGTGCTCGTTAAAAGGCTATTGAGGAAGAAATTATCGAGATTTAAATCACTGGGCAGCCTCCATTTCGATCATGATTTTGGAAGGCCATTACCATTCAGCACGGGCGATAAAAAGGTGATCGATTGCCCGTATTCGAAAATCATAGAGCTGCTTTTTTTGACTTGCCATTAAGCAGCCATTATTCGAAGTCTTTTTCTTCCTTCAGTATTAAGAGTGTGGACTATGATGCTCAAATGAGACAAAAGGATGAGATTATAGCAAGCCTGACTGAGACACTAAACACTCAAGTTGACACTCGTGTAAACACCCAAATTAAGGAAATGGAATAGCGAATTGAGAAACGATTGCGGCAATAAAAGGAACAAATGCGGCAAGAAAATGAACAAATGCGGCAAGAGATGGAGCAAAAGATACAACAACAAATGAAACAACAAATGCAATAATTGATAAGATCTATGCTCCAACAGCAACAACAACAAGATTCTAGTGGTAATAATTATATCCCTTCTATTGGATCATACCTAAATTCGAATATAACTTTGAGTGGAAGTGGGCGTATGGGTGATCGTGGCGGTAACAACCCCTAGAGTCGCAAGAGCTAAATTTGACTTGTTTTTATTTGGTTTGGAGTGATAATAACTCAAAGTTAACTAATTTTTTTTATTTTTTTTGTAATATGCTATATTCTTTTGAAATTTGTACATTAATGTTTTATTTGTTTTGGAATACATTGTTTTGAGATTTTAAGAATTGTGTATGTTGTTTGTTTGTAAGGTGAATGTTGTATGTTATATCTTTTAGATTTTACAGGTGGCTTTTCGAATTTACAATTTTTTTTTTCAATTCTAATAATTTTACCCAAAGAAATTTTCGTGGGTAAATTACAAACATTTTTTTCATCTGATAATTTTACCCACAAAATTTTCTGTGGGTAATTTATTCAATTTAATTAACCACAGAAATATCCGTAGATAAAATTTCCATTTCCCACGAAAAATTTCGTAGGTAAATCTAAAATTATTTTAATACGAATGTTACCCACGAAATAATCCGTGGGTAATACTTAATATTATTATTAATACAAATTTTACCCATGAAATATTTCGTGGGTAATATTCTAATATTAAATTTCGGAAATTTTTGCTTGTCGACGGATATTCCACGGGTATTATCCAAGGAATATTCCGTGTGTATTACTCACAAAACTTTACCCACGGACGTCCCACGGACAATTTCCGTGGGTAAATAAATTTTATCCACGAAATTCCTCGATTACCCACGAAATTTTTCGCGGGAAAATACAGTTTTCAGGTAGTGTTTGTACTTATAAAATATATTGATTATAAAGTATTGCCTTTTGATACTCACTCAAGTTATATATTTATATAATCTGAGAAAATTTGTGTTAATTTTTCGCTGCCATCTCTTTTATAAATTGTTTTTCAACTCGGTGTGTGTGTGCGCTATTATATTATAAGTATTATCGTTGGTATTATCAAAATCTTTGATAACACTTGCTGAAACTTAGCCATAGATATATGACACTATATACAAGCATGTTCACATTGCCTATATTGGCTTGTACTTTTCGCTTATTACCATTACCGGGAAGAAATATGACACTATATACAAGCATGTTCACATTGCCTTATCATAAGTTACTTAGTATTCTGAAATGGTTGCATATATTTTTTATTTAAGAGAAATTTTAAAAATTTGATATAATTTATATTGAAACACACTAGTAACAGATTACTTGAAACTCTTGAAGCACCAGCTAGGCTTAAAACATTATTTAGACAAGTACGAGAATTTACAATTAATTGAAAAACAAGAAGTACCCATTTCCAAGGCCAGTAGCAGGGACGCGGACGCGGACGCGGACGCACGCATAACTGTTGCTTCCACATATCTGTTGCTTAGTTGCTCTCATCTTAACCTTCAACATTGGAAACAATGAAACATTAGCATCAGATATGTGGGAGCAACAGCTCTGAATTCGACAAAGTAGCAATTAGTACTGAGAAAGTCCACCCAAAGTTCTTGTAGATGCAAAACCAGTCAAGAACATAACATATGAGTCCTTAAAGCTGAACTGAGGCCGGCAAAACTGCCTCATCTTAACCTTCAACATGTACATATTCTTCTTACCACTCTTGCCCCCACTACTAATGCACCTATCGTGCTTCGTTAGAAACGAAGTTCCGTTACACTCGTCGTTACAAATCTCCGTCTCTTCTTCTTTGATCGTCGCGAGCTTCGCCTTGAGTAGTTCATCTATGTTCATGCGCGATTCGGTTCGCAAACTCTTTCTGCTTGTACTACAAGGTACAACCCACCACATTTTTCTACTTCCCCTCCTCATTTTTGGCCTCTAAAATCTCCAATATATATGCCCCTTTATAAGAAAAGAATACACACAAACACACACAGTGTGATTAGTTGTTGAAGTAGGTGTCGAAGTAGAAGTGCTTTTGCACCTTTACAGGATGGTTTTGTGATATTTTGTTGTTGTTAAATATAGGTGATGACAGTTGAGCCAAAACAAACCAACCCTCATAGAAGTCATTTAATATTATTGGATTGGATGGCATACCATATCAGAAATCATTTCATGGATAAGATAAAATTTAATATGTATACTTTAGGAGTTTGGCAAGTTGAAATGATTCCTCACCTTAGAACTTGCAATTGCTAGGAAAATGGAGAATCTTTTGTTTACATCCCTTGAGTTAGAGTGATTTTCATATACATCCCTTCTTATTTGTTTGCTACACCCCTTGTTATATTTTAAGCAGTTTTTGTAATAAATAGAGTGTTGCTATTCACACCAACTAGATCTCCAAATAACTGTTTTTATATTTTATACCACCTTCGTCCAAAATAAATATCTAAAAAGTTTTCAAATTTTCTCTTTATCGAAAGCATTTTTGTACATTTATTTAGGACATTGATGCTACCATGAGAAATCTTGGTTGCACAGGGACTGAAGTGGCAATGGATACTTTGGCAGCTTCCTCCTTGACAGCTCGTCTACACACAAGAAACACACGTGAACTAGGCCGGGGGTGTCTCCGGCGTACCCCCTCCGGCGTGAGAATAAGGTTAGATGGACAAGGAAGAGAGTACAACAATGGAGGTTTAGAGAGAGAAGGTAGAGAGAGATCTTACCATGCAATGAGCACTATTCACCCTTTATATACTCCTAAGCCCCCCATGTGCCTTGCACATGGGGGGACACTTGTCAATCATCCAAAGGAGGTCTCTCAACCAACCTCAACTTAGTGGGATTTCACTATTCACCTTGTCACATCAATCATCCATCACAAGTATTTAGGGTTAGGGGCGTAAGCGACAATCAACGTAACATCCTGGTAACGCCCTAAGTTCCATGTCGCTCTGGCGACAACCTGATTATAGGCGACATCAACTGTCATGTCGCCCTGGCCTAGGTAGCCCGCGACCAACGTACTCCTTCTTACTTATCGCGAGCATGAGCTCGGCCATGTCTTTCGCATGCCCCCATTGCCCCTAAAATCGTATCCCCACGTCCCTTCTCGCCGGGGCCTATTTAAATAGCTCCAAGGAGCCTATTCCTTTTATGTCGCTGCCAGGGCAAATTTCCTTGGGCGGCCCAAGCCCAGTGGGCCTGGACCTTAATTAGCTATTGGGCCCGGTTTCTTATTATTAGGGCCCAATGTATTTTATAGGATCGTATCAGAAGCCCCCAAGTTCAAGCCTCGGATTATTTATGGTCCTGAGAACTTTATTTGATGTCGCACGATTCTCGCAGTTTATTCTTCATATGGGCGAGGAAACAGTCCTTGTCCGTCACGCATGTGCCACGTGTCGTAACGGGGGTGAGCCAGACGGTTGGGGGGCCGTACACTTGCGTTGAGAACCGAGCCGTCTCCTCTTAAATATTCACAATAATGGGGGGAATTTCAAAAATCATACCCCTCCATTAATTTCCTCTCGTAAATCCCCCAAAACCCTTCCATTCCTACACTTTCGGAGTTTAAAAACCCCTCACCATCATCTCACACTCTGTACTCCCCCCAGATCGCAGACACCCCTCATATCCAACTTATTCGCATATTTTGGAGCATTCTAAGGAGTTTCAGGAGAAGAAGGGTGGCGTACAGAGCTTTCAAGCTTCCTTTCCAACTACTCCTTCAGACTTTCATTCCAATCTGCAACTTCCCAGGTAATTTTTCTAACTTTGACTTCCCTCATGAATTCTCGCTTGAGTTCTTGCTTTAATTCTCGCTAGGATTATCGCAGTTGCAATTTTAAGTTTTCTCGTAAATGGTCAAGTCTTTTTTCCAAAACTTGTTAAGTCTGGTTAGAGCGCAATAGATGGGGAGAGGGTTTTCAAAAAAGAGAGATGAGGGCAGGGGCTCGCATCTCAATTACAGATCCTCATTCCTTGCTTAGGCGACATGAGTTTGGATGTCGCCCTTTCCTCTCCCCATAATACCTGATCCCATGCACACTTTCTTCACAAAATTATACCCCCCTCCTGCCTGTGACATCTCTTTCCTTGAACTGATTTTTCTAGCACTATCGTAGCCCCCAAATTTACTTGGTCCTCCCTTCTATTCACAGGTCATGTCTTCTTCAAACTCAACATCTGACCATGATGTCTCGGACACCTTAGCAGCCGAGACCCTAGAGCGACAACCTGTCTCACAGGGTTCTTCCAACCCTGAGGTTGCCGGCTCCAGCAGCTCTTCTCATTCCCATTTGCAAACTCACTACTATGTTAAGTATGGGATTAACCCGGACATTTATCATATAGAACCATATGTTGGGGACTTATCCCTTGCCGCTATGCGAAATAGAAAAGATGGGGTCATTGTGTTTCCATCTCAATTAGACGTCGGCCTTAGGATCCCAATAGACCCCTTCCTTGTCGCCGTCTTAATCCACTCCCAAGCCGCCATTGTAGATCTTCATCCCAATGCTATCAGGGTCCTTACGAGCTACCTAGTGATTTGTAGGGCCTTAAAGCAAGAACCCACACTTCCCCTGTTTGTTAATTTGTTTGATGGTTATACTTCTGTATCTCAGAGGCATGGCGTAGTTGAAAACTGACTCTCTGTCAAGTACAAGAGTCCTAGGCTTCTTACCCCCTTACCTAGAAAAGTCCACAATTGGCAATCCAACCCACTTCTGATTATATCCCGTATAGGCTGGACTCATCCATGCGACCTTGGCGACATATACACAAATATCATAACCCGGAATGCCTTAGTTTCTGGCGACTCCAGGCTGAGAGCAAAAATTTTTAAGGTTTTAGAAGATGCCTCAGACACAGGGCTAGCGCTATTTTCATGGCGGGATATACTATCTCGCCCTTCCTTGCTTAGGAAAGTTGGTCTTCCCGATTATCGCTATCATGACGACGAATCTCGCCTGATCATCAAACCACTAGACCCGTACCCTGGTTGGGACCGCCATTCTGGGGTTGTTCTCGCCTCCGAGTGCGGGCCTTGCAAAAAGAAAGATCATTGTTGCAACACTATGTTTGAGGTTTTAAGTACGTATTTCATTTCTCATTAGTCTTTACTTTGTTTTTCCATTTCTCTTTATTTAACATCTTTTTCTGGCTCAGGTTTTCGACTCATGGACATCTCCGACAGACGTGCCAATGCCGCGGCCAGATCCGATGGTCGTCGTAAGCGACTTACGAATGCCCGCCAAGCCAAATTATCCAAGGCCCCGGAGATAGAGCTCCCCATTTCTCGCGACGGGGATGATGCCGAGGCAATTGCTCGCGAGAAGGCTGCGGCTGCCGCCGAGAGGGCAGCGGGGCAATCGCGAAAGTCTAGCCGAGCAAAAACTCCTCTAAGGTCATCCGCCATTTCGCAACAGGAAGAGAGAATGGAATTAGAAGCAGGTGAAGAAGAGGCCGAGGTTGCTGTGATAGAGCCTGTCCCGCCAGTCAAGTCCCCCCAGCCCTCTGGTTCTCGCTGACACTTCTCGCACTTCTTAACATACAACTCTGCATCTTTCCTTAAGCTGGGCCAATAATATCCATGAAATAATATTTTGTCAGCTAGTGTTCTCGCACCAGGATGGCCTCCACAAATACCCTCATGAATTTCAAACAGTACTTTCTGCACCATGCTCGGCCCAACACACCTCATCAACGGCTTCGAGAAGGATCTCCTATATAACACTCCATCTTGCACAGTGAACCTTGGTGATGTCGCCTTTATCAACTTTGCCTTGCTCTCATCTGGCGGCAATTCCCCGACATCCAAGAATTCCATCATTTCAACAACCCAATCCTTCTCGCCATCGACAATCTCCTTGACAGACTGTCTGTTGATCACCGGCATCTCGACATATTCAATCATTGGCTCATCGGTAGCTCGTACTTCAGCCTCCCGCCGACTCGCTCAATTCATCGCCTCGCGAGTTATCAGCTCTATCAATCCGAACCAACTCCCAGAATTCAAAACTTTTTAACAAACTTCTCGCCAAGTCACAATCTTTCATCAAGACAGCGCTCAAGACTCCAAAATCACCATTCACTTGATTAACGATCAATTGGGAATCTGAATGAATCACAACCTTAGTCAATCCCATATCTCGCGCCAATTCTATTCCGGCTATCAATGCTTCATACTCAGCTTGATTATTTGAGACACTGAATTTAAACCTCAACGCTTTCTCGTACTTGACCTCCTCATCAGGCGAGGTTAGGGTGATTCCCGCGCCGCCCCTCTCTTTTGAAGATGATCCGTCCACATATACAACCCAACAATCAGGCGGTCTCACCCTTTCGACCATCGAACTAGGCTCACCCTGACTCTCCCCTTTTTCCTTCTCCTTATTCCCGCTGATCTCGTCTCGCGACCCAATGAAGGATGTCTCCACAATGAAATCTGCCAAAGCCTGCGCCTTGATTGCGCGGTGAGATTCCTAAGAGGAGCGTCACTCAATACGACAATGGTGTGTGCGACAAAATAAACTCTCAATTTCCTTGCGGCCACCACTAAAGCATAGGCCAGCTTCTCGGCATTAAAGTACCTTGACTCTACCTCGCTCAATGCCTTTGACACATAGTAAATCGGCCTTTGACCCCCCTTATCCTCGCGCACCAAAAACACCAAGGCTACTCGCCAAGTCTCGAAGGGCCAAGTACACAAACAACTCCTCCCCTTCAACAGGGCTACACAAAATGGGAGGCTTGCCCAAATAGGTCTTCATTTGATCAAAAGCGACATCACACTCTTCATTCCAAACAAAACTCTTTACCCCCTTCAGAACCTTAAAGAACGGTAAACACCTTTCTGCCAACTTGGAAATGAACCTCCCCAAAGCGATAATCCTTCCATTCAACCTCTGGATTTCTCGAATTGACTTAGGTGGCGACATATCCAGTAAAGCTTGAATCTTTTCGGGATTAGCCTCTATCCCGCGTCTGTTCACCAGGAAACCCAAAAAATTTCCCGCTGTGACACCAAATGTGCATTTACTCGGGTTCAATTTCATTGAGTTCCTCCTTAGATTCTCAAACATCTCGGCGAGATCTAACACATGATCATACTCCTTTGTCTTTATCACCATATCATCAATATAAGCCTCCAAGTTTCGCCCAATCTGCGACTTGAAGACTTCATTTACCATTCGTTGATAAGTCGCCCCGACATTCTTCAAGCCAAATGGCATCATCTTATAACAAAAATTACCTTTGGGGGTTCGAAAATCTTTCTTCGCCTTGTCATTCTCGCACATTTTGATTTGATGGTATCCTGAGTAAGCGTCAATAAAACTGAAAACCCTGTGCCCAGCAATCGAATCAACCAGCTTGTCAATCTTAGGCAACGGTAGCAATTCCTTAGGGCAAAGGCGGTGTTTAGGTCGGTAAAATCAATGCACATCCGCCATTTTTTGTTCGACTTTAGGACCATAACAGACATGCCAACCAAACAGATACCGAATCTCTTCTATGATTCCCGCCTTCAAAGAATTTATCAACCTCTTCAACAATGCGCTCTCCTTCTCGCGACAAGTGCCTAACCCTTTGCTTAAAAGGCTCAACATTGGGATCGGCATTCAAGCAAGCAGAGCAACGTTTCGCTAATCCCCTCATATCCTCTGGTCGCCAAGCGAACACATCCAAATTATCCTTTAGGAATTCCACCAGTCTTTCTCGCTCATCCCTGAATAGCTGCTTCCCGATTTTAACCCGCTGCTCCGGGAAATACCGATTAATCTCTACCTCTTCAAGCTCTTCGCCACCAATCTCGCTCATCTTATGCTTTCTAAAGTTTCAACTTCTATTCTTTTCCGCTTTCTACTGATCGGGGCATTGGCGGGGCTCACCTTCACAGGATTATCAAACGAGCCGCCTAGGTTGCCCATGTTCATCCTCAACTTCCACCGTTTCACAATCCTCATCGACTCAAGAATGTAATCTTCCTCCATTACTTCCTCAATCCTGGGCTCCTCCATCTGAACAAATTGAACCGCACCAGGGTAATTCCTGTCCGATCTCACTTCCGCGACATCACTTCCGAGATCCATCTCCCCTGCGACATGTTTCTCTACGATTGCACCGCCAGGTCGCCACATGACCATTTCATTCCGCTTGGCCTCCTTATTTGTTTCTGCGACAATCAAAGCCGTCCCATCCTTCATACTTTCAGTTTCCACCCAATCTTCAGGCTCCACGAACTCAGTCACGTTGATTCTCAACTTGCTAGAATGAGACTTTGTCGTCATCGAGCTAGTAGAAGCCCCCTTGGCCTTCATCATTTCCTTTTTCTTTCTCGCCACAGTGATCGCTTCACTCTTCAAATATCCTATACCTTTAGCGGTTGGAAACTTTACCCTTTGGTGCGGGATCGATATCACCATCTCAAAACTCAGCAAAAAAGGGATTCCAACTATGGCATTATATGCAGAAACCAAATCAATCACCATAAATTCCACCTGCTCGCTTCTCACAAGATCACCATCTCCGACCTCCACTTCCAACATAATTGTTCCTTTAACCTTAACTGAATGATTTGTAAATACTTCGAGATATCCCTTAGACGGTACCAAATTTGCATCAGTGTAATTCATCCTTCGAAAAGCCTCATAATACAAGACATTCCTACTCGCTCCTGAATCGACCATCACGCGCTGTACCACATCAAGTTTCCTGGACAAATAGTGATGACCACCGGTTGGTTCCCATGACCTTCGTAGTGCCTAGCTCGCCTCTTGAGAAACTAATCACCCCGTCTTCGCTTGCGACAAACGGAGGAATGTCGAAATCGTGCGACAACATCATAATTTGATTATCAAGCTGAGCGATACTAGGCAATGGATCCTGAATCACATCAACGATATTTCTATCCCGCACTTTCTCCTGGCTCTTCCCGCCTTCATCTCGCCTCTTATCTCCCTCAAGATACTGCTTGAAGTCGCCATTATCAATCCTCCCTTGTACCATCCTCCTCAAATTATAACAATCATCCGTACTATGCCCCTTGCCCTTATGAAAATCGCAATACTTATTCGGATCCCTCGGCGGCATAAGATCCTTCTGATGGGATAAGGCTCGGGAATTCCTCCTTCCGAAAGATCTCGCTCAAAGAAGTATTCAACTTACTGAACTTGATCATTTTTCCTCGACTGCCCTCTACCACGGCCGCTCCCGCCCCCACTCGTAACGATTTCCGCCGCGACCTCCTAATCTCGCCCTTGTTTTCCTCTTTCACCACCTCTATTCTTTCTTTAACACTTTTCCCTCTTTGGGACCTGCTGGGCCGGAGGGGAGACCTTGACTACCTCCTCCTTCGTACCACCGCAATATGCTCTAACCCTTTCATATAGCTCGCCGCAGTCTCTGGGTAGCCGCATGCACTCCGCCTTGAAAACCTGTGCAACAACCCAGAGTTGAATAACATAATGATCTCGCTCTGATCGACATCAAGCAATTCGATTCACCACTCCCATAAACCTATCAAGAAAAGCCGAGATACTTTCTCCTTCATTCTCGCTTCAAACCGCACCTCGGTTTTTTGAGCGGCCGCGCTCCCGACCCACCGAATCTCGCCAAAAACTTATTTTTGAGGTCCTGGTACCCCGAGACGGATTCCGTCGGCTGCGCCAAGAACCACTCCAGTGCATGATCAGCGAGAGTGCTTCGCAAATGCCTTACATATCACGGCTTCATTATCGGCCAAGCAGCGATAACGTTACCTCAAACCCTCCGACATGAGTGTTAGCTCTAGTATTCCCCGAATAATTTGGTAGATTCGGCATGCGAAAAGGTGGTCAGGGGCGGCAATTTGGATGCTCTTTGCAAATGGGGCCAAATAAGAACCTTTCATTTCCTGGGGCTTGGTTCCCGCTTCTAACTCTTTAATCTTCTTTGCCATCTCTGCCATTTCGGATCTCCACTTATCATCTTCACTTTTCTTCGCCTTTTCCAATTCTGCGGCTTTAGCCGCCTCCACGGCTTTTAAAGCTTCAGCCACTCTGACAGCCTCTGCAATCTTTTCGGCTTCTGCGGCTTTCTCCGCCCTTTCCTTATCACTCCTTTCTCGCCGCCTACGGTCTCTATCCCGCAGCGACAACTCATCCCGACGAGCTCTGTCAGAATACCTAGACCGATGTGATCTTTCTCTCACATACGTTTCATCATCGGAATATCTCGAGCGACTTGGCGCATAGTCTCTGTCCGCTGTGGATCCCTCATCATTTTCATACCCAAAATAATAAGAGTCATCTCGCGAATTTCCTGACTTGTGATAAATCCTTCCTTCTTCAAGGCGATCTGCGCGCCTCCTTTTGACCCTTTCAGATCTCGCCCTTTCCTTATCACTTCGACGCCTAAGACCTCTTTCCTCGTTCCCGTGCGGCGACATGTCCCTTGCTCGCCCGTCATCTCGCCTAGAAGCATTCTGACAGGCACTCCGTCCTCCTCTATCCTGCCCTTCCACTTCGATCGACAACTCAGGCGGGATCACCGTAGGTGCTTGGCCCATCTTTTTTAACCTCTCATTGTTCGCGAGAACCTTCATCATATAGGCGTTCTCCTTCCTTAACTTCTCAGCTTCGGCCCTAGCACTCTGGGTTTTAGACGGAACGGGATCCTGATATACGGCTTTTTCTTTGTTTCTCGCTTCTCTTTCTCTTTCTTCTCGCCTCCTGGTGCTCCTGATTGCCGAATCGGTATCTGTAGTATGGGCCTCGCCTTCCCGGGCAGTTCCTGATCTCGCCCCTCGAGTATCCTTGCGATTAGGCGTCTCCAACTCCAGATTGCGGGTATCCTTCGTCTGGGCGTTCTTATCTTGAACCATTCTGGGCACTTTCTGGGCTTAACAATGATCATAAACCACTACCCAATAACCTTTTTCCAAAGTAACCAACCTGAAACACACTTTTTGTACTAACACCAATGGATTCAAACCCTAAAACGTCAACCTCAACAACTGAAAATGCCGGTGATCTTCCAACAATCCACGAACCTTTGAACCATCATACAAGAAGGAAGATTTCAGGTCCCGGCAACGGAACCAACTGATGCTACCATGAGAAATCTTGGTTGCACAGGGACTGAAGTGGCAATGGATACTTTGGCGCCTTCCTCCTCGAGCTCGTCTACACACAAGAAACACACGTGAACTAGGCCGGGGGTGTCTCCGGCGTACCCCCTCCGGCGTGAGAATAAGGTTAGATGGACAAGGAAGAGAGTACAACAATGGAGGTTTAGAGAGAGAAGGTAGAGAGAGATCTTACCATGCAATGAGCACTATTCACCCTTTATATACTCCTAAGCCCCCCATGTGCCTTGCACATGGGGGGACACTTGTCAATCATCCAAAGGAGGTCTCTCAACCAACCTCAACTTAGTGGGATTTCACTATTCACCTTGTCACATCAATCATCCATCACAAGTATTTAGGGTTAGGGGCGTAGGCGACAATCAACGTAACATCCTGGTAACGCCCTAAGTTCCATGTCGCTCTGGCGACAACCTGATTATAGGCGACATCAACTGTCATGTCGCCCTGGCCTAGGTAGCCCGCGACCAACGTACTCCTCTTACTTATCAGGCGAGCATGAGCTCGGCCATGTCTTTCGCATGCCCCCATTGCCCCTAAAATCTGTATCCCCACGTCCCTTCTCGCCGGGGCCTATTTAAATAGCTCCAAGGAGCCTATTCCTTTTATGTCGCCGGGGCAAATTGGCGGCCCAAGCCCAGTGGGCCTGGACCTTAATTAGCTATTGGGCCTGGTTTCTTATTATTAGGGCCCAATGTATTTTATAGGATCGTATCAGACATACTCCCTCCGTCCACTTACTTCACACTTTCTATTTTGGGCGTCCAAATACATACTTCACACTTTTTTTTTACCTAAAATGGAAAGTTTTTATTATTAAAATATTAACCCTACCCCACTCATTCTCTCTCCTACGTTATTTTAATACTCACAACACCATTATAATTTACTATTCCCTCCACTCATTCTCTCTCCTATTTTATTTTTACACTCACAACATTTATATCATTATTTTTTTCCTTAATCCACGCGTGAACAGTAACTGTGAAATATGTAAGTGGACGGAGGGAGTAGGTAGTACTATATAACATTTCTGGCATGCCTAGCATAATGATTAGGGGTGTAAGTGGTTCGGTTCAAACCGCGGTTCGGAACCGAACCAAACCAAACCATGCGATTTAGTTCGATTTTCAAGCAATAGTGGATTGGTTCGGTTCCAAAAATTGTCAAACCGTGTGATTTGGTTTGGCTTGCGGTTTTGACCCCCAAACCACGGTTCGAGACCGCGAGACCGAACCACCAAACCGAACCAATAAACCAAACCACCAAACCGTTCAATATTAACCGTAAATATGTATATATTTCATTTTCATCTTACATTTAGATTTGAAAACTCCTAATTCTATTCATGGATTTCAGCCCATAACCCTTTTTTCTTTTGGTTAATCTTCTTGTAATAATGTTAATTTACTCTTTAGAACATACCATTACAAGTACTCAAATTGTTGTTATTATAAATATTAAAGCACAATTTCATGTTGTGTTTAAATACATAATCTCTTATTTATGTTATGTTTGGAAAATTCAAACAAATATGACAATGAAGTGTGTAATTTTAAACCATGTTCTAATTATGGTTTAAGCAATGTTCTATTTAATTGTTTGAACCATGGTTTGAATTGTGGTTTAAACCGCGATTTGAACCGTAAAATCAAACTGCGGTTCGAACCAAATCGAACCAAACCTAGCGATTTGGTTCGGTTCGGTTTGAATTTTTTCATGGTTCGATTCGGTTTGAGATTTTTCCAAACCGATGACTAGTATTTCGGTCCATAAATTATCCCAAACCGAACCAAACTGAACCATTTACACCCCTAATAATGATGGTCATATTTAGTAGGAGTGTAAGTGGTTCAGTTCAAATCGCAATTTGAGATCGAATAGAATTAAATTATGTGGTTTAGTTCGATTTTCAAGCATAAATGGTTTGATTTGGTTTTAAAAATTGACAAACCATATTGTTCGTCTTAATTTGTGGTCTGACCCTCACAGATCAAACCAAACCTCGATTTGGGACCGCGAGACCAAAACAGCAAACCGAATCACTAGGCCAAACCACACTTGCCGCAGTAGTGCCTATCAAAGTGATTCGCCATATGGTTCGGCTTGATTTGTGGTCTGACCCTCCCATATCAAACAAAACCACGGTTTAGTATCTTGAGACCAAACCACCAAACCGAATCGATAGGCCAAAGCACAACTCACCAAACTGAATCACTAGATCAAACCAGTAGACTAAACCACCATATTGCATAATTAACTATATTTTTGTATATTGATTAATATAATAGATCAATAAAAAACTACATTACACAGATTAATACTAACCCCCGTTTTGTATCTTATTAATATTAATTTCATCATTTGTTATCTTTATTGCTACACATAAATAACAATGTTCTATCCACGGTCGACATTGTATATTGTGTTTTCTTCCTTCGACATCTCTCTTTCTCTGGTCTCTCTGGTTCTTCGAATTTCCTCTTCAACACCCGCATTTTTCGCTATTTCTGACACAGCACAGAAGCAATATTCGTGAATAGCAAGCGCTAAACACAAGAGTTCACAAGCAAAGAATCCTAGAAATCAATAAAATGGAATCCACCAGAAAATAAGAGAAAAACCCTTCAAAATTATATCAAAAAAACTGAGTTTAACCAAGCCCTAAAGTTGTTTAAATACTTCCTTAAAACCCTAAAATGAAATAACAAAACAAAGACTAAAATACCCCAACTTAAGTTCCAATTATTCAGCAAAAACAGAAAATAAAGAAATAGGCCCGTCAATGAGGCACCCACCTGGGAAGAGTCAGGCGCTCGTGGGTTGTTGAAGCAACGGTGAGGTGCTCTCCTGGGAAAGCTTGAGGCTGCCGCCTGGCCGTCAGTAAGTTCTCGCCTGTTGAAGCTCTGTGGGGCGGCCGCCTGGTGGATGCTGAGGCGTGCGCCTGAATCCCAGCCTCCTACATCAGTCTCCTCCACCTCTAAAGAACTCGACCCCGAGTTCTCATCGGGATAAAGAACTCCATCCCTGTGGTACTCATACATATCAGCAACATTGAACGTATTAGAAATGTTCAAATCATCGGGAAGAGCCACCACATAAGCATTGTCATTAATTTTTTTGGTCAATTTGAAAGACCCATACTTGCGATGTTGCAGCTTTTTATAAGTACCAACAGGAAAACTCTCCTTTCGCATGAGCACCATGACATCATCCCCAACTGCAAAAATCTTCTCCCTCTTCTTTTTGTCAGCAGCAGCATTATTTTTCATCCCGATAGCCTCTAGCTTAGCTTTGACAGCTTCCTTGATGGCGTGCACATCCTTGTCCATATTTTCAGCAGCTTGACTCACACCACGACCGTTAGGTAATGATACTAGATCCACCACATGCCTAGGAACAGATGTATAAACTAACGAGAAAGGTGATTTCCCTGTTGCCAAATGTACTGCACTGTTATAAGCAGACTCTACCTGTGGCAAAGCTAAATCCCACTGCTTTGGCTTGTCCCCACAAAAGTACTCTGGTTCTTCAATAGCTGCTGTCAGATCTTTCTCGTTCTGTATAGGCATCACGACCACCTTCTCCTTCTCAACCTGTTTCTCAAAACGCAGTACAGGAGCTATAGCAATTTTATGTTTACCCCATGTGAACATCAGCACATTATCCTTTCCCCGATAAGCAATGTCATGGTCATACTGCCAAGGGCGACCAAGCAATATATGACAGACATCCATATTCAGAACGTCACAAACAACCTCCTCCTTATAATGTTTGCCAATAAAAATAGGAACCCTACAAGTTCGTGATACCCTGAGTTCTGAACATTTATTCACCCATCCCAAACTATACGGTTTCTCATGAGGTTCAGTTTTTAACCCATTAAATTCAACCAATTTCTCCGAAACTAGATTTACAGTACAACCATTATCAATAATCAAATTACATACCTTGTTGTTAACAGAACAGTGTGCTCATAACAGATTTTTCCGTTGGTCCTCGTCTTTGGAAGAAAGCAGCATTTGTTGAAGCACACACCCGACTCTCTCCTCAGACTCCTCTTCTGCGAATTTGACCCCTTCATACTCATCAGCTTCATGTTCAACCTCACCTCCCTCATTCAGAATTGCAGCAGTTCGTCGGGTGGGGTAAACGTTCGACCTGTGACCCTGTCCACCACAACGAAAACACTTATCCCCTATTGGTTTTGCATACGGATTTGCTGCTTTCTGTGTTGGAGTTTTGTTCTCTGTGGTACTGCTAGTGCTGCCGGTACTCTTAGACTGCGGAGTTGGGTCCTTATCAGTTCCTGATTCAGAACTACCCTGTTGTGGAAATCTGTGAAAAGGGGTAAAAAATTTCAAAGTCGACTTCTCCATAAGATCAGCTTTCAGGGCCAGAATGGAAGCGTCCGTCAAAGTCGAAACCTGATGTAAACCCATCTTTTCCTGTATCGAACCTTTTAGGCCGTTAATATAATGAGCAACTTTCTAATCCTCGGTCTCCTCAACCCTAACCCGCGCTGTATACCTCTGAAATTCAGTAATATATTCATCAACCGTTCTCTTGCCCTGCACACAGTTGAGATACAACTTATATAGAATCTGCTCATAATCTGCCGGTAGAAATCGCTCCGAAATCAACTGCTTCATACGCCTCCAAGTCTTAATTGGCCCCTTTTCTTGCCGTCGTCTCTGATCAACAAGTTTTTCCCACCAGACCGCAACAGTACTCTTCAATCTGATCACCACCATCTTTACCTGTTTATTCGTAGGTACCTCCATAACCTCGAAAAATTGATCAACATTATTCTGCCAATCCAGAAAATCTTCAATCCCCATGGTTCCATAGAATAACGGAATGTCAGCCTTAATCCTATAATCCTGGCGGTGTCGATTATCACCCTGACCCGGCTCTTCAGCGTCAACATCCTCGTCATCGAAAATGGAACTGGAATCCTCTTCATCCCGATTTTCTGCCCTTCTAGGACGTCAAACTGGTTCAACCTCCCTGTCTCTTTTGCCACCACGATTTCGATTAGCACGAGCGTTCTGAGTTTGTTGAGCAGCCACCAACGCTGCAATCTGTGTTGACAAGGCGGCAATAGTGGTGGTTATGCCATCGATATCAGCCTTTGTTGCTTGATCCCCCATAATGATTCAGTGATGAAAAGACAGGATAAAGTCTGCTCTGATACCAACTGACGCAGCATGAAAGAAATATTCGTGAATAGCAAACGCTAAACACAAGAGTTCACAAGCAATGAACCCTAGAAATCAATAAACTGGAATCCACCAGAAAATAAGAAAAAAACCCTTCAAAATTATATCAAAAAAACTGAGTTTAACAAAAAAAAGACTAAAATACCCCAACTTAAGTTCCAATTATTCAGCAAAAACGTAAAATAAAGAAATAGGCCCGTCAATGAGGCGCCTGCCTAGGAAGAGTCAAGCGTTCGCCTGGACGCCAGTAACTGGTGGGTTGTTGAAGCCACGATGAGGCGCTCGCCTGGGAAAGCTTGAGGATGTCGCCGCGGCCGCGCAAGTTCTCGCCCGCTGGGCCCTGGGAGGCCGCCTGGTGTATGCTGAGGCGTACGCCTGGATCCCAGCCTCCTACATCAATCTCCTCCACCTCTAAAAAACTCGACCTCGAGTTATCATCGGGATAAAGAACTCCATCCGCGTGGTACTCATACATATCAGCAACATTGAACGTATTAGAAATGTTCAAATTATCGGGAAGAGCCACCACATAAGCATTGTCATTAATTTTTCTGGTCACTTTGAAAGACCCATACTTGCGAGGTTGCAGATTCTTGTAAGTACCAACAGGAAAATGCTCCTTCTGCAGGAACACCATGACATCATCCCCAACTGTGAAAATCTTCTCTCGCTTCTTTTTGTCAGCAGCAGCATTATTTTTCAACCCTGTAGCCTCTAGCTTAGCTTTGACAGCTTCCTTGACGGCTTGCACATCCTTGGCCATATTTTCAGCAGCTTGACTCACACCACAACCGTTAGGTAACGGTACTAGATCCACCACATGCCTAGGAACAGATGTATAAACCAAGGAGAAAGGTGATTTCCCTGTAGCCGAATGCACTGCACTATTATAAGCAGACTCTACCTGTGGCAAAGCTAAATCCCACTGCTTCGGCTTGTCCCCCAAAAGTACTCTGCTTCTTCAATAGATGCTGTCAGATCTTTCTCGTTCTGTATAAGCATCACGACCGGCTTCTCCTTCTCAACCTGTTTCTCAAAACGCGGTACAGGAGCTATAGCAATTTTATGTTTACCCCGTGTGAACATCAGCACATTATCCTTTCCCCGATAAGTAATGTCATGGTCATACTGCCAAGGGCGACCAAGCAATATATGATAGACGTCCATATTCAGAACGTCACAAACAACCTCCTCCTTATAATGTTTGCTAATAGAAATAGGAACCCTACAAGTCTGTGATACCCTGAGTTCTGAACCTTTATTCACCCATCCCAAACTATACGGTTTCTCATGACGTTCAGTTTTTTAACCCAATAAATTCAACCAATTTCTGCGAAACTAGTTTTTAGTACAACCATTATCAATAATCAAATTACATACCTTGTTGTTAACAGAACAGTGTGCTCTCAACAGATTTTTCCGTTGGCCCTCGTCTTTGGAAGAAAGAAGCATTTGTTGAAGCACACACCCGACTCTATCCTCAGACTCCTCTTCAGCTAATTTGACCCCTTCATACTCATCAGCTTCATGTTCGACCTCGCCTCCCTCATTCAGAATTGCAGCAGTTCGCCGGGTGGGGCAAACGTTCGACTTGTGACCCTGTCCACCACAACGAAAACACTTATCCCCTGTTGGTTTGGCATACGGATTTGCTGCTTTCTGTGTTGGAGTTTCGTTCTCTGTGGTACTGCTAGTGCTGCCGGTACTCTTAGCCTATGAAGTTGGGTCCTTATCAGTTCCTACTTCAGAATTACCCTGTTGTGGAAATCTGTGAAAAGGGGTAAAAAATTTCGAAGTCGACTTCTCCATAAGTTCAGCTTTCAGGGCCAGAGTGGAAGCATCCGTCAAAGTCCAAACCTGATGTAAACCCATCTTTTCCTGTATCGAACCTTTCAAGCCGTTAATATAATGAGCAACTTTCTGATCCTCGGTCTCCTCAACCCTAACCCGAATTGTATACCTCTGAAATTCAGTAGTATATTCATCAATCGTTCTCTTGCCCTGCACACAGTTGAGATACAACTTATATAGAATCTGCTCATAATCTGCCGGTAGAAATTGCTCCGAAATCAACTGCTTCATACGCCTCCAGGTCTTAATTGGCCCCTTTTCTTGCCGTCGTCTCTGATCAACAAGTTTTTCCCACCAGACCGCAGCAGTACTCTTTAATTGGATCGCCACCATCTTTACCTGTTTATTCGTAGGTACCTCCATAACCTCGAAAAATCGATCAAAATTATTCTGCCAATCCAGAAAATCTTCAATCCCCATGGTCCCATAGAATAACGGAATGTCAGCCTTAATCCTATATTCCTGGCGGTGTCGATTACCACCCTAACCCGGCTCTTCAGCGTCATCAACCTCGTCATCGGAACTGGAACTGGTATCCTCTTCATCCCGATTTTCTGCCCTTCTAGGACGTCGAACCGGTTCAACCTCCCTGTCTCTTTCGCCACCACGATTTCGATTAGCACGAGCGTTCTGAGTTTGTTGAGCAGCCACCAACACTGCAATCTGTGTTGTCAAGGCTGCAATAGCGGTGGTTATGCCATCGATATCTGCCTTTGTTGCTTGATCCCCCATAATGATTCAGTGATGAAAAGATAGGATAAAGCCTGCTCTGATACCAACTGACGCAGCCGGAAGCAATATTCGTGAATAGCAAACGCTAAACACAAGAGTTCACAAGTATTGAACCCTAGAAATCAATAAACTGAAATCCACCAGAAAATAAGAGAAAAACCCTTCAAAATTATATATAAAAAAACTAAGTTTAAACTAGCCCTAATGTTGTTGAAATACTTCCTTAAAACCCTAAAATGAAATAACAAAACAAAGACTAAAATACCCCAACATAAGTTCCAATTATTCAGCAAAATCGAAAAATAAAGAAATAGGCCCGTCAATGAGGCGCCCGCACGGGAAGAGTCAAGCGCTCGCCTCGCCAGTAACTGGTGGGTTGTTGAAGCCACGGTGAGGCGCTCGCCTGGGAAAGCTTGAGGCTACCGCCTGGCCGTCAGTAAGTTCTCGCCTGTTGAAGCTCCGTGGGGCGGCCGCCTGGTGGATGCTGAGGCGTGCGCCGGGATCCCAGCCTCCTACATCAATTTCTCCGTGATCACGAAAATGTAAACTAATTTGTTAATGAGTTACGGTCTAAATTGTGGGTTGAACCGTAGTCTAAACATGGCATATATGAATCACGGTCTGGATTACGTTTTGAATTAGTGTTTGGACCACGATCTGAATCGTGGTTTGAACCACATAGTTGAACCGAAGTTTGACCCAAACCGAAACAAACCATAACGATTTGGTTCGGTTTGAATTTTTTCATAGTTCAGTTTGATCTTTAAAACCGATGACTAATAGTGCGATCTGTAAATTGATCAAATCGAAGCATATCGAACCATTTACACCCCTAATACTTAGAAATCATGGGAAGGAAGTGAATAGAAGATTAAAGAAATACTCAACATAATAATATCCACTATCCACTTAATAAATATTTTAAGTATACAATAAAATATCCTATTTTCATTAATAAAATATAGTTTCACTTTAAATTTGATGGTCAATTTGATCAAACACTGATCTCATTAATGAAATTTTGATTATTCATGCGAACTTTAAAAATTGTTATTGAAGCACTACAAATAATATCAACAATAATATTACTTTTTCAAAATTTTATAAGAATATTAAATATTCATAAATATATGGCTAATGTTTTTTTGAGTTAACCATTAAAAGTGAAAGTGAGACTATAAGATGAGAAGAAATTACATTTTAACTTATTTAAAAATGACATTCATTTAGAAATAAAATATTCCAGAAAATAAAGTTGGGAATTTGCCCCATAAGTTTCTTTGGGAACAAATCACTTTCCATTAAGTTTCTCATTGTATTAAAATGTCCTATAAGTTCTCATGTTGTATTATGTATAATACAACATTTAGTTATGTAGTAGTTTAAAATCATAATACTGCATCCGCACCACCGCCTTCGCCACAGCTCAGTTCCGCCGCCGCCGTCGGCTATCGCCGCATGCCGAATTCCGGTCATTTTTTGCCGGAATTCGATCAATTTTCACCGGAATTCGGCAATTTTGGCCGGAATCCGGTCAACGATCGCCGGAATCCAGTCGTCGGAGATCGGAATCTGGTCGCCAGTCCTGGGCTTCGGACTCCGGTCACCGGCGGCCGCCGGAATGCAGTATTATGACCTTAATTGATGTTGTATTTTCGAAACATAATACAACATCATAATACAACATGAGGAAGAAACTTATCGAACATTATGAAACTTTTTTAGAACTTATCGGGCATAGTCCCAATAAAGTTTCTTCTAAACAAGAGGGACGGAAGTGAAACTTTTCTAAACTTAAACTTAGAAATATCATTAATTTTAATAATTGCTGCCACTGGTTTAGTTCTCAACATCAACATTTAATTGCTGCCACTGATTTTGTACATCACATGTTTGTTGGGTGCTCCATCCACATCGCAATACTTTGTAATTTCAATATCTATAAATATCCTGCTTCTTGTTTAATTTCTACTCCCTCCGTGAAAATCACGAACGATAATATTTTTGTAAATAAGTAAAATTTCTAGCACGCTAAATTATAACCAACAAACCTTCTAAATATAAAACTCAAATAGTCTAGATATCTAGAACATTTGAGATTTATTCATAAGGTTTGGTGTGCGTTGCGTACATGCCTAAAAAAAATTATATCCACGGTCGACATTGTTTATTATGTTTCTTACTTCGGCACTCTCTTCCTCTAGTCTCTCTCGTTCTTCGAATTTCCTCTTCAACACCCGCATATTTCGCTCTTTTTCCGTGATTACAAAAATGTAAACTAATTTGTAAATAAGTAACGGTATAAATTGTGATTTGAACCGTATTTTAAATATGTTCTGAATCATGATCTGAATTACGTTTTGAATTAGTGTTTGTACCACGATCTGAACCGTGATTTAAACCACATAGTTGAACCAAAGTTTGACCCAAACCCAACCAAATCATAACGATTAGGTTCGGTTTAAATTTTTTCATAGTTTAGTTTGGCCTTTAAAATTGATGACTAATAGTGCCGTCTGTAAATTGATCAAATCAAAACAAATCGAAACATTTACACCCCCTAATGCTTAGAAATTATGGGAAGGAAGTGAATAGTAGATTAAAGAAATACTCCACATAATTATATCCACTATCCACTATCCACTTAATATATATTTTTTAAATATAATTTAAGTATACAATAAAATATCCTATTTTCATGAATAAAAGATAGTTTCACTTTAAATTTGATTGTCAATTTGATCAAACACTGATCTCATTAATGAAATTTTGATTATTCATGCGAATTTTAAAAATTGTTATTGATACACTACAAATAATATCAACAATAATATTACTTTTTCAATTTTATAAGAATATTAAATTTTCATAAATATATGGCTAATGTTTATTCGAGTTAACCATTATTAAAAGTAAAAGTGAGACTACATTTCCTATAAGATAAGAGGAAATTACATTTTAACTTATTTAAAAATGACATCCATTTAGAAATAAAATATTCCAGAAAATAAAGTTTCTTCTAAACAAGAGGGACGAAAGTGAAACTTTTCTAAACTTAGAAATATCATTAATTTTAATAATTGTTGCCACTGGTTTAATTCTCAACATCAACATTTAATTGCTGCCACTGATTCTCCTTCAAAAGAGATAGCGCCGTAAGATTTAGTTTCCTGCTTTAGCTTCCTCTATCTCCTTCGAAAGAGCTAGCGCCGTAAGCTTTAGTTTTCAGCTTTAGCTCCCTCTATCTCTTTCGAAAGAGATAGTGCCGAAAGCTTTAGTTTCCAACTTTAGCTCCCTCTATCTCTTTCGAAAGAGATAGCGCCGTAAGCTTTAGTTTCCAGCTTTAGCTCCCTCTACCTCCTTCGAAAGAGATAGCACCGTAAGCTTTAGTTTCCAGCTTTAGCTCCCTCTATCTCCTTCGAAAGAGATAGCGCCGTAAGCTTTAGTTTTCAGCTTTAGCTCCCTCTATCTCCTTCGAACGAGATAGCGCCGTAAGCTTTAGTTTCCATCTTTAGCTCCCTCTATCTCCTTCGAAAGAGATAGCGCCGTAAGCTTTAGTGTCGTGCTTTAGCTCCCTCTATCTTCTTCGAAAGCGATAGCTCCGTAAGCTTTAGTTTCCAACTTTAGCTCCCTCTATCTCCTTCTAAAGAGATAGCGCCGTAAGCTTTAGTGTCCAGCTTTAGCTCCCTCTATCTCATTCGAAAGAGAGAGCATCGTAAGCATTAGTGTCCTGCTTTAGCTCCCTCTATCTCCTTCGAAAGAGATAGCGCCGTAAGCTTTAGTTTCCAGGTTTAGATCCTTCTATCTACTTCAAAAGAGATAGCGCCGTAAGCTTTAGTTTCCAGCTTTAGTTCCCTCTATCTCCTTCGAAAGAGATAGCGCCGTAAGCTTTAGTTTCCAGCTTTAGCTCCCTCTATCTCCTTCGAAAGAGATAGCGTCATAAGCTTTAGTTTCCTACTTTATCTCCCACTATCTCCTTCGAAAGAGATAGCACTGTAAGCTTTAGTTTCCAACTTTAGCTCCCTATATCTCCTTCGAAAGAGATAGCGCCGTAAGCTTTAGTTTCCAACTTTAGCTCCCTCTATCTCCTTCGAAAAAGATAGCGCCGTAAGCTTTAATGTCCAGCTTTAGCTCCCTCTATCTCATTCGAAAGAGATAGCGCCGTAAGCTTTAGTGTCCTGCTTTAGCTCCCTCTATCTCCTTCGAAAGAGATAGCGCCGTAAGCTTTAGTTTCCAGCATTAGCTCCCTCTATATCCTTCGAAAGAGATAGCGTCGTAAGCTTTAGGGTCCTGCTTTAGATCCCTCTATCTCCTTCGAAAGAGATAGCACCATAAGCTTTAGTTTCCATCTTTAGCTCTCTCTATCTCCTTCGAAAAAGATAGCGCCGTAAGCTTTAGTTTCCAGGTTTAGCTCCTTCTATCCACTTCGAAAGAGATAGTGCCGTAAGATTTAGTTTCCAGCTTTAGCTCCCTCTATCTCCTTCGAAAGAGATAGCGTCGTAAGCTTTAGTTTCCATCTTTAGCTCCCTCTATCTCTTTCGAAAGAGATAGCGCCGTAAGCTTTAGTGTCCTGCTTTAGCTCCCTCTATCTCCTTCGAAAGAGATAGCGCCGTAAGCTTTAGTTTCCATCATTAGCTCCCTCTATCTCCTTCGAAAGAGATAGCGTCGTAAGCCATAGTTTTAAACTTTAGCTCCCTCTATCTCCTTCAAAGAGATAGCGCCGTAAGCTCTAGTTTCCAGCTTTAGCTCCTTCTATCTCCTTCAAAAGAGATAGCGCCGTAAGATTTAGTTTCCTGCTTTAGCTCCCTCTATCTCCTTCGAAAGAGATAGTGCCGTAAGCTTTTGTTTTCAGCTTTAGCTCCCTCTATCTCCTTCGAAAGAGATAGTGCCGAAAGCTTTAGTTTCTAGCTTTGGCTCCCTCTATCTCTTTCGAAAGAGATAGCGCCGTAAGCTTTAGTTTCCAGCTTTAGCTCCCTCTACCTCCTTCGAAAGAGATAGCGCCGTAAGCTTTAGTTTCCAGCTTTAGCTCCCTCTACCTCCTTCGAAAGAGATAGCACCGTAAGCTTTAGTTTCCAGCTTTAGCTCCCTCTATCTCCTTCGAAAGAGATAGCGACGTAAGCTTTAGTTTTCAGCTTTAGCTCCCTCTATCTCCTTCGAACGAGATAGCGCCGTAAGCTTTAGTTTCCATCTTTAGCTCCCTCTATCTCCTTCGAAAGAGATAGCGCCGTAAGCTTTAGTGTCGTGCTTTAGCTCCCTCTATCTTCTTCGAAAGCGATAGCTCCGTAAGCTTTAGTTTCCAACTTTAGCTCCCTCTATCTCCTTCTAAAGAGATAGCGCCGTAAGCTTTAGTGTCCAGCTTTAGCTCCCTCAATCTCATTCGAAAGAGAGAGCATCGTAAGCATTAGTGTCCTGCTTTAGCTCCCTCTATCTCCTTCGAAAGAGATAGCGCCGTAAGCTTTAGTTTCCAGGTTTAGCTCCTTCTATCTACTTCAAAAGAGATAGCGCCGTAAGCTTTAGTTTCCAGCTTTAGTTCCCTCTATCTCCTTCGAAAGAGATAGCGCCGTAAGCTTTAGTTTCCAGCTTCAGCTCCCTCTATCTCCTTCGAAAGAGATAGCGTCATAAGCTTTAGTTTCCTACTTTATCTCCCACTATCTCCTTCGAAAGAGATAGCACTGTAAGCTTTAGTTTCCAACTTTAGCTCCCTATATCTCCTTCGAAAGAGATAGCGCCGTAAGCTTTAGTTTCCAACTTTAGCTCCCTCTATCTCCTTCGAAAGAGATAGCGCCGTAAGCTTTAATGTCCAACTTTAGCTCCCTCTATCTCATTCGAAAGAGATAGCGCCGTAAGCTTTAGTGTCCTGCTTTAGCTCCCTCTATCTCCTTCGAAAGAGATAGCGCCGTAAGCTTTAGTTTCCAGCATTAGCTCCCTCTATATCCTTCGAAAGAGATAGCGTCGTAAGCTTTAGGGTCCTGCTTTAGATCCCTCTATCTCCTTCGAAAGAGATAGCACCATAAGCTTTAGTTTCCATCTTTAGCTCTCTCTATCTCCTTCGAAAAAGATAG
This sequence comes from Adenophora triphylla var. japonica, assembly GCA_022495995.1. NCBI lineage: Eukaryota > Viridiplantae > Streptophyta > Magnoliopsida > Asterales > Campanulaceae > Adenophora > Adenophora triphylla. Next base: position 695,390 of record JAFEMH010000157.1, on the reverse strand, counting down.
CGCCGTAAGCTTTAGTTTCCAGGTTTAGCTCCTTCTATCCACTTCGAAAGAGATAGTGCCGTAAGATTTAGTTTCCAGCTTTAGCTCCCTCTATCTCCTTCGAAAGAGATAGCGTCGTAAGCTTTAGTTTCCATCTTTAGCTCCCTCTATCTCTTTCGAAAGAGATAGCGCCGTAAGCTTTAGTGTCCTGCTTTAGCTCCCTCTATCTCCTTCGAAAGAGATAGCGCCGTAAGCTTTAGTTTCCATCATTAGCTCCCTCTATCTCCTTCGAAAGAGATAGCGTCGTAAGCCATAGTTTTAAACTTTAGCTCCCTCTATCTCCTTCAAAAGAGATAGCGCCGTAAGCTCTAGTTTCCAGCTTTAGCTCCTTCTATCTCCTTCAAAAGAGATAGCGCCGTAAGATTTAGTTTCCTGCTTTAGCTCCCTCTATCTCCTTCGAAAGAGATAGTGCCGTAAGCTTTTGTTTTCAGCTTTAGCTCCCTCTATCTCCTTCGAAAGAGATAGTGCCGAAAGCTTTAGTTTCTAGCTTTGGCTCCCTATCTCTTTCGAAAGAGATAGCGCCGTAAGCTTTAGTTTCCGGCTTTTTAGCTCCCTCTACCTCCTTCGAAAGAGATAGCGCCGTAAGCTTTAGTTTCCAGCTTTAGTTCCCTCTATCTCCTTCGAAAGAGATAGCGCCGTAAGCTTTAGTTTCCAGCTTTAGCTCCCTCTATCTCCTTCGAAAGAGATAGCGTCATAAGCTTTAGTTTCCTACTTTATCTCCCACTATCTCCTTCGAAAGAGATAGCACTGTAAGCTTTAGTTTCCAACTTTAGCTCCCTATATCTCCTTCGAAAGAGATAGCGCCGTAAGCTTTAGTTTCCAACTTTAGCTCCCTCTATCTCCTTCGAAAGAGATAGCGCCGTAAGCTTTAATGTCCAGCTTTAGCTCCCTCTATCTCATTCGAAAGAGATAGCGCCGTAAGCTTTAGTGTCCTGCTTTAGCTCCCTCTATCTCCTTCGAAAGAGATAGCGCCGTAAGCTTTAGTTTCCAAAGCATTAGCTCCTCTATATCCTTCGAAAGAGATAGCGTCGTAAGCTTTAGGGTCTGCTTTAGATCCCTCTATCTCCTTCGAAAGAGATAGCACCATAAGCTTTAGTTTCCATCTTTAGCTCTCTCTATCTCCTTCGAAAAAGATAGCGCCGTAAGCTTTAGTTTCCAGGTTTAGCTCCTTCTATCCACTTCGAAAGAGATAGTGTCGTAAGATTTAGTTTCCAGCTTTAGCTCCCTCTATCTCCTTCGAAAGAGATAGCGTCGTAAGCTTTAGTTTCCATCTTTAGCTCCCTCTATCTCTTTCGAAAGAGATAGCGCCGTAAGCTTTAGTGTCCTGCTTTAGCTCCCTCTATCTCCTTCGAAAGAGATAGCGCCGTAAGCTTTAGTTTCCATCATTAGCTCCCTCTATCTCCTTCGAAAGAGATAGCGTCGTAAGCCATAGTTTTAAACTTTAGCTCCCTCTATCTCCTTCAAAGAGATAGCGCCGTAAGCTCTAGTTTCCAGCTTTAGCTCCTTCTATCTCCTTCAAAAGAGATAGCGCCGTAAGATTTAGTTTCCTGCTTTAGCTCCCTCTATCTCCTTCGAAAGAGATAGTGCCGTAAGCTTTTGTTTTCAGCTTTAGCTCCCTCTATCTCCTTTGAAAGAGATAGTGCCGTAAGCTTTAGTTTCTAGCTTTGGCTCCTCTATCTCCTTCGAAAGAGATAGCGCCGTAAGCTTTAGTTTCCAGCTTTAGCTCCCTCTACCTCCTTCGAAAGAGATAGCGCCGTAAGCTTTAGTTTCCAGCATTAGCTCCCTCTACCTCCTTCGAAAGAGATAGCACCGTAAGCTTTAGTTTCCAGCTTTAGCTCCCTCTATCTCCTTCGAAAGAGATAGCGACGTAAGCTTTAGTTTTCAGCTTTAGCTCCCTCTATCTCCTTCGAACGAGATAGCGCCGTAAGCTTTAGTTTCCATCTTTAGCTCCCTCTATCTCCTTCGAAAGAGATAGCGCCGTAAGCTTTAGTGTCGTGCTTTAGCTCCCTCTATCTTCTTCGAAAGCGATAGCTCCGTAAGCTTTAGTTTCCAACTTTAGCTCCCTCTATCTCCTTCTAAAGAGATAGCGCCGTAAGCTTTAGTGTCCAGCTTTAGCTCCCTCAATCTCATTCGAAAGAGAGAGCATCGTAAGCATTAGTGTCCTGCTTTAGCTCCCTCTATCTCCTTCGAAAGAGATAGCGCCGTAAGCTTTAGTTTCCAGGTTTAGCTCCTTCTATCTACTTCAAAAGAGATAGCGCCGTAAGCTTTAGTTTCCACTTTAGCTCCCTCTATCTCCTTCGCAAGAGATAGCGCCGTAAGCTTTAGTTTCCAGCTTCAGCTCCCTCTATCTCCTTCGAAAGAGATAGCGTCATAAGCTTTAGTTTCCTACTTTATATCCCACTATCTCCTTCGAAAGAGATAGCAACGTAAGCTTTAGTTTCCAACTTTAGCTCCCTATATCTCCTTCGAAAGAGATAGCGCCGTAAGCTTTAGTTTCCAACTTTAGCTCCCTCTATCTCCTTCGAAAGAGATAGCGCCGTAAGCTTTAATGTCCAACTTTAGCTCCCTCTATCTCATTCGAAAGAGATAGCGCCGTAAGCTTTAGTGTCCTGCTTTAGCTGCCTCTATCTCCTTCGAAAGAGATAGCGCCGTAAGCTTTAGGTTCCAGCATTAGCTCCCTCTATATCCTTCGAAAGAGATAGCGTCGTAAGCTTTAGGGTCCTGCTTTAGATCCCTCTATCTCCTTCGAAAGAGATAGCACCATAAGCTTTAGTTTCCATCTTTAGCTCTCTCTATCTCCTTCGAAAAAGATAGCGCCGTAAGCTTTAGTTTCCAGGTTTAGCTCCTTCTATCCACTTCGAAAGAGATAGTGCCGTAAGATTTAGTTTCCAGCTTTAGCTCCCTCTATCTCCTTCGAAAGAGATAGCGTCGTAAGCTTTAGTTTCCATCTTTAGCTCCCTCTATCTCTTTCGAAAGAGATAGCGCCGTAAGCTTTAGTGTCCTGCTTTAGCTCCCTCTATCTCCTTCGAAAGAGATAGCGCCGTAAGCTTTAGTTTCCATCATTAGCTCCCTCTATCTCCTTCGAAAGAGATAGCGTCGTAAGCCATAGTTTTAAACTTTAGCTCCCTCTATCTCCTTCAAAAGAGATAGCGCCGTAAGCTCTAGTTTCCAGCTTTAGCTCCTTCTATCTCCTTCAAAAGAGATAGCGCCGTAAGATTTAGTTTCCTGCTTTAGCTCCCTCTATCTCCTTCGAAAGAGATAGTGCCGTAAGCTTTTGTTTTCAGCTTTAGCTCCCTCTATCTCCTTCGAAAGAGATAGTGCCGAAAGCTTTAGTTTCTAGCTTTGGCTCCCTCTATCTCTTTCGAAAGAGATAGCGCCGTAAGCTTTAGTTTCCAGCTTTAGCTCCCTCTACCTCCTTCGAAAGAGATAGCGCCGTAAGCTTTAGTTTCCAGCTTTAGTTCCCTCTATCTCCTTCGAAAGAGATAGCGCCGTAAGCTTTAGTTTCCAGCTTTAGCTCCCTCTATCTCCTTCGAAAGAGATAGCGTCATAAGCTTTAGTTTCCTACTTTATCTCCCACTATCTCCTTCGAAAGAGATAGCACTGTAAGCTTTAGTTTCCAACTTTAGCTCCCTATATCTCCTTCGAAAGAGATAGCGCCGTAAGCTTTAGTTTCCAACTTTAGCTCCCTCTATCTCCTTCGAAAGAGATAGCGCCGTAAGCTTTAATGTCCAGCTTTAGCTCCCTCTATCTCATTCGAAAGAGATAGCGCCGTAAGCTTTAGTGTCCTGCTTTAGCTCCCTCTATCTCCTTCGAAAGAGATAGCGCCGTAAGCTTTAGTTTCCAGCATTAGCTCCCTCTATATCCTTCGAAAGAGATAGCGTCGTAAGCTTTAGGGTCCTGCTTTAGATCCCTCTATCTCCTTCGAAAGAGATAGCACCATAAGCTTTAGTTTCCATCTTTAGCTCTCTCTATCTCCTTCGAAAAAGATAGCGCCGTAAGCTTTAGTTTCCAGGTTTAGCTCCTTCTATCCACTTCGAAAGAGAAAGTGTCGTAAGATTTAGTTTCCAGCTTTAGCTCCCTCTATCTCCTTCGAAAGAGATAGCGTCGTAAGCTTTAGTTTCCATCTTTAGCTCCCTCTATCTCTTTCGAAAGAGATAGCGCCGTAAGCTTTAGTGTCCTGCTTTAGCTCCCTCTATCTCCTTCGAAAGAGATAGCGCCGTAAGCTTTAGTTTCCATCATTAGCTCCCTCTATCTCCTTCGAAAGAGATAGCGTCGTAAGCCATAGTTTTAAACTTTAGCTCCCTCTATCTCCTTCAAAGAGATAGCGCCGTAAGATTTAGTTTCCTGCTTTAGCTCCCTCTATCTCCTTCGAAAGAGATAGCGCCGTAAGATTTAGTTTCCAGCTTTAGCTCCCTCTATCTCCTTCGAAAGAGATAGCGCCGTAAGCTTTAGTTTTCCAGCTTTAGCTCCCTCTATCTCCTTCAAAAGAGATAGCGCCGTAAGCTTTAGGTTTCTAGCTTTAGCTCCCTCTATCTCCTTCGAAAGAGATAGCGATGTAAGCTTTAGTATCCAGCTTTAGCTCCCTCTATCTCCTTCGAAAGAGATAGCGCCGTAAGCTTTAGTATCCAGCTTTAGCTCCCTCTATCTCCTTCGAAAGAGATAGCACCGTAAGCTTTAGTTTCCAGCTTTAGCTCCCTCTATCTCCTTCGAAAGAGATAGCGACGTAAGCTTTAGTTTTCAGCTTTAGCTCCCTCTATCTCCTTCTAAAGTGATAGCGCCGTAAGCTTTAGTTTCCATCTTTAGCTCCCTCTATATCCTTCGAAAGAGATAGCGCCGTAAGCTTTAGTGTCGTGCTTTAGCTCCCTCTATCTTCTTCGAAAGCGATAGCTCCGTAAGCTTTAGTTTCCAACTTTAGCTCCCTCTATCTCCTTCTAAAGAGATAGCGCCGTAAGCTTTAGTGTCCAGCTTTAGCTCCTCTATCTCCTTCGAAAGAGATAGCGCATCGTAAGCTTTAGTGTCTCGCTTTAGCTCCCTCTATCTCCTTCGAAAGAGATAGCGCCGTAAGCTTTAGTATCCAGCTTTAGCTCCCTCTATCTCCTTCGAAAGAGATAGCGCCGTAAGCTTTAGTTCCCAACTTTAGCTCCCTCTATCTCCTTCGAAAGAGATAGCGCCATAAGCTTTAGTTTCCAACTTTAACTCCCTCTATCTCCTTTGAAAGAGATAGCGTCATAAGCTTTAGTTTCCTACTTTATATCCCACTATCTCCTTCGAAAGAGATAGCACCGTAAGCTTTAGTTTTGAGCTTTAGCTCCCTCTATCTACTTCGAAAGAGATAGCACCGTAAGCTTTAGTTTTCAAATTTAGCTTCCTCTACTTCCTTCGAAACAGATAGCGCCATAAGCTTTTGTATTCCATCTTTAGCTCCCTCTATCTCCTTTGAAAGAGATAGCGTCGTAAGCTTTAGTATCCAGCTTTAGCACCCTCTATCTCCTTTGAAAGAGAAAGCGCCGTAAGTGTTAGTATTCCTGCTTTAGCTCCCTCTATATCCTTCGAAAGAGATAGCGTCGTAAGCTTTAGTATTTCAGCTTTAGCTCCCTCTATCTCCTTCGAAAGAGATAGCACCGTAAGCTTTAGTTTCCTGCTTTAGCTCTCTCTATCTCCTTCGAAAAAGATAGCGCCGTAAGCTTTAGTTTCCGTGTTTAGCTCCCTCTATATCCTTCGAAAGAGATAGCACCGTAAGATTTAGTATTTCATCTTTAGCTCCCTCTATCTCCTAGATAGCGCCGTAAGCTTTAGTTTCCAGCTTTAGCACCCTCTATCTCCTTTGATAGAGATAGCGCCGTATGCTTTAGTACCCAGCTTTAGCTCCCTCTATCTCCTTCAAAATAGATAGCGCCGTAAGCTTTAGTATTCCATCGTTGGCTCCCTCTATCTCCTTCGAAAGAGATAGCGCCGTAAGCTTTAGTATTCCAGCTTTAGCTCCCTCTATCTCCCTCAAAAGAGATAGCACTGTAAGCTTTTGTTTCCAGTTTTAGCTCCTTCTATCTCCTTCGAAAGAGATAGCGCCGAAGCTTTAGTATCCAGTTTTAGCTCCCTCTATCTCCTTCGAAAGAGATGGCGCCGTAAGCTTTAATTTCCAGCTTCAGCTCCCTCTATCTCCTTCGAAAGAGATAGTGTCGTAAGCTTTAGTTTTCAACTTTAGCTCCCTCTATCTCCTTTGAAAAAGATAGCGTCGTAAGCTTTAGTTTTCAACTTTAGCTCCCTCTATCTCCTTCGAAAGAGATAGCATCATAAGCTTTAGTATTCCAGCTTTAGCTCCCTCTATCTCCTTCGAAAGAGATAGCGCCGTAAGCTTTAATTTCTAGCTTCAGCTCCCTCTATCTCCTTCGAAAGAGATAGCGTCGTAAGCTTTAGTTTTCAACTTTAGCTCCCTCTATCTCCTTCGAAAGAGATAGCGTCGTAAGCTTTAGTTTTCAACTTTAGCTCCCTCTATCTCCTTCGAAAGAGATAGCGCCGTAAGCTTTAGTTTCCAACTTTAGCTCCCTCTATCTCCTTCGAAAGAGATAGCGCCGTAAGCTTTAGTATTCCAGCTTTAGCTCCCTCTATCTCCTTCGAAAGAGATAGCGCCGTAAGCTTTAGTACCCAGCTTTAGCTCCCTCTATCTCCTTCGAAAGAGATAGCGCCGTAAGCTTTAGTATTCCAGCTTTAGCTCCCTCTATCTCCTTCGAAAGAGATAGCGTCGTAAGCTTTAGTATTCCAGCTTTAGCTCCCTCTATCTCCTTCGAAAGAGATAGCACCGTAAGCTTTAGTATTCCAGCTTTAGCTCCCTCTATCTCCTTCGAAAGAGATAGCGTCGTAAGCTTTAATTTCCAGCTTTAGCTCCCTCTATCTCCTTCAAAAGAGATAGTGCCTTAAGCTTTCGTTTCCATCTTTAACTCCCTCTATCTCCTTCGAAAGAGATAGCGTCGTAAGCTTTAGTTTCCAACTCTAGCTCCCTCTATCTCCTTCGAAAGAGATAGCGCCGTAAGCTTTAGTATTCCATCTTTAGCTCCCTCTATCTCCTTCGAAAGAGATAGCGCCGTAAGCTTTAATTTCCAGCTTCAGCTCCCTCTATCTCCTTCGAAAGAGATAGCGTCGTAAGCTTTAGTTTTCAACTTTAGCTCCCTCTATCTCCTTCGAAAGAGATAGCGCCGTAAGCTTTAGTTTCCAACTTTAGCTCCCTCTATCTCTTTCAAAAGAGATAGCACCGTAAGCTTTAGTTTCTGCTTTAACTCCCTCTATCTCCTTCGAAAGAGATAGCAGTGTAAGCTTTAGTATTCCAGCTTTAGCTCCCTCTATCTCCTTCGAAAGAGATAGCGCCGTAAGCTTTAGTTTCCAGCTTTAGCTCCCTCTATCTCCTTCGAAAGAGATAGCGCCGTAAGCTTTAGTTTTCAGCTTTAGCTCCCTCTATCTCCTTCGAAAGAGATAGCGCCGTAAGCTTTAGTTTCCAGCTTTAGCTCCCTCTACCTCCTTCGAAAGAGATAGCGCCTTAAGATTTAGTTTCCAGCTTTAGCTCCCTCTATCTCCTTTGAAAGAGATAGCGCCGTAAGATTTAGTTTCCAGCTTTAGCTCCCTCTATCTCCTTCGAAAGAGATAGCACCGAAATCTTTAGTTTCCAGCTTTATCTCCCACTATCTCCTTCGAAAGAGATAGCGCCGTAAGATTTAGTTTCCAGCTTTAGCTCCCTCTATCTCCTTCGAAAGAGATAGCGCCGTAAGATTTAGTTTCCAGCTTTAGCTCCCTCTATCTCCTTCGAAAGAGATAGCACCGTAAGCTTTAGTTTCCAGCTTTAGCTCCCTCTATCTCCTTCGAAAGAGATAGCGACGTAAGCTTTAGTTTCCAGCTTTAGCTCCCTCTATCTCCTTCTAAAGAGATAGCGCCGTAAGCTTTAGTGTCCAGCTTTAGCTCCCTCTATCTCATTCGAAAGAGATAGCACCGTAAGCTTTAGTGTCCTGCTTTAGCTGCCTCTATCTCCTTCGAAAGAGATAGCGCCGTAAGATTTAGTTTCAAGCATTAGCTCCCTCTATCTCCTTCGAAAGAGATAGCGTCGTAAGCTTTAGGGTCCTGCTTTAGCTCCCTCTATCTCCTTCGAAAGAGATAGCACCATAAGCTTTAGTTGCCAGCTTTAGCTCCTTCTATCTCCTTCAAAAGAGATAGCGCCGTAAGATTTAGTTTCCTGCTTTAGCTCCCTCTATCTCCTTCAAAAGAGATAGCGCCGTAAGCTTTAGTTTCCATCTTTAGCTCCCTCTATCTCCTTCGAAAGAGATAGCGCGGTAAGCTTTAGTGTCGTGCTTTAGCTCCCTCTATCTTCTTCGAAAGCGATAGCTCCGTAAGCTTTAGTTTCCAACTTTAGCTCCCTCTATCTCCTTCTAAAGAGATAGCGCCGTAAGCTTTAGTGTCCAGCTTTAGCTCCCTCTATCTCATTCGAAAGAGAGAGCATCGTAAGCATTAGTGTCCTGCTTTAGCTCCCTCTATCTCCTTCGAAAGAGATAGCGCCGTAAGCTTTAGTTTCCAGGTTTAGCTCCTTCTATCTACTTCAAAAGAGATACGCCGTAAGCTTTAGTTTCCAGCTTTAGTTCCCTCTATCTCCTTCGAAAGAGATAGCGCCGTAAGCTTTAGTTTCCAGCTTTAGCTCCCTCTATCTCCTTCGAAAGAGATAGCGTCATAAGCTTTAGTTTCCTACTTTATCTCCCACTATCTCCTTCGAAAGAGATAGCACTGTAAGCTTTAGTTTCCAACTTTAGCTCCCTATATCTCCTTCGAAAGAGATAGCGCCGTAAGCTTTAGTTTCCAACTTTAGATCCCTCTATCTCCTTCGAAAGAGATAGCGCCGTAAGCTTTAATGTCCAGCTTTAGCTCCCTCTATCTCATTCGAAAGAGATAGCGCCGTAAGCTTTAGTGTCCTGCTTTAGCTCCTTCTATCTCCTTCGAAAGAGATAGCCCCATAAGCTTTAGTTTCCAGCATTAGCTCCCTCTATATCCTTCGAAAGAGATAGCGTCGTAAGCTTTAGTGTCCTGCTTTAGATCCCTCTATCTCCTTCGAAAGAGATAGCACCATAAGCTTTAGTTTCCATCTTTAGCTCTCTCTATCTCCTTCGAAAAAGATAGCGCCGTAAGCTTTAGTTTCCAGGTTTAGCTCCTTCTATCCACTTCGAAAGAGATAGTGCCGTAAGATTTAGTTTCCAGCTTTAGCTCCCTCTATCTCCTTCGAAAGAGATAGCGTCGTAAGCTTTAGTTTCCATCTTTAGCTCCCTCTATCTCTTTCGAAAGAGATAGCGCCGTAAGCTTTAGTGTCCTGCTTTAGCTCCCTCTATCTCCTTCGAAAGAGATAGCGCCGTAAGCTTTAGTTTCCATCATTAGCTCCCTCTATCTCCTTCGAAAGAGATAGCGTCGTAAGCCATAGTTTTAAACTTTAGCTCCCTCTATCTCCTTCAAAAGAGATAGCGCCGTAAGCTCTAGTTTCCAGCTTTAGCTCCTTCTATCTCCTTCAAAAGAGATAGCGCCGTAAGATTTAGTTTCCTGCTTTAGCTCCCTCTATCTCCTTCAAAAGAGATAGTGCCGTAAGCTTTTGTTTTCAGCTTTAGCTCCCTCTATCTCCTTCGAAAGAGATAGTGCCGAAAGCTTTAGTTTCTAGCTTTGGCTCCCTCTATCTCTTTCGAAAGAGATAGCGCCGTAAGCTTTAGTTTTCAGCTTTAGCTCCCTCTACCTCCTTCGAAAGAGATAGCGCCGTAAGCTTTAGTTTCCAGCTTTAGCTCCCTCTATCTCCTTCGAAAGAGATAGCGCCGTAATCTTTAGTTTACAGCTTTATCTCCCACTATCTCCTTCGAAAGAGATAGCGCCTTAAGATTTAGTTTCCAGCTTTAGCTCCCTCTATCTCCTTTGAAAGAGATAGCGCCGTAAGATTTAGTTTCCAGCTTTAGCTCCCTCTATCTCCTTCGAAAGAGATAGCACCGAAATCTTTAGTTTCCAGCTTTATCTCCCACTATCTCCTTCGAAAGAGATAGCGCCGTAAGATTTAGTATTTCAGCTTTAGCTCCCTCTATCTCCTTCGAAAGAGATAGCGCCGTAAGATTTAGTTTCCAGCTTTAGCTCCCTCTATCTCCTTCGAAAGAGATAGCACCGTAAGCTTTAGTTTCCAGCTTTAGCTCCCTCTATCTCCCTCGAAAGAGATAGCGACGTAAGCTTTAGTTTCCAGCTTTAGCTCCCTCTATCTCCTTCTAAAGAGATAGCGCCATAAGCTTTAGTGTCCAGCTTTAGCTCCCTCTATCTCATTCGAAAGAGATAGCACCGTAAGCTTTAGTGTCCTGCTTTAGCTGCCTCTATCTCCTTCGAAAGAGATAGCGCCGTAAGATTTAGTTTCCAGCATTAGCTCCCTCTATCTTCTTCGAAAGAGATAGCGTCGTAAGCTTTAGGGTCCTGCTTTAGCTCCCTCTATCTCCTTCGAAAGAGATAGCACCATAAGCTTTAGTTGCCAGCTTTAGCTCCTTCTATCTCCTTCAAAAGAGATAGCGCCGTAAGATTTAGTTTCCTGCTTTAGCTCCCTCTATCTCCTTCGAAAGAGATAGCGCCGTAAGCTTTAGTTTTCAGATTTAGCTCCCTCTATCTCCTTCGAAAGAGATAGTGCCGAAAGCTTTAGTTTCTAGCTTTAGCTCCCTCTATCTCTTTCGAAAGAGATAGCGCCGTAAGCTTTAGTTTCCAGCTTTAGCTCCCTCTACCTCCTTCAAAAGAGATAGCGCCGTAAACTTTAGTTTCTAGCTTTAGCTCCCTCTATCTCCTTCGAAAGAGATAGCACCGTAATCTTTAGTTTCCAGCTTTATCTCCCACTATCTCCTTCGAAAGAGATAGCGCCTTAAGATTTAGTTTCCAGCTTTAGCTCCCTCTATCTCCTTCGAAAGAGATAGTGCCGTAAGATTTAGTTTCCAGCTTTAGCTCCCTCTATCTCCTTCGAAAGAGATAGCACCGAAATCTTTAGTTTCCAGCTTTATCTCCCACTATCTCCTTCGAAAGAGATAGCGCCGTAAGATTTAGTTTCCAGCTTTAGCTCCCTCTATCTCCTTCGAAAGAGATAGCGCCGTAAGATTTAGTTTCCAGCTTTAGCTCCCTCTATCTCTTTCGAAAGAGATAGCACCGTAAGCTTTAGTTTCCAGCTTTAGTTTCCAGCTTTAGTTTCCAGCTTTAGCTCCCTCTATCTCCTTCGAAAGAGATAGCGCCGTAAGCTTTAGTTTCCAGCTTTAGCTCCCTCTATCTCCTTCGAAAGAGATAGCGCCGTAAGCTTTAGTTTCCAACTTTAGCTCCCTCTATCTCCTTCGAAAGAGATAGCATCGTAAGCTTTCGTTTTAAGCTTTAGCTCCCTCTATCTCCTTCGAAAGAGATAGTGTTGTAATCTTCAGTGTCCTGCTTTAGCTCCCTCTATCTCCTTCGAAAAAGATAGCGCCGTAAGCTATAGGGTCCTGCTTTAGCTCCCTCTATCTCCTTCGAAAGAGATAGCATCGTAAGCTTTCGTTTTAAGCTTTAGCTCCCTCTATCTCCTTCGAAAGAGATAGTGTTGTAATCTTCAGTGTCCTGCTTTAGCTCCCTCTATCTCCTTCGAAAGAGATAGCGCCGTAAGCTATAGGGTCCTGCTTTAGCTCTCTCTATCTCCTTCAAAAGAGATAGCGCCGTAAGCTTTAGTTTCCAGGTTTAGCTCCTTCTATCCACTTCGAAAGAGATAGTGCCGTAAGATTTAGTTTCCAGCTTTAGCTCCCTCTATCTCCTTCGAAAGAGATAGCGTCGTAAGCTTTAGTTTCCATCTTTAGCTCCCTCTATCTCTTTCGAAAGAGATAGCGCCGTAAGCTATAGTGTCCTGCTTTAGCTCCCTCTATCTCCTTCGAAAGAGATAGCGCTGTAAGCTTTAGTTTCCAGCATTAGCTCCCTCTATCTCCTTCGAAAGAGATAGCGCCGTAAGCCATAGTTTTCAACTTTAGCTCCCTCTATCTCCTTCTAAAGAGATAGCGCCATAAGCTTTAGTTTCCAGATTTAGCTCCCTCTATCTCCTTCGAAAGAGATAGCGCCGTAAGCCATAGTTTTCAACTTTAGCTCCCTCTATCACCTTCAAAAGAGATAGCGCCATAAGCTTTAGTTTCCAGCTTTAGCTCCCTCTATCTCCTTCGAAAGAGATAGCGTCGTAAGCTTTAGTTTCCAGCTTTAGCTCCCATTATCTCCTTCGAAAGAGATAGCGTGGTAAGCTTTAGTTTCCAGCTTTAGCTCCCTCTATCTCCTTCGAAAGAGATAGCGCCGTAAGCTTTAGTTTCCCGCTTTAGCTCCCATTATCTCCTTCGAAAGAGATAGCGTGGTAAGCTTTAGTTTCCAGCTTTAGCTCCCTCTATCTCCTTCGAAAGAGATAGCGCCGTAAGCTTTAGTGTCCTGCTTTAGCTCCCTCTATCTCCTTCGAAAGAGAAAGCGCCGTAAGCTTTAGTTTCCAACTTTAGCTCCCCATATCTCCTTCAAAAGAGATAGTGCCGAAAGCTTTAGTTTTCAACTTTAGCTCCCCATATCTCCTTCGAAAGAGATAGCGCCTTAAGCTTTAGTTTCCAGCTTTAGCTCCCTCTATCTCCTTCGAAAGAGATAGCGCCGTAAGCTTTAGTTTCCAGCATTAGCTCTCTCTATATCCTTCGAAAGAGATAGCGCCATAAGCTTTAGTTTCCAGCTTTAGTTCCCTCTATCTCCTTCGAAAGAGATAGCGCCGTAAGCTTTAGTTTCCAGCTTTAGCTCCCTCTATCTCCTTTGAAAGAGATAGCGTCGTAAGCTTTAGTTTCCTACTTTATCTCCCACTATCTCCTTCGAAAGAGATAGCGCTGTAAGCTTTAGTTTCCAGCTTTAGCTCCCTATATCCCCTTCGAAAGAGATAGCGCCGTAAGCTTTAGTTTCCAGCTTTAGCTCCCTCTATCTCCTTCGAAAGAGATAGCGCCGTAAGCTTTAGTGTCCAGCTTTAGCTCCCTCTATATCATTCGAAAGAGATAGCGCCGTAAGCTTTAGTGTCCTGCTTTAGCTCCCTCTATCTCCTTCGAAAGAGATAGCGCCGTAAGCTTTAGTTTCCAGCATTAGCTCCCTCTATCTCCTTCCAAAAAGAGATAGCACCGTAAGCTTTAGGGTCCTGCTTTAGCTCCCTCTATCTTCTTCGAAAGAGATAGCACCATAAGCTTTAATTTCCAGCTTTAGCTCTCTCTATCTCCTTCGAAAGAGATAGTTTCGTAAGATTTGGTTTCCAGCTTTAGCTCCCTCTATCTCCTTCGAAAGAGATAGCGTCGTAAGCTTTAGTTTCCATCTTTAGCTCCCTCTATCTCTTTCGAAAGAGATAGAGCCGTAAGCTTTAGTGTCCTGCTTTAGCTCTATCTATCTCCTTCGAAAGAGATAGCGCCGTAAGCTTTAGTTCCCAGCATTAGCTCCCTCAATCTCCTTTGAAAGAGATAGCGCCGTAAGCCATAGTTTTCAACTTTAGATCCCTCTATCTCCTTCTAAAGAGATAGCGCCGTAAGCTTTAGTTTCCATCTTTAGCTCCTTCTATCTCCTTCAAAAGAGATAGCGCCGTAAGATTTAGTTTCCTGCTTTAGCTCCTTCTATCTCCTTCGAAAGAGATAGCGCCGTAAGCTTTAGTTTTCAGCTTTAGCTTCCTCTATCTCCTTCGAAAGAGATAGTGCCGCAAGCTTTAGTTTCCAGCTTTAGCTCCCTCTATCTCCTTCGAAAGAGATAGCGCCGTAAGCTTTAGTTTCCAGCTTTAGCTCCCTCTATCTCCTTCGAAAGAAATAGCGCCGCAAGCTTTAGTTTCCAGCTTTAGCTCCCTCTATCTCCTTCGAAAGAGATAGGGCCGTAAGCTTTAGTTTTCAGCTTTAGCTCCCTCCATCTCCTTTGAACGAGATAGCGCCGTAAGCTTTAGTTTCCATCTTTATCTCCCTCAATCTCCTTCGAAAGAGATAGCGCCGTAATCATTAGTTTCCAGCTTTATCTCCCACTATCTCCTTCGAAAGAGATAGCGCCGTAAGATTTAGTTTCCAACTTTAGCTCCCTCTATCTCCTTCGAAAGAGATAGCGCCGTAAGATTTAGTTTCCAGCTTTAGCTCCCTCTATCTCCTTCGAAAGAGATAGCACCGTAAGCTTTAGTTTCCAACTTTAGCTCCCTCTATCTCCTTCGAAAGAGATAACGTCGTAAGCTTTAGTTTCCAGCTTTAGCTCTCTCTATCTCCTCCGAAAGAGATAGCGCCATAAGCTTTAGTGTCCAGCTTTAGCTCCCTCTATCTCATTGAAAGAGAGAGCATCGTAAGCATTAGTGTCCTGATTTAGCTTCCACTATCTCCTTCGAAAGAGATAGCGCCGTAAGCTTTAGTTTCCATCTTTAGCTCCCTCTATCTCCTTCGAAAGAGATAGCGCCGTAAGCTTTAGTTTCCAGGTTTAGCACCTTCTATCTACTTCGAAAGAGATAGCGCCGTAATATTTAGTTTCCAGGTTTAGATCCTTCTATCTACTTCAAAAGAGATAGCGCCGTAATATTTAGTTTCCAGCTTTAGCTTCTTCTATATCCTTCAAAAGAGATAGCGCCGTAAACTTTAGTTTCCAGCTTTAGCTCCCTCTATCTCCTTCGAAAGAGATAGTGCCGTAAGCTTTAGTTTTCAGTTGTAGCTCCCTCTATCTCCTTCGAAAGAGATAGTGCCGCAAGCTTTAGTTTCCAGCTTTAGCTCACTCTATCTCCTTCGAAAGAGATAGTGCCGTAAGCTTTAGTGTCCAGCTTTAGCTCCCTCTATCTCATTCGAAAGAGAGAGCATCGTAAGCATTAGTGTCCTGATTTAGCTCCCACTATCTCCTTCGAAAGAGATAGCGCCGTAAGCTTTAGGTTCCATCTTTAGCTCCCTCTATCTCCTTCGAAAGAGATAGCGCCGTAAGCTTAAGGTTCCAGGTTTAGCTCCTTCTATCTACTTCGAAAGAGATAGCGCCGTAATATTTAGTTTCCAGGTTTAGCTCCTTCTATCTACTTTGAAAGAGATAGCGCTGTGATGTACCCGATTTTTTTTTTGAAATCAAACGGAGTCGCCACGCCATTTTTGTTTTAAGGGCCAAAACTTTGAAAAATTCCCGAGATTAGAAATTTGGGTTCGGAGGTCACGTTACATGCCGGGAAGGACGTTAGTGTGCACCCGGAATGCCTCGTAAAAATGAGTCTTCCAAACATTCAAAATCCTTTGTTGTGTGTGTGTGTGTGTGTTTTGGCCAAAATAAGTTGAAACTGAGGAAAGTAAAAATTGGGAACTCTTTTTGGGTTGAATTTTGGTACTTAAAAGATTTTTGGAAGTTGGAAACCATTTCTGCCAGAATGAAAAAGGCAGTGGACACTTAATTTTGAAATGGACTTTAGGGCTTGAAAACTCCAGAATCTGGGAAAAGTCCGAGAATGAAAAATGTTCAAAACACCTTAAAAAAGGTTTATATAAAAGAACTTTTCATTTTGGAGATGATTTAAGGGGTCAAAACCTTCTGGAAATCTCAGATATGAAATCTGGATTTCCAGAAACTGATGAACTGACCTTTAAAAGAAAATTTGAAAAAAGGAGTTTTACTCACACAAAAAATAAAGTAAAAATATGTCTGGAAGGATCTGGATGTTGGCTACAAAAAGTATTTTGTAGTCAACACCAAATTCCAAGTTTCTGTATGTCCAAAAAATAGGAAAATGGACTGAGATATCAGAACAATGCTACTGGACAGCAAGATGTTCTTGAGGGAAAATGTGATTTTTGGGGGATTTGCATCTATGTTCACCCCATTTTCATCCCTAGACTTGATTCCACTACTTTGTGTTAAGTGGTTATCATATTCAAGTCATCCTTGGGGAATTTTATGGAGTTTAAACATGTCCTTTGCAAAGGGAAAGGGGGTATTTTG
Source organism: Adenophora triphylla var. japonica (assembly GCA_022495995.1). Taxonomy (NCBI): domain Eukaryota; kingdom Viridiplantae; phylum Streptophyta; class Magnoliopsida; order Asterales; family Campanulaceae; genus Adenophora; species Adenophora triphylla. The sequence goes on along the minus strand of JAFEMH010000157.1, from coordinate 679,403 downwards.
TAGAGATGAAATTAAAGAGACAAATCAACTAGAGATTTAAAATTTGGACCATTTGAGATGGTCATTCATGAAGATGAAATTCAAGATGACCATCTTAGGTCAAGACTTAAGTTAAATTAGACATAAAGCAAATCAAAATAAGAAGAACAAGATGAACAAGAGGTTAAAAGGGAATTTTAGGGTTTAGAGAAGGAGGGCTTTACCAATGGTGACACCCTATCTTCCTAGGCATGGAATTTGACTTGAGGAGTATCAAGATTTGGTGTTTAGGGTTTGATGATAGAGTTGATCAAAGAGAAAACAAGTAGATAACACTTAAGTCCTCTATGTTTTCTCCCTAATCTTCCTCTTGAGTAGTGTTTTAAGCTTGAGCTTGGTGTGTTTAAGAGTGGTATGAGAATGGTTGAAGTGAAATTGGGAAAGGTTCAAGAGAAAAATGGTGGCAATCTAAGGATTCCCACTGTTTTCTCTCTATTTTTCGCCAAAATGCAGCTTCTGTGTGTAAAATGTGTTGTGTAAACTGAGAGAGGAGGGTTCAATTATAGACCCCTGTGAGATGCAATCATATCCGCGCGGAGGGTTCCGTAAACATGCCTGGTGCATTAAATGTCGCCTGTGCTTCAACAGAAGAATATTATTCAAAATTCCAGCAGTTTTTGTTTTTCAACTTGCCTAATCCGGATTTTTCCAATTTCTTTTGCTTTTTTGATTCCTGTCCATGGTTTATCTTTAAATGGCAATCCCTAATATACCCTTACTTTTTTATGAATGTTAGGAATTGTTAGAAATGTTAGAAATGTTAAAACTTTCGTTAATTTTCTAACGAAAATTCTAACAACTCAAATTGGAGCACTTACAGTAGCCCCTCGGCGACGGCGCTTTCGAAGGAAGCGGGGTCGTCGATAAGAGTAAGGCTCCATATTTGACAGGAGGATCAGTTTGTCGAGTGGCTGAACCTATTTAATAGGCTACCTACGTATCCTTAAGAGGAATCAAGCTAGCCGTAGTTCGAGTCTTTGACCCTGGAGTGACTGTTTTAGGATGTCAACCTGGCGAGCGAGTTAAGTGCAAAGCTTGGTTGCCGAAAGAAACTCATTGGGGATAGAAGATGACCATTTTGTCCGGTGGCTAGAGTCGTATATCCGCTCTGCTTTGGGGATAGAGTGACCATTTTGTCCGGTGGTCAACCTAGCGATAGGCTACCTACGTATCCTTAAGAGGAATCAAGCCGGTCGTAGTTCGGGTTTTTGACCCTGGAATGACTATTTTAGGGAAGTCGCCCTATAATCTGACTATTTTTGGGAAGTCGCCCTATGATCTGACTATTTTTGGGAAGTCGCCCTGTGATTTGACTATTTTTGGGAAGTCGCCCTATGATTTGACTATTTTTGGGAAGTCGCCCTATGATTTGACTATTTTTGGGAGGTCGCCCTATGGTTTGACTTTTTTGGGGAAGTCGCCCTATAATCTGACTATTTTTGGGAAGTCACCCTATGATCTGACTATTTTTGGGAAGTCACCCTAAGATCTGACTATTTTTGGGAAGTCACCTTATGGTCTGACTATTTTTGGGAAGTCACCCTAAGATCTGACTATTTTTGGGAAGTCACCCTATGGTCTGACTATTTTTGGGAAGTCACCCTAAGATCTGACTATTTTTGGGAAGTCACCCTATGGTCTGACTATTTTTGGGAAGTCACCCTATGATCTGACTATTTTTGGGAAGTCACCCTAAGATCTGACTATTTTTGGGAAGTCACCCTATGGTCTGACTATTTTTGGGAAGTCACCCTAAGATCTTGACTGTTTTGGGGAAGTCGCCCTAAGATCTGACTATTTTTGGGAAGTCACCCTATGATCTGACTATTTTTAGGAAGTCGCCCTATGGTTTGACTATTTTTGGGAAGTCGCCCGGGTAATAATTTCGGTTTGTCGAATTAGGGGATGATTACGATTTGTCGTTTTCCTCGTGTTGTGTGTTGAAATCGAAGTGATAGCATTTTAGGTGCCTCGAACCTTGATGATGGCGTTTTAGGTGCCTCGAACCTTGATTTGAAGGGATCGGTCTTACTTTTGTTGCCGAGGATAATGGGAAAAGAAGCGGGATTCCGTTAACTTTGCTGGGGATTTTGTTAGCCTTTGTTGGAGTTTAGTTCAGGAGTATGAACCTAAATGAGGGCTCAGTTCAGGAGTATGAACCTAAATCGAGGTTTAGTTCAGGAGTATGAACCTAAATGGGGACTTAGTTCAGGAGTATGATCCTAAGTCGAGGTTTTGTTCAGGAGTATGAACCTAAGTGGGGACCTAGTTCAGGAGTATGATTCTAAGTCAAGGTTTAGTTCAGGAGTATGAACCTAAATGGGGACTTAGTTCAGGAGTGTGATCCTAAGTCAAGGTTTAGTGCCTGAGGGAGACTATTTGAAGGTGTTCTCGCTGGGGAAGATTCGGGCTTACGAGAACTATCGGGGAAAAGGGTGACCGTATTGGTCAAGCGGCTGGACCTATGGTAGGCTACCTACGTATCCTTAAGAGGAATCAAGCCAGTCGTAGTTCGAAAACTGCTGGGAATGGTCCTTGATGGTTTGACGGTATTTGGGAGTCACCCGAGGTTTGACTATTTTTTTGGGAAGTCGCCCTAAGATTTGACTATTTTTGAGAAGTCGCCCTAAGACTTGACTATTTTTGGGAAGTCACCCTAAGATTTGATGATAATGTTCTTTTAGAAAAGTAGTTGACTAAGATATGATTTCATACTCCGCACAGACTTACCCGTAGCCGCCAAGGATCCGAGGCTACCGTGATGTTGATGAAGAGTTGTTGGGTTGCGGTTTCGTTGACGATTTGCCGTCTTTCGAGGCATTTTGACTCGAAGGGGGGAGTTTGGGTTGAGTCCGCATCTTGGCCGGTGATCGCGTCAACCTCAGTAGAAGTTGTTGAGCTTGTCTTCACATTGGGACTTCTTGCTTTTGAGAACTTGGTGTCTCTGACCGATTTGCATTTGAGAACTTGGCGTCCCTGACCGATTCGCATTTTGAGAACTTGGCGTCCCTGACCGAATTGTATTTGAGAAATTGGCGTCTCTGACCGTATTGTATTTGAGAACTTGGCATCTCTGACCGTATTATATTTGAGAACTTGGCATCTCTGACCGTATTATATTTGAGAACTTGGCATCTCTGACCGTATTATATTTGGGAACTTGGCGTCCCTGACCGATTTGCATTTTGAGAACTTGGCATCTCTGACCGATTTTCATTTGAGAACTTGGCATCTCTGTCCGTACTGTATTTGAGAACTTGGCGTCTCTGACCGAACTGTATTTGAGAACTTAGCGTCTCTGACCGATTTGTATTTGAGAACTTGGCGTCTCTGACCGTATTGTATTTGAGAACTTGGCGTTCCTGACCGATTTGTATTTGAGAACTTGGCGTCCCTGACCGATTTGCATTTTGAGAACTTGGGGTCTCTGACCAAATTGTATTTGAGAACTTGGCGTCTCTGACCGAATTGTATTTGAGAACTTGGCGTCCCTGACCAATTTGTATTTGAGAACTTGGCGTCCCTGACCGATTTGCATTTTGAGACCTTGGCGTCCCTGACCGAACTGTATTTGAGAATTTGGCATCCCTGACTGATTTGCATTTGAGAGCTTAGCGCCTCTGACCGATTTGTATTTTGAGAACTTGGTGTCCCTGACCGAACGGTAGACATTGGAGGTGGTCTTCATTGGGGGCTATTTTCATCCATTTGTGGACATTGGAGGTCGTCTTTGGTGACGATCATCCTTACCGAAAAGGGGGATTTGATTTCACGTTTGAATTCCTGCATTCGTTAGTGAAGAGGAAGATGCATATATAACATTCACGATGACAGATGCATGCATAGAGCCAAAAATGATTGTGATGATGCATTTACTTGCTTTCGAAGATGTACCTAGCCTAAGCTTTTGGCAGGGAAATTATGATTTATGATCTTCAATCACTTAGGATTTTTCCTATTGATTCAAGTTTCGCGCATGCTATATGAGCCCTTGGGATATTTTTGTGGGGATGCATGGTGATGAGAGGGGATACATTGGGATGTATGTGTCTGGAGACTGTTTGGGACAGATTTTGAGCAAGTGGGGGAGGTGAGAGCCCTCGATCGCGATTTAAACAGCGGTTGTTGATGGACCTCCATCTTGATGAGATTGGATTCGAATCCCGGGTCTTGATTGGAATTTTCTCTCTCAATCTTGGTCATTTGAAGCCGATCTGACGATGTGCACAGTGGCACGTTGATATGAGTGAAGCTTCTTTCATTTGGGTGAGCGACCTCCTGAAACCTTGTTCGGAGAATGATTTGATGGAATTGCTAATGCCGTGAAACCTGCATCTTAGACTCCGACGCCACAGAAGCCGCTATGTACCAAGTTCGCCGAAAATCTAGCCGTTGATGTGACTAGACCTTTCTTGTGACTTGATAAAATTCAGTCCAGAGGACCAAACTGGCAAAGTCCAGATTTCGAAGAAGTGACTTGGCGAAGCCCCAATCTTATAACCTCGTTGTGATTTAGTCACAATTAGCAGAGCCCCAATCTGATTGGTAATACAAAGCAATCCTGAAAATAATCTGATGAAGATCGAATCTATCTTGTAGTGAAGAACCCAATGTGGACCCAAAGATGACTATAGAAGCCCCAGCTTGAAGAGCTGATACGTAAGAACCCTGGGAGAACCGCTTAGCAAGCCCCCAGTGAAGAAATTCAGAGCAGCCTTATCAGAGACGAGTCGTCATGTCACCAGGGAGGCACCCATCTTTCAGATCTTAGTCAACCACCCAATGGACAAGACTCGTAAATGTTTACGTACAGGGCACATCTTTCGAAAAGTGGGAATGAATCCCGATTTTGTGTATACACACTCGCTTTAGGTTTGACTCTTTGAGAGAGTATAAGCATCACAAGGTGTGGAAAAGTGTATGGAAGCCCCCGCCTACGTAAAGACAAAGTGTTTGGCTCTATTTTCCTATGATATAGAAAGAGAAGACTTGTCGAGACACTTGAAAACATGTCTTATTCATGATGATCACAAGGCTTCTTAAAACCCTTTGTTAATGTTCGGGTTATTCAACTCCTAAATCTGATATGAACAAATATTTTGATTAATCACAAGGAGAAAACCAACTGATATCGAGGCTCAAGCTCGGAAAGTGTATAGGGACGATCCTTGATGAGACCGGATTTTTTTTTTGAGATTTGTTTGTGATTTCGACCGGACCATTTCTCGGTTGCCTACGTTCCCTCCATTGCGAAGAGCCTGTGGGTCGCCGTCAGTTCGGGCTTATCCCGAATGAAAAGAGAACGAATGTTGAAATTCGAGGATCCGAGGACCTTTGGGGATTTTGAGGATTTGGAGGATTGAATAACATATCCCCTTAGAGTGTCCATGAAAGACACTCTGATGCGAAGCCCTGCAGCTGGGACATCCACTCTGCAAGTGTTTGTGGAGTAGAAATGAATTATGCTCACATCAGATTTGAATTTGCACAATCTTTGATTGATGATTTTGAACCAAGATGAATTAGATTCCAATTTTAAGCAAGCAATGAAGCGTTAATTTGATTTAGATCTTGAAGATTTTACGATGAAATTGCTATCCGATAGGAATTGCAGCTAGGTTTCCGGGCTTCGATCGGCCATCGGGTGATTTGGGGAATTATGACCTCTCAAGATGAGAGGTCGGCTAGGCCTTTTACTGACTGAACCTCTAAAGATGAGAGGTTGGCTTGTAGGGATGTGTTTGGAAAATCTATGGCGGGGAAGATTGATTGCCTCTAGGAATGAGAGGTCAAATTTTGATTTTGGCCAAAGGCGAGGATAATGGTAACGGGGATATCCTCTAAAAGCGACAGGATGGCTTGGGGTTGATTAAGGAAATGGTGAGAGGGAGTCCAAGCTATCGAGAACTTTTGCGAATCTTCGAGAATTCAGGCTCCTTTTTTATCATTGGAGAGCTTCTTGAGAAGTCGGGGACTTTTGAGGATCGACAGTTCTTCTCTTTTTTTTTGTTTTTTGTTTTTTTTTTTTTGTTTTTTTTTTGTTTCTTTGTTTTTTGTTTTTTGTTTTCTGGTTTTTGTTTTTGTTTTGTTTTGTTTTTTTTTTGACTTGGAAAGCCTCCTGAGGAGTTGAGGATTATCTTTGTCCTTCCTTCATGGCTTGAGATATTTTGCGCATCGCCGACTCTCGAAGCTAACTTCTTGGGCTCGCTTGAACTTTCTCTCAGTAAGGAGCAAAAATGATGGCTGAACCGGGTTTCAAAACACGCCGATCTTGAAATGAAAGGGTATTGTTTAGTGAGGGTGAGGTAATGGCTTTCCTATGGGTGAAAGGCTTCAACCGCAATCCCTACCGGATGACCTAAACGAGATTAAGTCTTCATTGCTTGCTTAAGCTTTTGAGAAAAGATTCGTGCAAATTCATCGAGCAGCGAGATGATGATGATGAGGAAAGAGATGTGAGCATATGAGATGCAAGATGGGGAGTTGGTGAGCCCCAATTTGAGAAGGATATCAATTGATTTTCTCACTCCGATTAGTTTAAATATTAATCATTTCGAAGAATTATTGGTTGAGCAGCACAAGTGATCATCTAGGATAAAACCATTTCAATCAAGTGTAACGTGGGTGTGCAAGTGATGTCTCGAGTCTAGTAAGAAAAGAAGAAAAGACTTATATATATTAAAATTTTAAATGATAGTTAAGCTTCTTTCCACAACATTCGAGGTGGACAAAACCGACAAGTGTCCGAGACGGACTTAGGTGAAAGAAAAGTACTAGAACCTATAAAGGTTGACTAAAAGACTATTTTAGAGATAGGTAGCCCCTAGTCTAGCTGCTCTTTGCTGTTGGATCATGCATCTATTCTTCGACGCTGGAGGCGGGAGCTATTGCAGGTCTTCCCATCAGGACTTCTTCTTGCTCAATCCAACCATTTTCCTTGCCTGCGATGGCTGGTTCATTGACCTCACAAAGGGGCGAGTCAAATTCCATTGTGCCCACAAGGCTTGAATAACCAAACTCGACCATGTTGACACTCATGTTGTTATTTCTAGGGAGCGGGTTATTGATAGTATTAGGCCCTTCAGGAACCTCTAACCTCCCTTGTTCAATCAAACTTTGGATTGCCTTTTTCAGGGGGACGCAATCATCTGTCAAGTGCCCATGGTACTGATGAAAGGCACAATGCTTGGAGGTATCCAGAGGAGCATTGGGGTTTCTAGGTTAATAATTTTCCAAAGGCCGGAGCAAAACTTCTCTCACCAAACCTCTGAAGATATCACTCAAAGGCATCCCAAAGTTTCTCAAGTCTTGGAGCCGGGATCTGGATGCATCAGGTTTCTTGGGAACAAAGGAAGTGGCATTGTTACAGTCCTGTCCCGCATAGCTAATCACTTCTTTACCTTTTGGTTGGGCAGGAGCTGTGTTGGAGGTGGAAGAAACCCAGATTCAGAAGGTGTGCAGCAGCACATTGATTGTAAGCCTTTTCGAACTTAGCCCCGGAATTAACCATTGCACGCAAGTCAGCGTAGGGGAAGTGGCTGAGGGAGGCTCTCAAATGCGGCTTCAAGCATGACTGAAAGATGTCTAACTGCTCCTCGTCAGAGGGAGGAATGGCCATTTCGCATAGCTTTAAGTTCCAACGCTTGTAAAAGTCCCCGATATTCTCATCAGGGCGCTGCACCGTTGTCTGCAGGTCAACTCTGTTTGTTTCCCATTCCAAGTTGGCTTTATACTTATCTGTGAAAGTACTGGTAATCTGTTCCCAAGTAGCCCTAGCTTCAGCCGCAATCGGAAAAACCATTTCAAAGCCCCCGACTTCAAAGAGAGATCGAAGTAGTCGCCCAACCGCCGGTTTGTGCATCCCTTAGCTTTCATTTCCAAAGTGTAGGTGTCCAAGTGAGTTTTAGGGCACGCACTTCCATCAAACAGTTCGAGATTGGGCATCACGAACTTGTGAGGCAGGGGTACAATTGAGTCGGGATATGTAGGCCGAAGAGCAGTATTCCTTTTGACGGTCAATTCAGCGATCTGCGCTTTCATTTCCTTGTGTTGCTCCATAAACCAAGCCAATTGGGGATCCAAAGGTGGAGCGGGAATGCCTGAGCCGATATTTGAGCCAGGAAGAGGACTAGCTGTTGGTGGTGCATTGGTGGAAGGAATACCATATCCCGAGCATAGGTGAAAACCCGTCCTTGGCCCAAATTACCCCAGGGAGTGTAGGTAGGAGCTTGGGCAAAGGGATAGAACCCAACGACTTGCTGTTGGCTTCCAATCGGCAGAGAAGGTGGAGGCAGATCTGAGGTAGCCAGATGGCTTGGATTTCCGGATTGAGGCCCATAAGTAGGCTTAAGTGCGGGCTGCTGTCCCTGGTTGTTGAATTGCATGGCCGGGTTGTGGCGAGGATGCATAACCGAGAGGATACTGCGGTCCCGGTGATTCCGATGAAATTGGGATGGGGGCTTGATAACCTATTGAACCCCCGAGTGAGAAATGGTTTTGCGGAAGCCGTGTGAGGCTTGGTGAGCTAGCATCATTCCGAGGAGGGGTTCCCGATCGTTGCCCCGAACCAAACCGTGGTGGCATTCCAAACCGTTGCTGCGAAAGTCCGGATTGATTGGTCCCAACCGAGGCGGGAACCCAATTTGCCGTGGCATTCCGGGGTATCCCCAACCATGGGAAGGCATTTCGTCCGACTTTGTCCCCCACCGAGGCATTGCGAACGGGCTCGTCCCGTCGGCCGCATGGATCTAGCGGTGCAGCGGTTGGGGAGCCACCGACCTAGAGATCGAGGAGCATGGGCTCGAGGTGGTAGTACCGTGGGAGGCCGGTGGTGGCATCCTAGAGTAGTCGGGTTGACCAAGAGCGGGATTGAGGTCTTCCTCTTCTTCCTCAGTGAAGGTGCCATCTGGGTTGAGACTGGCGGCCAATCCATGGCTTTTGATAGCCTCCATAAGGCTGTTCAGATGTGCTTCCTGTCGCACTCTCATCTGTTCAGCTAACTGATTCCATTGTGGTTCTGTTTGAGGAGTCCCAGGAGGCGGAGTGACGTTGTCCCCATCGTTACCAGCTGATGCAGACATTCTGAAATTCGGAGTCGGAACAAACGGTGAAGCTTACGATGCGCTTGACTCTTCCCAACTGATCAAACGGTGACCCGGTGCCCGAAACCAAGCTTTGTGCGGAGCTGCGGGGGAAAGACACGAGGGTTCAGATGGTGGGATTTGAAGGAGGGTAGGTGTTCGGTCGAAACCTAACGGTTTATTTAATTCCGCAAGCGCACGGGCTATTGTAATATAGCGGGTGCAAGTACGAGTCGATCCCACAGAGACAGGGTTTACTTAAGGGATATTTTTGTCTTTAGAAAATATAGAAAGGATTGGGGGTAGATAAAATTTGTTTTAGAAAAATAAAGAGAGCATAAACAGAAAATACTTTAATTGAAATCTTATAAAAACGAAGCATTCTCGGGATTGGAAATCATACACATAATCTTATTCATCAAATTGTCATTGTCTTAGAAATAAAAGGTTTTCATAAAAAGCAAGGATGGTATGTTAGGCCTACGCTATTTCGGGCTAAGACAATAGCGTTTGTATTCTTCACTAATTATGTCCTAACTGTTTGAGAAATCCGTTTATGTTTGCCCCCGCCCTGTCACAAACGGGCATTCCGGCTTATCTCTAGCTGGCCATAATTAGTAAGAATCCATTAAGGACGGAAGTCAACATACTTTCCATTAAAGGAACATCCCTAGGCCATTGAACTACTCTCGTGATCAATGAACCTAGTTTCTTTATATGGTTCCGTCAATCGAGATTCTCCGCTAGGTACTTCTCTCAATTGATCGAATCATACAAATTGGATATCGCCAAAATGTAAGGCATTTAGAGAATAATATAAAGAGATTGTTTTAGATGAAGAAAGAAGACAAGACTAAACATTTTTTAATGATGAATAAGCATGCTTTTGAGTTTCCAACCCCAAGAATATGGGGGATTACTCACAAGCCATTAATGACATAAAAGCATAAATAGAGATTGAGTAAGAAAGACTTATGATTGCTGAGAATGATGCTTCACTTTTATTGCTTTTCCTCCAAAGGGATTCCAAGAACAAATAATGACTTTGATCTTCAAACTTCTTTGGATAATTGTTGTTACAAATATTTGTATCTTCTCTCTATTTAATATCAGTAGTTTCTCTCTAAGAAATCGTCTCTAAGACTGATTACAAGGGTCCTATTTATAAATGGAAGGAGACTCTTCAATTGGGTGCCATCAAAAGGTGCCTTTACATCTCGCAGTCCACGACTTGCACGGCCGTGTCAAGGATTTTGCACGGCCGTGTCCTCTTTGGCCCCAGATTTGGATTTGAATTTGAAGACTTGCACGGCCGCTCCAGATATAGCTACACGGCCGCTCCAAGGTTAGCACGGCCAGGTCCTTTTAGTGCTCGGCCACTCCATGGGCTAAGATGGCCGGCCATGGCCTAGGTTGCACGGCCGCTCCTGGGTTTTGCCGCACGGCCGCTCCGACCGGTTTTCACTTGGAGTGCTTATTTGCTTGGTGTTCCTTCATCTTTTTGGACCAAGATGTCCATGTATTCTTTGTATATATAAAATGACCCTAAAACCTGTCTAAAATGTATAAAACATACCAAAAACGTAAAATCTAATAAAATAACAAAAGTAAGTAAAAAGTACTAAAACTAAATGAAAAGTGATGATTTATTTATGTAAAAGTATATAAAAACTAGGATAATTGACTATATAATAGTCACTTATCAAACTCCCCCACACTTAAGCCTTTGCTTGTCCCCAAGCAAACTTAGAATTAAATACGGAGAGGGAGAAAAATACGATTGATCCCTCAGAAATAAAGTAGCAAGCCCTTAAATTGCCTCCTTAGATAATGCCTTTATCTATCTAATCATATTTTGAATACCTTTTAAAAATTTATTTTAGGAAGAAAATATTTTAGGGATATTTTTAAAGAGATAAAATGCAAGACAATAACCTAATATAGCATATATAGAATTTTGACCAAGTAAAGCATGCTAGAAGGAAGAATCTTCTTGGTAGAAAAAGCTATCACTTTTCAGAGTGATTTTTTTTTTTTAGAAAAGATGAATTTTATTTCTAGACGTACAAGAGAAGGTATAAACATTTATTCACAATTTAGAAGTTCCGAAGAATTGTATTACATTCTTGAATCACAAGGGTGAAGAATGGATGATGGTAGTGGAAAAATCTCGTCAAAGTCAAACAAATTTATCTTATTTTTGTACGTGTTATATTCTTGCAAAAGACCTAAGTTATTTTTGATCCTTTCAAGTAGGAGACATTGTGGTTGCGAACCCCATGTTCCTAATACTTAGATCAAGAATACTTTTTGGATATTATTTCCGTTTGGCAAGGAAGCATCGTCGCAGCGAACGCCGTGCCCCGAGTTACTTAGGAGATAATATGTTTCTTTTTGCTTTTAAGGCTTGGTGACAATTGTCACTCTTTTATCAATAAGATAGAAGTGTTTTACTTTGACTTGATTTGAAAAATGGAAGGATGGAATTTATGAAAGGGTGTGATTCAAGGGATGCAATAAAAAAGGTGCTTCTAAAAAGGGAATAAATATCTAATAAAGATAAAAAATGTACAATCTTAAAGGAATATATTCAAAATTTGCATAAATAACCAAGCATAAAAGAATTCCTTTCTAATCAAATGCATTTTCCTTGATGAGATTCTATATTGTGCTATACCAACTTATGAGGCTTTCAATTATTTCCTAAAAAGATCCCTTATACTTTTCCTTTTTATAGATTTCTAAGTGTATAGAAAATATGAGAGGAAAGGTAAAGGCAATTATACTAGGGCAAATGGCAAGCATAATGATAATGATTTTTGATCATCATAGGGATTTAATTTTTTTTTTTATTTATTTTTTTATATATACTATTATACATGCATAAAAAAAAAAATGCAACTAAGGCTCCGTTTGTTTCACCGTAAAACATTTTCCGGAAAATGTTTTCCGGAAAATAACCTGTTTTACGGTGTTTGGTTAGCCCCCGGAAAATGTTTTCCGGAAAATAACTCGTTTTCCGCTGTTTGGTTGCCTAAGTAAAACGTTTTCCGGAAAACATTTTACGCCCTTCCTAAGTAAAACGACCTACTGACCTTGTCCTAAGTAAAACATTTTCCTGAAAATGGAGGCATTAATGTACAACTCATATTACGCCCGAACAACCATCCCACGCCTATCCCACCCCCCCCCCAAAAAATTTTTTTTTTAATTTTTTGTAATCGCCCCCACCCCCCCCACCCCCCACCCACCCCCCCCCCAAAAAAAATTTTTTTTTTTTTTTTGTAATCGCCCCTACCACCCCCCCCCCAAAAAAAATTTTTTTTGCGCCCCGCCTACCCCCACCCCCACCCCCCCAAAAAAATTTTTTTTTTTTTTTGTAATCGCCCCCTACCCCCCCTCTACCCACCCACCCACCCCCCAAAAAAATTTTTTTTTTTTTTTTTTTTTTGTAATCGCCCCCTACCCCCCACCCCCCACCCCACCCCAAATTTTTTTTTTTTTGTAATCGCTCTCTACCCACCCTCACCCCCCAAAATTTTTGTACCTCCCACTTCCTCACCCACCTCACCCCCCCCAAAATTTTTTTTTTTTTTTTTTGTAACGCCTACTTTCACCCTTCTCACTCATTCACCCACCCCCCCAAAAATTTTTTTTTTTTTTTTGTACCTCCTACCTCGCACTCCCCCACCCACCCTCACCCACCCCCCAAAAAATTTTTTTTTTTTTTTGTAATCGCTCTACTCCTCGCCATTTCACACCCACCCCCTCAAAAAAATTTTTTTTTTTTTTTTGTAATCGTTTCCCTACCCTCGGCTTTACCCCACCTCTTCCCCCAAAAAAAAATTTTGGGGGGGGGGCGAGGGCTGGGTGGGGGTGGGGGGTAGGGAAGGGGGGGAGGGGGCGATTACAAAAAAAAAAAAAAAATTTGGGGGTGGGGGGTAGGCAGGGTGGGGGCGATTACAAAAAAAAAAAAAAAAAAAAATTGGGGGGTGGTTGGGGGTAGGGGGCGACATAAAAAAAAAAAAAAAAATTTTTCGGGGGTGGGTGGGGGTGGGGGTGGGGTAGGTCAAAGGGGGGGCGACATATAAAAAAAAAATTTTTTTGGGGGGGGGTGGGGCAGTGGGTGGTGGGGCGATTACAAAAAAAAAATTTAGTGGGGTGGGGGATGGGGGCAGTGGGGGGTAGGGGGCGATTACAAAAAAAAAAAAAAAAAAAATTTTTGGGTGGGGTGGGGGGGTAGGCAGGGTAGGGGACATAAAAAAAAAAAAAAAAAAATTTTTTTGGGGGGGTGGGGTGGGGGGTGGGGGTAGGCGTGGGGTGGGGGCGATTACAAAAAAAAAAAAAAAAAATTTTGGGGGTGGGGGGGTGGGGGTAGGCAGGGGGTGGGGGCGATTACAAAAAAAAAAAAAAAATTTGGGGGTGGGTGGGGGGTAGGCAGGGGGTAGGGGCGACAAAAAAAAAAAAAAAAAAAAAAAATTTGGGGGCAAAGTGGGGGTGGGGGTAGGGGTAGGGGGGCGATTACAAAAAAAAAAAAAAAAATTGGGGGGTGTGGGTGGGGTGGGGGGTAGGCAAAGGGGGGGGCGATTACAAAAAAAAAAAAAAAAAAAAAAATTGGGGGTGGGTGGGGTGGGGTAGGTCACCTTGTGAAATATGAGTCGCTTTTACCAAACACCCGAAAACATTTTACACCCTTCCTCCGTAAAATATTTTCCTCCGTAAAATATTTTACGCTTTACCTCCGTAAAACATTTTACAGGAAAACATTTTACAGGAAAACATTTTCCAGAAAACGTTTTCCGAAAAACATTTTACGTCGAAACAAACGGAGCCTAAGTTAAAAAGAAAAATTAATGTAGAAAGCAATTAAATTTATCCTAGAAAGCAAGTAAAATTTAAAAACTAGAAAGCGAAAAATAAAAGGATAGATTTACCCCCCCCCACACTTGAAATGAACATTGTCCTCAATGTTTTAAGGAACAATGCTAAATCTAGGGGGAGTAAAGAAAAACTCACTCAAATGGCGGTGGCTGAGGAAAGTCATCCCAATGGTTGACTCCATAGTTGTAGATGGAGTTCACTTGCCTTTGAATCGTTCCCACACGATTTTGTATATCATTCCGAAAATAATGAAATTCATTGTTGAAAGCGTCGAACCGATTCATCATTTGATTATTTTGAAGTTCGATTCGATCAAACCTATCATTGAAATCCGGTGGCAATGGATGGTTGGGTTGATGTTGCTCTCCTTCTTCTTCTTCTTCTTCCTCCTCTTGGTTTGCTTGGCTTGATTGGCCCTCCCCGTGATTCATGGAAATTGGAAAGATCCATGTTGGGTGTTGATAAGTTTGGGCAAATGGGAGGATGGGACTAGGCAAAACAATGTAGGGCGTTTTACCCGGCCCTACCAACCAATTGTACTCTCCATGTCCTCTATCTGAAATCATTTGCATTACCCGTAGGGTTGGAATATCCAACTTTGTAGAACCCGAAACCGTAACTTCATTGGCGGGCACCACAAACCCAAAATGGTTAGCAAACAAAGTAACAATACCACCAATATGGATCTCTCCATTGAAAGTTGGAGAGACGATATCACTAAATAACTCAATCAAGAAATGACTCAAATTCACCTTCCTATGAGCCCTCACCATAGACCATAACAAAAACAACTCCTTCTTGTTCACTGTTCCCTTATCTTCCCTTGCAAAAACTGTACATGCATAGAATATGTGCATAATCCGGAGAACGGGATGAATAATAGATGAGGCTTGCGGTTCTAGATTTAAAGGATGGAATTCGGTTATTTGCTCCCAAAACACATTCTCCCTAAATTCTATAGGAAAATCGGTTTCAAAGTTGGTGAAAGCAGCCAACCCAAAATTCTATTTATGTCGAAGGAGGTAAGATGAAACTCCTCCCCACCAAGCCTAAAATACAAATGTATCAATTGGTATGGCTCCTCTGTACTTCCACAAATTTCTGTTGTAAATTCCTTCCTCATAGTGCACAAGAATTCCAAAGTAATTCTCTCGTAAGTCTTTGCATTCAACTCAAGAAAACCACCACAACCAAATCCGGTGTGGAACTTTCTTACATTTTTGTAGACATCTAGGGCTTTAAGGGCAGGAACATCTGGAAATTGGGTCGGTCTAATTCTCTTTTGACGAAGGGCAGTGAATCTAGCCACTTCGGAAGGCTCCCTAAACTCAATACCCAAATCATTGAGCGTTGGGTTTAGATTAGGGGTAGGAGATGGTTCCTTTCGGGACCTTTTCGAACCTCTTTCAACAGCCTTTCCCTTTCCTTTCCCTCTCTCCATTGAAAGTTTTCAGAAATAACCCAAAAACTTAGCTAAAGGAAGAAGAAAGTAGATTACCCGAATCTGAGTTTGAAAAGCTTGTAATCTTGATGAACAGCCTCTGAAATGTCCAAGAGCTTCCTTCTTAACCTTAATCTTGAGCAATCCCTTCGAATTTTATGAAATGGGTGAAGGGTTTTGGTATTTTCGGAATTGGGGTTTTAGGAGGGTTTTTGGACTGATTTTGGTGGTGGAGGAGGGATTTATCGGAGAAATTTAGGAGGATTGAGGATTGAATTGTGAGTAAAAATGGTGTAGGAGAGGGTATTTAAAGTAGATGGGGCGGAGGTTTTGAGGGAGAGAGGTCAAGATGAAGTAAATGAGGGAGGAGGGGAAAAGTCGCGTCTTTTGACCGGAACGACGCAACTCCCCAGACGCCTTGCACGGCCGTGTCAAGGAAATTGCACGGCCGTGTCCCTTTTACTGAGTCAACACGTTCCAACTCGATATGAACTGCACGGCCGCTCCAAGAAGAGCTGCACGGCCGTGCGAACCAAACTTTACCATTTTTAAGTCTTTTTCCCTATAAAACAAAGTTAACACAAACAAAAAATGATAAAAACTAAAATAAAAGAAAAATAAAACACAAATAATCCATCGGTTACTATCCCGATGATGCTTGTTTTAGGTCCTTAGCTTGACCCCTTCCCCGGTAGTAGGAGATGCGTGATACTTGGTTGGCCTTTTGTCATTGACAACTTGCCATTGCAATCCTTCGGGGTAATAAGAATCTTCGCGGTAGACATTTCTTCCATCCCGACTTCTTGGGTAGAACAAGTGACCTATAGTCTTTGCACTTTCGGAAACTCGAAGTTACCTCCGTCTTTGTTCTTTTTGACTTTTTCACTGCATTGTTAGCCTTAGGAAATGCAGAAATATCTAAAACATCATTGCAAATCAAAGGTTCAATATTTATGAGATCATTTTTTATTTCTTCCTTTGATTTTGTTTCCTCACCCATTAAATCTTCTTCACTAGGAATCCAATTTTCTTCGCTAGGGGTGTAGGTCTCTTCAATTGGGGTCCAATCTTCTTCACTAGGAGTATAGGCCTCTAGATAGGGATCTTCGAGAACCGGCCTATGCATACTAAATTCGACCCTTTCTTTCCCTATATTTAGGGAAAATGTGCCATTTTTCACATCTATAATTGCCCCGCAGGCAAGAAATGGCCTTCCTAAAATGACGGGGATATAATGGTCTTCCGCCATATCCAAGATAACAAAGTCGATAGGGATGATTAAGTTCCCTACTCGACAAGGCAAATTTTCCATAATACCAACGGGGTATTGAACGGATCGGTCTGCCAATTGGAGAGTTATGGTTGTGGGTTTGAGTTCCCCTATACCAAGCTTCTCGCTAACCGATAATGGCATTATACTAACGCTTGCTCCTAAGTCAAGGACAGCGTTATCTATGTTCATTCTGCCAACACAACAAGGAATGGTGAATGTACCTGGATACTTTAATTTTGGAGGGTCTTTATTTTGCAAAACGGCGCTTACCTCCTCCGCTAACATAACATTCTCATTCTCTTCTAGCCTTTCTTTTTCAAAAATTAATTTTTTCAAAGGTTTAACGGCTAAAGGCATATCTTCATCTTTTCTAAAATAAGGAATGTTAACATTAATGGCATCTAGGTTATCAAGGAATTCATCATAATCCTTGCCTTTTTCTCTAGGGGATTGTCCCCAAACTAGTCTCAATCATCGGAGGGATTGGACTATGATTATTTCTAGGGCATTCATTTTTCTTTTCTTGCTCATCCCTAGTTTTTACTACATTAACTTGCTCATTTGGCCTTTGAGGTTGATCGGGAAGACTCCCTTGTGGTCTATTCAATGGGGTAGCCTGTTGAGCTTGTTGGGTTTCTAGCATCTTATTATGCGCTGCCAAGTTATCAAACCTAGCATTTAGCAATTTAAAACATTCCCTAAATTCATTATTGATCTTTTCTTGGGAATTTTTATTTTCCACTACAAAATCCATTATAAGATCTAATTTAGATTTAGGGGGGAAGGTACTTGCATTGTTGTTATAATTCTTAGGTGCAAATCCCGAGGTTGTGTAGATGATTGTGGGTTAAGAACGTTGTTATTCTTATAGGAAAAATTGGGGTGATTCCTCCATTCGGGATTGTATGTATTAGAATACATCCCCCCTTTTTGCCCAAAAGAATTAACGAAGTTCACTTGATTGTTAGAAGTAACGTCAAGTAACTCACAGTTATCCGTACTATGTGAGTTAGACCCACATAGTTCGCATAACACATTTACACTAGCAATGGGGTTGACATTAAGATTTTCAAACTTTTTCAAAAGCATGTCAACTTTAGAGGAGAGAAGAGTAACCGCATCAACATTATATTTACCGGGCGTACCTTGTTGCCGCTCCTCTCGCTTGACCATTGGTAATGGTTCAATGCAATGTTTTCGATAAGGTCGTATGCCTCATCGACTCCTTTGTTCATCAATGCTCCTCCCCGCAGCGGCATCAATGGTCTCTCTTGTTTTGAAAATGAGACCGTTGTAGAAGGTGTGAACAATCAACCACTTTTCAAGCCCGTGGTGGGGGCACATTCTGAGAAGTTCCTTGAACCGTTCCCATGCGTCATACAAAGTCTCACTATCTGTTTGACAGAAGTTAATGATCTTTGTTCGTATCTGGGCAGTCTTGCTTGGCGGGAAAAATCGACCAAGGAATGCTTCTTGAATTTGGTCCCATGTTGTTAATGAATTCTGGGGGACCGAATTCAACCATTGTTTCGCCTTATCCTTAAGAGAGAAAGGAAAAAGGCGCATCCGGATTGCTTCCACCGTAACACCTTGAATACGTGTAGTATCACAATATTCAAGGAATGTTTGGATGTGTAGATGGGGATCTTCGAAGGCAGTGCCGCTGTATTGGTTATTCATAACCATGTGCAATAATTGCGGCTTTATCTCGAAGTTTGCCGCTCCGGCATTCGGCACAACAATAGGGGATCTAGTTTCCGGGGTACTTGGGTTAACAAAGTCCCGTAGGGTCCTAGCAGGTGTTTGCGGTTCTCCGTCCATGTGTTTTTGTAGATTTTCTCTAAATCTTCTTAATCTTTCGTGAAAGCTTCTTTCGGGTTCCGGATCAAATTTGTCAACAAATGTCCGAGAACGTTTCATAAACTACAAGAAAAACACTTGAAGAAAAAAAAAAATTAAACGTAACAGATTATAGGACAAGAAAGCAAAATAGTAAAAATAAAACAAAAACTAAAAATTTTGTAGTAAAGACAAAAATAAAAAGTAAACCGTTGTCCCGGCAACGGCGCCAAAAACTTGTTCGGTCGAAACCTAACGGTTTATTTAATTCCGCAAGCGCACGGGCTATTGTAATATAGCGGGTGCAAGTACGAGTCGATCCCACAGAGACAGGGTTTACTTAAGGGATATTTTTGTCTTTAGAAACTATAGAAAGGATTGGGGGTAGATAAAATTTGTTTTAGAAAAATAGAGAGAGCATAAACAGAAAATACTTTAAT
This sequence comes from Adenophora triphylla var. japonica, assembly GCA_022495995.1. Lineage (NCBI taxonomy): Eukaryota > Viridiplantae > Streptophyta > Magnoliopsida > Asterales > Campanulaceae > Adenophora > Adenophora triphylla. The sequence goes on along the minus strand of JAFEMH010000157.1, from coordinate 660,410 downwards.
TGAAATCTTATAAAAACGAAGCATTCTCGGGATTGGAAATCATACACATAATCTTATTCATCAAATTGTCATTGTCTTAGAAATAAAAGGTTTTCATAAAAAGCAAGGATGGTATGTTAGGCCTACGCTATTTCGGGCTAAGACAATAGCGTTTGTATTCTTCACTAATTATGTCCTAACTGTTTGAGAAATCCGTTTATGTTTGCCCCCGCCCTGTCACAAACGGGCATTCCGGCTTATCTCTAGCTGGCCATAATTAGTAAGAATCCATTAAGGACGGAAGTCAACATACTTTCCATTAAAGGAACATCCCTAGGCCATTGAACTACTCTCGTGATCAATGAACCTAGTTTCTTTATATGGTTCCGTCAATCGAGATTCTCCGCTAGGTACTTCTCTCAATTGACTGAATCATACAAATTGGATATCGCCAAAATGTAAGGCATTTAGAGAATAATATAAAGAGATTGTTTTAGATGAAGAAAGAAGACAAGACTAAACATTTTTTAATGATGAATAAGCATGCTTTTGAGTTTCCAACCCCAAGAATATGGGGGATTACTCACAAGCCATTAATGACATAAAAGCATAAATAGAGATTGAGTAAGAAAGACTTATGATTGCTGAGAATGATGCTTCACTTTTATTGCTTTTCCTCCAAAGGGATTCCAAGAACAAATAATGACTTTGATCTTCAAACTTCTTTGGATAATTGTTGTTACAAATATTTGTATCTTCTCTCTATTTAATATCAGTAGTTTCTCTCTAAGAAATCGTCTCTAAGACTGATTACAAGGGTCCTATTTATAAATGGAAGGAGACTCTTCAATTGGGTGCCATCAAAAGGTGCCTTTACATCTGCAGTCACGACTTGCATGGCCGTGTCAAGGATTTTGCACGGCCGTGTCCTCTTTGGCGCCAGATTTGGATTTGAATTTGAAGACTTGCACGGCCGCTCCAGATATAGCTGCACGGCCGCTCCAAGGTTAGCACGGCCAGGTCCTTTCAGTGCTCGGCCACTCCATGGGCTAAGATGGCCGGCCATGGCCTAAGTTGCACGGCCGCTCCTGGTTTTGCTGCACGGCCGCTCCGACTGGTTTTCAGCTTGGAGTGCTTATTTGCTTGGTGTTCCTTCATCTTTTTGGACCAAGATGTCCATGTATTCTTTGTATATATAAAATGACCCTAAAACCTGTCTAAAATGTATAAAACATACCAAAAACGTAAAATCTAATAAAATAACAAAAGTAAGTAAAAAGTACTAAAAAACTAAATGAAAAGTGATGATTTATTTATGTAAAAGTATATAAAAACTAGGATAATTGACTATATAATAGTCACTTATCAGTAGGTGTTTGGGCTTTGGGCTCATGCAACATGCAATTATTTGTTCTTGTTTACTTAAAACATGCTTTATTAACCTAATCGGTTGGAAAAGATTGCTCTTCTTTTTCGCAAACTACTCTGGATCCTGGATCAGTGGGCCCCGTCACTACGTCTATAAGCCCCTCGTATTCCACCTGTATTTCGACCTCCCAGGGTGGACAGCCCCGGGCGAGGGTCCTATAGGGCAAGCGGGTCCCACCGACCGAAAGAAAAACGATCCTAAAAGTCTGGCGGGTAATCGAGTCTTAACGAGCATTCGATGTAAATTACGGACAAAGCTGACGTCAAAGTCAAGATCATGTCCGAGGGCTCGACGAAAAGTCGGCATGATTTGGACTGATAAATGTCCACGATTGATCTTGACTCGTCGTCAGTTAGGCCGTAATTAGGCATGGAATAATCATTAATCCTTGATGACTCAGTGTCAATGCTGGGAGTCAGTGTATAATTTGTGCCAGTCAGAGCCGAAGTCAAGGCGCCGGTCAATATCTTGGTCAAAGTCTGCGGCGGAAAACCGGCAGAACTTCGACTGATTAGGGTCCCCGAAAGATATTGAGTCGGTATGCCGACAAAGGCTTGAAAGGAAAGGTCTATACACAGACAGGGCATGACACAGACCAGACTAAAAACCAACCGGGTCTCGGACAAAGTGTGTCACAGACAAGTGCATGGTCGACACGAGGCTCCATGGGATGTTTGGGTAGTCCTGTGCTTGCACCGAGAGGCGTAATAAGACCAAATGGGCCGCGACAAGGATTTCCCCGGGTTAGGGACGTAGTGTGCAGTGTAAGGTCACGTGCGCGTAGTGTGCAAGCAGTCTATCTTCTTTTTCTGAGTAAAATAGAAATTTTTTATGTGTCTTAAAAAGAGTGATGCATGATTTTTTTTGAAGATTTTCTTTTTTTTTGAAAATTTTTTTTTGAAATTTTTTTTTGAAGTTTAATGAACACATAAGCACATAATCACAAAAATGCCAACAGTTAGGGACATTATTCCGACAGTCAAAATTTTGACTTTCTCCGAGGCGGCCAAAACGACACGAAAATGTGCAAACCCGGTACACACACACATACACAAAACAAAGGATTTTCAAATTTCGGGACGGAAGCTTGACCCTCAAAAGTTTTTCTTTTTTTTTTGAAAAGATAAAACTTGTTTTTCCCCAGCAGAGTCGCCACTGTGATGTACCCGATTTTTTTTTTGAAATCAAACGGAGTCGCCACGCCATTTTTGTTTTAAGGGCCAAAACTTTGAAAAATGCCCGAGATTAGAAATTTGGGTTCGGAGGTCACGTTACACGCCGGGAAGGACGTTAGTGTGCACCCGGAATGCCTCGTAAAAATGAGTCTTCCAAACATTCAAAACCCTTTGTTGTGTGTGTGTGTGTGTATGTTGCTTTGGCCAAAATATGTTGAAACTGAGGAAAGTAAAAATTGGGAACTCTTTTTAAGGCTTTGGAAAGATCCCATGATTTTTGGTGTGATTTTTGGGTTGAATTTTGGTACTCAAAAGATTTTTGGAAGTTGGAAACCATTTCTGCCAGAATGAAAAAGGCAGTGGAAACTTAATTTTGAAATGGACTTTAGGGCTTGAAAACTACAGAATCTGGGAAAAGTCCGAGAATGAAAAATGTTCAAAACACCTTAAAAAAGGTTTCTTTAAGAGAACTTTTCATTTTGGAGATGATTTGAGGGTTCAAAACCTTCTGGAAATCTCAGATATGAAATCTGGATTTCCAGAAACTGATGAACTGACCTTTAAAAGAAAATTTGAAAAAAGGAGTTTTACTCACACAAAAAATAAAGTAAAAATATGTATGGAAAGATATGGATGTTGGCTACAAAAAGTATTTTGTAGTAAACATCAAATTCCAAGTTTCTGTATGTCCAAAAAATAGGAAAATGGACTGAGATCTCAGAACAATGCTACTGGACAGCAAGATGTTCTTGAGGGAAAATGTGATTTTTGGGGGATTTGCATCTATGTTCACCTCATTTTCATCCCTAGACTTGATTCCACTACTTTTTGTTAAGTGGTTATCATATTCAAGTCATCCTTGGGGAATTTTATGGGGTTTAAACATGTCCTTTGCAGAGGGAAAGGGGGTATTTTGTAGAGATGAAATTAAAGAGACAAATCAACTAGAGATTTAAAATTTGGACCATTTGAGATGGTCATTCATGAAGATGAACTTCAAGATGACCATCTTAGGTCAAGACTTAAGTTAAATTAGGCATAAAGCAAATCAAAATAAGAAGAACAAGATGAACAAGAGGTTAAAAGGGAATTTTAGGGTTTAGAGAAGGAGGGCTTTACCAATGGTGACACCCTATCTTCCTAGGCTTGGAATTTGACTTGAGGAGTATCAAGATTTGGTGTTTGACTTGAGGAGTATCAATATTTGGTGTTTTGGAGTTGTGTTTGGGTGGATTCAAGGCTTGAATGTGTTTAGGGTTTGATGATAGAGTTGATCAAAGAGAAAACAAGTAGATAACACTTAAGTCCTCTATGTTTTCTCCCTAATCTTCCTCTTGAGTAGTGTTTTAAGCTTGAGCTTGGTGTGTTTAAGAGTGATATGAGAATGGTTGAAGTGAAATTGGGAAAGGTTCAAGAGAAAATGGTGGCAATCTAAGGATTCCCACTGTTTTCTCTCTATTTTTCGCCAAAATGCAGCTTCTGTGTGTAAAATGTGTTGTGTAAACTGAGAGAGGAGGGTTCAATTTATAGGCCCCTGTGAGATGCAAACATATCCGCGCGGAGGGTTCCGTAAACGTGCCTGGTGCATTAAATGCTGCTCCAGGCTTTGAACAGGAAGAATATTATTCAAAATTCCAGCAGTTTTTGTTTTTCAACTTGCCTAATTCGGATTTTTCCAATTTCTTTTGCTTTTTTGATTCCTTTCCATGGTTTATCTTTAAATGGCAATCCCTAATCTACCCTCACTTTGTTAGGAATGTTAGGAATTGTTAGAAATGTTAGAAATGTTAAAACTTTCGTTAATTTTCTAACGAAAATTCTAACAACTCAAATTGGAGCACTTACAAGCGCCGTAATATTTAGTTTCTAGCTTTAGCTTCTTCTATATCCTTCAAAAGAGATAGCGCCGTAAGCTTTAGTTTCCAGCTTTAGCTCCCTCTATCTCCTTCGAAAGAGATAGCGCCGTAAGCTTTAGTTTCCAGCTTTAGCTCCCATTATCTCCTTCGAAAGAGATAGCGTCGTAAGCTTTAGTTTCCAGCTTTAGCTCCCACAATCTCCTTCGAAAGAGATGGCGCCGTAAGCTTTAGTGTCCTGCTTTATCTCCCTCTATCTCCTTCGAAAGAGATAGCGCCATAATCTTTAGTTTCCATCTTTAGCTCTCTCTATCTCCTTCGAAAGTGATAGCACCGTAAGCTTTAGTTTCCAGGTTTAGCTCCTTCTATCTACTTCGAAAGAGATAGTGCCGTAAGATTTAGTTTCCCGCTTTAGCTCCATCTATCTCCTTCAAAAGAGATAGCCCCGTAAGCTTTAGTTTCCAGTTTAGCTCCCTCTATCTCCTTCGAAAGAGATAGTGCCATAAGCTTTAGTTTCCAGCTTTAGCTCCTTCTATCTCTTTCGAAAGAGATAGCGCCGTAAGCTTTAGTTTCCAGCTTTAGTTTCTAGCTTTAGGTCCCTCTATCTCCTTCGAAAGAGATAGCATCGTAAGCTTTAGTGTCCTACTTTAGCTCCCTCTATCTCCTTCGAAAGAGACAGCACCATAAGCTTTAGTTTCCAGCTTTATCTCCCTCTATTTCCTTCGAAATAGATAGCGCCGTAAGATTAAGTTTCTAGCTTTAGCTCCATCTATCTCTTTGAAAGAGATAGCACCGTAATCTTTAGTTTTCCGCTTTAGCTCCCTCTATCTCCTTCGAAAGAGATAGAGCCGTAAAGTTTAGTTTCCAGCTTTAGCTCCCTCTATCTCCTTCGAAAGAGATAGCGCCGTAAGCTTTAGTGTCCTACTTTAGCTCCCTCTATCTCCTTCGAAAGAGATAGCACCATAAGCTTTAGTTTCTAGCTTTATCTCCCTCTATTTCCTTAGAAAGAAATAGCGTCGTAAGCTTTAGTTTCCAGCTTTAGCTCCCTCTATCTCCTTTGAAAGAGATAGCACCGTAAGCTTTAGTTTTCCGCTTTAGCTCCCTCTATCTCCTTCGAAAGAGATAGAGCCATAAAGTTTAGTTTCCAGCTTTAGCTCCCTCTATCTCCTTCGAAAGAGATAGCGCCGTAAGCTTTAGTTTCCAGCTTTAGCTCCCTCTATCTCCTTCGAAAGAAATAGCGCCGTAATCTTCAGTTTCCAGATTTAGATCCCTCTATCTCCTTCGAAAGAGATAGCGCCGTAAGCTTTAGTTTCCAACTTTAGCTTCCTCTATCTCCTTCGAAAGAGATAGCGTCGTAAGCTTTAGTGTCCAGCTTTAGCTGCCTCTAACTCATTCGAAAGAGATAGCGCCGTAAGCTTTAGTGTCCCTGTTTAGCTCCCTCTATCTCCTTTGATAGAGATAGCGCCGTAAGCTTTAGTTTACATCTTTAGCTCCCTATATCTCCTTCAAAAGAAATAGCGCCATAAACTTTAGTTTCCAGGTTTATCTCCTTCTATCTACTTCGAAAGAGATAGCGCCATAAGATTTAGTTTCCAGCTTTAGGTCCTTCTATCTCCTTCAAAAGAGATAGCGCCGTAAGCTTTAGTTTTCAGCTTTAGCTCCCTCTATCTCCTTTGAAAGAGATAGCCGTAAGCTTTAGTGTCCTGCTTTAGCTCTCCCTATCTCCTTCGAAAGAGATAGCGCTGAAAGCTTTAGTTTCCAGCTTTAGCTCCCTCTATCTCCTTCGAAATAGATAGCGCCGTAAGCTTTAGTTTCCAGCATTAGTTCCCTCTATCTCCTTCAAAAGAGATAGCACCATAAGCTTTAGTGTCCTGCTTTAGCTCCCTCTATCTCCTTCAAAAGAGATAACGCCACAAGCTTTAGTTTCCAACTTTAGCTCCCTCTATCTCCTTCGAAAGAGATAGTGCCATAAGCTTTAGTTTCCAGCTTTAGCTCCCTCTATCTCCTTCGAAAGAGATAGCGTCGTAAGCTTTAGTTTCCAGCTTTAGCTCCCTCTATCTCCTTCGAAAGAGATAGCGCCGTAAGCTTTAGTGTCCTGCTTTAGCTCCCTCTATCTCCTTCGAAAGAGATAGCACCATAAGCATTAGTTTCCAACTTTAGCTCCCTCTATCTCCTTCGTAAGAGATAGCACCGTAAGCTTTAGTTTCCAGAGTTAGCTCCCTCTATCTCCTTCGAAAGAGATAGCACCGTAAGCTTTAGTGTCCTGCTTTAGCTCCCTCTATCTCCTTCGAAAGAGATATGCCATAAGCTTTAGTTTCCAACTTTATCTCCCTCCTCTATCTCCTTCGAAAGAGATAGAGTCGTAAGCTTTAGTTTTCAGCTTTAGCTCCCTCTATCTCTTTCGAAAGAGATAGCGTCGTAAGCTTTAGTTTCCAGCTTTAGCTCCCTCTATCTCCTTCGAAAGAGATAGCGCCGTAAGCTTTAGTGTCCTGCTTTAGCTCCCTCTATCTCCTTCGAAAGAGATAGCGCCATAAGGTTTAGTTTCAACCTTTAGCTCTCTCTATCTCCTTCGAAAGAGATAGTGCCGTAAGCTTTAGTTTCCAACTTTAGCTCCCTCTATCTCCTTCGAAAGAGATAGCGCCGTAAGCTTTAGTTTCCAGCTTTAGCTCCCTCTATCTCCTTCGAAAGAGATAGCGCCGTAAGCTTTAGTTTCCAGCTTTAGCTCCCTCTATCTCCTTCGAAAGAGATAGCGCCGTAAGCTTTAGTTTCCAGCTTTAGCTCCCTCTATCTCCTTCGAAATAGATAGCGCCGTAAGCTTTAGTTTCCAGCTTTAGCTCCTTCTATCTCCTTCGAAAGAGATAGCTTCGTAAGCTTTAGTTTCCAGCTTTAGATCCCTCTATCTCCCTCGAAAGAGATAGCACCGTAAGCTTTAGCATCCAGATTTAGCTCCCTCTATCTCCTTCGAAAGAGATAGCGCCGTATGCTTTAGTATTCCAGCTTTAGCTTTCTCTATCTCCTTCGAAAGAGTTAGCACCGTAAGCTTTAGTATTCCAGCTTTAGCTCCCTCTATCTCCTTTGAAAGAGATAGCTCCGTAAGCTTTAGTTTCCAGCTTTAGCTCCCTCTATCTCCTTCGAAAGAGATAGCGCTGTAAGCTTTAGTTTCCATTTTTAGCTCCCTCTATCTCCTTCAAAAGAGATAGCGCCGTAAGCTTTAGTTTCCATCTTTAGCTCCCTATATCTCCTTCCAAAGAGATAGCGCCGTAAATTTAGTTTCCAGGTTTAGCTCCTTCTATCTACTTCGAAAGAGATAGGGCCGTAAGATTTAGTTTCCAGCTTTAGGTCCTTCTATCTCCTTCAAAAGAGATAGCGCCGTAAGCTTTAGTTTTCCGCTATTGCTCCCTCTATCTCCTTTGAAAGAGATAGCCGTAAGATTTAGTGTCCTGCTTTAGCTCCCTTTATCTCCTTCGAAAGAGATAGCGCCGTAAGCTTTAGTTTCCATCTTTTGCTCCCTCTATCTTCTTCGAAAGAGATAGCGCCGTAAGCTTTAGTTTCCAGCTTTTGTTCCCTCTATCTCCTTCGAAAGAGATAGCACCGTAAGCTTTAGTGTCCTTCTTTAGCTCCCTCTATCTCCTTTGAAAGAGATAACGCCACATGCTTTAGTTTCCAACTTTAGCTCCCTCTATCTCCTTCGAAAGAGATAGCGCCGTAAGCTTTAGTTTCCAGCTTTAGCTCCCTCTATCTCCTTCGAAAGAGATAGCACCGTAAGCTTTAGTTTCCAGCTTTAGCTCCCTCTATCTCCTTCGAAAGAGATAGCGCCGTAAGCTTTAGCGTCCTGCTTTAGCTCCCTCTATCTCCTCTGAAAGAGATAGCGCCATAAGATTTAGTTTCCAACTTTAGTTCCCTCTATCTCATTCGAAAGAGATAGCGCTGTAAGCTTTAGTTTCCAGCTTTAGCTCCCTCTATCTCCTTCGAAAGAGATAGTACCGTAAGCTTTAGTGTCCTGCTTTAGCTCCCTCTATCTCCTTCGAAAGAGATAGCGCCATAAGCTTTAGTTTCCAACTTTAGCTCCCTCTATCTCCTTTGAAAGAGATAGCGCCGTAAGATTTAGTTTCCAGCTTTAGCTCCCTCTATCTCCTTCGAAAGAGATAGCGCCGTAAGCTTTAGTTTCCAGCTTTAGCTCCCTCTATCTCCTTTGAAAGAGATAGCGCCGTAAGCTTTAGTGTCCTGCTTTAGCTCCCTCTATCTCCTTCGAAAGAGATAGCGCCCTAAGCTTTAGTTTCCAGCTTTAGCTCCCTCTATCTCCTTCGAAAGAGATAGCCCCGTAAGCTTTAGTTTTCAGCTTTTTCTCCCTCTATCTCTTTCGAAAGAGATAGCGCTGTAAGCTTTAGTTTCCAACTTTAGCTCCCTCTATCTCCTTCAAAAGAGATAGCGCCGTAAGCTTTAGTTTCCAGCTTTAGCTCCCTCTATCTCCTTCGAAAGAGATAGCGACATAAGCTTTAGTTTCCAAATTTAGCTCCCTCTATCTCCTTCGAAAGAGATAGCGCCGTAAGCTTTAGTTTCCAGCTTTAGCTCCCTCTATCTCCTTCGAAAGAGATAGCGCCGTAAGCTTTAGTTTCCAGCTTTAGCTCCCTCTATCTCCTTTGAAAGAGATAGCGCCGTAAGCTTTAGTGTCCTGCTTTAGCTCCCTCTATCTCCTTCGAAAGAGATAGTGCCCTAAGCTTTAGTTTCAAACTTTAGCTCCCTCTATCTCCTTCGAAAGAGACAGCGCCGTAAGCTTTAGTTTCCAGCCTTAGCTCCCTCTATCTCCTTCGAAAGAGATAGCGCTGTAAGCTTTAGTTTCCAACTTTAGCTCCCTCTATCTCCTTCAAAAGAGATAGCGCCCTAAACTTTAGTACCCACCTTTAGCTCCCTCTATCTCCTTCGAAAGAGATAGCCCCATAAGCTTTAGTTTCCAACTTTAGCTCCCTCTATCTCCTTCGAAAGAGATAGCGCCGTAAGCTTTAGTTTCCAGCTTTAGCTCCCTCTATCTCCTTCGAAAGAGATAGCGCCGTAAGCTTTAGTTTCCAGCTTTAGCTCCCTCTATCTCCTTTGAAAGAGATAGCGCCGTAAGCTTTAGTGTCCTGCTTTAGCTCCCTCTATCTCCTTCGAAAGAGATAGCGCCCTAAGCTTTAGTTTCAAACTTTAGCTCCCTCTATCTCCTTCGAAAGAGATAGCGCCGTAAGCTTTAGTTTCCAGCTTTAGCTCCCTCTATCTCCTTCGAAAGAGATAGCGCCGTAAGCTTTAGTTTCCAGCTTTAGCTCCCTCTATCTCCTTCAAAAGAGATAGCGCCGTAAGCTTTAGTTTCCAGCTTTAGCTCCCTCTATCTCCTTCGAAAGAGATAGCGCCATAAGCTTTAGTTTCCAGCTTTAGCTCCCTCTATCTCCTTCGAAATAGATAGCGCCGTAAGCTTTAGTTTCCAGATTTAGCTCCTTCTATCTCCTTCGAAAGAGACAGCGCCGTAAGCTTTAGTTTCCAGCTTTAGCTCACTCTATCTCCCTCGAATATTATGGTGAGCCCCGGCCTTGGGCCCAGTATGAGGATGATGATGATTCTGATGACGAGATCCATGAGGCGCAGGAGGGTGGCGACGACGGCCAGGAGCAGAGCGGCTCTGAGGAGGAGGTGGGCAGCGTCCAGGACGACAGCGGCTCCGAGGAGGATGAGGAGGATGATTCCGAGTCGGAGTGATCATGGCGATCCCCTTTTGTCATACTTTGGACTCTTTTAGGGAGACAGAGGAGATGCATGCACTATTTTTGTTCTTTTGGGCTGTAAAACAAGTATTTTATTGCATTTTGTATTTTGATGACTGAAATATTTGCTTATTTGTATATTTGTTAGCTCATATGCACAAATCCGTCCCAAGAAGGGCACAAGATGGTGGTTTTTGATGTGATTGGGTGTTTTTGTGACTTTGTATGCATTGGGTGGCGTTTACGCATCTGTGGGTGTGTTGGATATGCCGGATCCTCTCCCGTGGGCTTGATGAATGAAAGGGAGTGTATATGTATGGTTTTTGGATGTTTTGGACAGGTTTGGGTAGGCTTTTGAGCAAGCATTAGATTGCAGAGGAATTGCTGCAGTTGCAGCTGCTGCTGGTCCTGATGGGACATTCCATGTCGTCCGACACAGGACTTCATGGAACCTTCCTGTCGTCCGACATGGAGAGTCTGGGGGGCAGATTTCTTGATCAGCAAGCCCCAGCATTTAAAAGGAGGCAGACTCGTAAAAAAACATATTCCAGCAGTCACAGTAGACTTCCAACTGGTCTTCTACCCCAAAATCGACTCCAAGATTCGACCTATGACCCGAAATGGAGCATTACAATGAGAGATCTAAGATCAGGGAGCGCTAATTTCACTCCGATCTCATCAATCTAACCCGTCATCATCGTAGCAACAATAAGAGGGTTATCGACCAACGATATGGGTTGAGATGCATCTGGGCAATAAAGGAGTGGGCGGTAGATTGGAATCTTCTCCGGGCCGCATTCAGATACTGGGATTGCGAGAGGCATGTCTTTACCCTCTCGTATAATGACCTTACGCCCACTATCGAAGAGTTTCGGGCACTGACTGGGGGAGCTGAGCTCAGAGATGCTGTCTTCCCACGAGATCCACGACCCTTGACTGAACAGTTGGCCGATTTCTTGGGATTTCGTACAGAGCAGGTATCTGATCTGATTCTTGACCTGTCCTTTGTTGACCTGGCCCAGATAGCCCGATTGGCTGTATCACATCCGGAGCTTTTTGATTCATCCACGGCCATGGACATTTTTATGCTGATTATGATCTCCTTATACTGCTTTTGTGAGTATGACGGGGTATGCTCCGGTTTACTGCTAGGAGTTGTTAGACAGATGCGGGGTTCTCGTGGTACCGCATTGACTGAGATCCGGCCCGGGCAGGGAGAGAGAGACATAATTCCCATTTTGCTGGCAGAGACATATCATGGGATGGACCGACTGGCTGGAGGGTCATTGCACATGGGACGCGGCAGCCCCAGTCTCTTATCGTTATGGCTCTTTGAGCGGTTGAGACTTATCTCCCCATTACCCGCAGGGCAGACTGCAGCACCCTGGGTTACACAGCAGAGGCGAGTGGCTCCGGAGGCTTCACAGGAGAGCTGGCAGAGGCGAGTGGCCAGGTATACCACCACGGACATTCAGTATTGGGTTCCCGGAAGGAGGCTTGAGACCATGAGTGGCAGGCAGGATGACTCGGGTGTCGTGAGGCTGCCGGGGTTGCACTTTTCATCATTTAGCATTCCCTTACTTGTTCTGAGGCACTATGGGTAACCACATCATGCTATTGATGGGTTCAGAGAGCAGATGGCCCGGGATACCGTTCCTCTTGACATGACTGATGTCAGGACTCTCAGGTTCTTTGCCAGGGCCTTTTCGGGAGCAGCTTTTCCCGCTCACACACTGATACGGAAGACCCGGGGGATCACATATTTGTCCACCTTGTATCTCATTTGGTATGGGGAGCATATGGGACCGGTTCAGCACACCATTGAAGTATATTGCCGAGGGATCCAAGGAGGAGACCAAACTAGCAGGGAGTTACGTGATGCTGAGGCGCTGACTGACCCAGACAACGTGACCGATGATCCGGCAGCGGATTTTGAGAGACTCGTAGAGAGGAGGGCCAAGATGAGGGATGACCCTGAAGTTATGGCCCGGAGGACAGCTTTGAGAGAAGAGAGGGCTGCCCAGGCGGCGCTGAGAGCTGTCGGATTGATTGACTCACCGACTCATATCATTCCTAAGCCGGGACGACGGGAGACAGAACTGTTTGGGATAGCTAAGCCAAAGACCTCCCGAGGACCGAGGAAGAGGCAGAAGAAGAATGCTAGTTCGGGAGTGGGAACGAGTGACTAGGATTAGGCGACCGGTCATTGTATCCCTTATTGCCGACACAGACAGTTTAGGCGTATCGTTTTAAAAGATTTTATTTTTGCTAATGTTAATGAGTCGAGAGTAGACCGTGCTTGAACTCATCAATGAATGTATTAATGTGATGAAAGTTGAAATTACTTCAGAACTTAATCAAGACACATTTTGGTAATCACGAATACAACTGTTGATAGGATTTGGTGATTTTTATGATTTTTAGACCGAACCGCGAACGGCTGCCTACGTTCCCCTTTTACAGAATGGACTAAGGGGCTCAGGTCTTCGTAGTTCGACCCAATTAACTCTGTGTTTAAGAAAGAGATAGATAGAAGGGGGACAAGTGGTGCAACCCTGTTTTTTACCTAGACCGTCCGTTTTTAGGGTTTTCAGCCTAGTTGGGTATATTCTTTAGCACCGAGCGCGCCCTTTGTTTTGCACGGACTGCCTTTTGAGAGGTTTTCAGTCTCGTCTGGGTACATTATTTTCGCGCTTTTGTTTTTCTTTTTTTTTATATTATTTTTTTTTATTTTTTTCATTTCTCTCTTTTTTTTATAGAGGGGAAGACTCGATTCAGACGTAATAGTGGCGTAGTTTGTCGCCGTTCATCGGGTGCATGAAGGGGTTACCATCCAAATCTGTCAACTTCATTGCTCCGCCAGAGAAGATCTCTTTTACCAAATACGGGCCCACCCAGACTGGCGCCCACTTGCCCAAAGGACTGAATTGATTCAGCGGCTTTTCTTTTAGGACCAAGTCACCCACTTTAATGTCGCGGGGATGTACCTTCTTGTCAAAGGCCCTAGCCATGCGCTTCTGATAGGCCCGGATGTGCTCCATCGCCTTAAGCCTTCGCTTGTCTAGAAGAGCTAGCTCGTCATGTCGACCCTGAAGCCAGTCTATCTCATTGACTTCATTTTCAAGCAGGACCCGGAGGGAGGGTATCTCTAACTCAATGGGCAAAACAGCATCCATTCCATATGTCAAAGCGAACGGGGTTTCACCGGTGGCTGTTCTTACTGAAGTACGGTAGCCCCATAGTGCCAAGTGGAGCTTCTCAGGCCAATCCCGGTTCCTTTTGGCCATCTTCCGGATGATCCTTTCCAAGTTCTTGTTTGCTGCCTCGACAGCACCATTGGTTTGAGGGCGACAAGGGGAGGACTTATGTCGCTTGATCCTGAATTCCGCGAGCAGTTCGTCGGTATGTCCCTCGAAGTGTGACCCATTGTCGGAAATAATCTCGTTCGGAATGCCGTATCGGCACAAAATGTTTTCTTTTATGAAATGGGCTACCTTTTTGGAGTTTAGGACCTTGTAGGACGCCGCTTCAACCCACTTGGTGAAGTAATCCACAGCGACCAACACGAATTCATGCCCGTTACTGCCGGCAGGAGTTATCTTCCCAATAACGTCGATCCCCCAAGTTGCGAATGGCCAAGGAGTGCTCATACAGTAGAGATCATGGGGAGGTATATGGTTGAGATTGGAGAACCACTGACACTTATCGCAGGTTCGCACAAACTGAATACAGTCAGTCTCCATGGAGATCCAATAATAACCCATCCTGAGTATGCTGAACATCAAGGCTCGGGCGTTCATATGTGGTCCACATGCGCCACCATGGACTTCTCCCAGGACCTTTTTGGCCTTAGACTTGTTGATACAGAGTAGAAGTGGCCCTCGGTGCCTTTTCTTCCATAAGTCATCTCCCAGAATAACGTACTGTGCAGACAACCTTTTCAACGCTTGTAAGATTTTGGCGCGGAGACCTTCTTTCGGCCTACCATCCTCTTCTGTCGGGAACGATGTTTTGCCATGCTTAAGGTACTGAAAGATCTGGTTGTACCATAGGTCATTGACTTTTTCTAGCTCAATCTAGCAACAGTAGGCAGGGTTCTCACGCCTCCCAACTCTGAATGGCTTTACTGATTTTCCCTCCGGAATCTCTACCAAAGAGGCTAAAGTGGCCAGGGCGTCTGCGAACCTGTTCTTGTCCCGGGGTAGGTAGTGGAACGTGACCTCCTTGAATTGGTCGATCAGGTCCTCCATGTAAGCATAATACATCTGTAGGCACTGGTCCACAGTTCTCCACTTATTGGACACCTGATTGATGATTAGCTGAGAGTCTTCGTATACCTCCAACTTTTCAACGTTTCGCTCCAGGGCTGCCTCGAGGCCAGCTATACAAGCTTCGTATTCCGCGGCGTTGTTAGTAGCCGAGAAATTCAACTTGATAGCAATGGGGGTATGCACATCCTTAGGATCAACCAACACCATTCCGATACTATTGCCCCTCTTGTTGGCGGCACCATCAAAGAACAACTGCCAACGGTCTGTTCTTTCTATCATGAAAATTCCATCGTCTGGAAATTGAGGTTCGAATTCAGGCGCTTCCGAGCTTGGGAAATCTGCCAAATGATTTGACAGAGCTTGGCCTTTGATTGCCTTGCTGTAAGTACCCAAATCTGGCTCATGCCTTTCGGTTAAATTTTCCAGCAATTCCCCGGACTTTTCCTAAAGTTCGGGAGCAATTCCGGAACTGTTCCGAACCTTCCGAGGGATGAAGGGACTGCTCTAAATTAAAAGAGCATGTTTTCCTTGTATTTGGTATCCTTCTAGAAGTGCCACCTTGCATGATTCTAGAAACATGCTGAGTCATACAGGATAATGTCGCACGACTGCATTAGGAGAAGACTCCTAGCCGCACGGCTTCATTAGCCTTATCCAGACTGCCTATAAATAGAGCCCTCCTCTACCCATTTTTAAAAAAAAACAAGAAGATACCACATTCAGCACCAAAAACTCTATTCAAGCACTGCTGCAAAAATCTAGGAAGTTGAAGAGTGCCTAGAGCCACCTCCCTCCTCCTTGAAGCCTTCCAAGTTGGTCCTTCTGCTAGGCAAGATCCAAAGAAGAAGAGGTCACCACCATTGATAACCTCTCACCTCCTTACCTTGCATTATACTTGTTCTATGTGATATAATTGCTCCTTGCATTTACATATTGCTATTATCTTGCTTGGGACTTGGTATTAGTTGTTAAAGATCCTATCTTTATTCATATAAATCATATCCCCCTCCCCCTTTGCATCCTTTGCATGAAATAAGCATCCTTTGCCCATAAAAATGTAATCTTTGCGTTAAAGGTGCATCCTTTGCACCTAAAAATCCCTTTTTTACATAAAAATGATATCTTTATGCATCCTTTGCATGTAAAAATGTAATCTTTATATTCAAATTGCATCCTTTGCACTTTAAAACTCATTTTCACACATAAAAATGCATCCTTTGCATTAAAAATCATTTCTTTGCATCAAAGATGCATCCTTTACATAAAAATGCTATTTTCCTATAAAAAATGCATCCTTTGCATAAAAATCCTTTCTTTGCAATCAAAAAGCATCATTTGCAATCAAAAGCATCCTTTGCACCCAAAAATGTCATCTTTTCACTAAAAATGTCATTTTTACATGTATTCCTCCAT
Source organism: Adenophora triphylla var. japonica (assembly GCA_022495995.1). Lineage (NCBI taxonomy): Eukaryota > Viridiplantae > Streptophyta > Magnoliopsida > Asterales > Campanulaceae > Adenophora > Adenophora triphylla. The sequence continues at coordinate 644,558 of JAFEMH010000157.1, read as the reverse complement.
GTCCCCATTAGCAACCTTCGGAACGGACCGGTGTAAAGATCCTATCTTTACATCGTTTCTTCCATTAAAGGTGCCTCAATCTCTTTAGAAAGGGATAAACTTTGAACCTATATCTCCGATTATCGCTTGAGACGAGCATGATAGCTCCCATATAAGCTCAATCGTCTCAAGGCGTAGGATTGATGGGCTAAGGACACTCCTTTCTAAAGAACCTCATTTTTACTATAAAAGAGAGTCCTTCTCTCGATCACGCAAGACCCAAGGTCAAAAAGCAATGATCACAAGTCCAAGATGAGGACGGGATCAAAGTCCCGAACACATAAAAATCCAAGTAATCCCGAGCGACAACCAACTAAATGGTTTGTACGTCCGGAAGACAACTTGGGACATTCCCCCCCCCCCTCTTTTTTCAACACATGCACACAAGAAAGCACGCAAGCAAGCACGAAAAATGGAATCTAGGGAGACTTGCCACGGCAAGGCACCTTGGGTGAATGACGATCCGTTCTTCCCAAGGGGTATCTTAACCTCCGAACCCTAAAATCCTTTTTTTCAAAGTTTTGAGGAAATCAAAATGGCGTGGCGACTCCGTTTTTCAAATTAAACCGGATGTTTTCAAACTCGCGTGAATCCAATCTAAAAAAAAACAAAAAATTAGAATTTGGGCACACATTCACAGTTTGGCGACTCCGCTGGGGACATCCCAAAGGAGAAAAGCTTTCATTTTCAAAATAATCGATACCCGGTATATAGGTGGAAACCATTTAACCTTCCTGTATCGCTCCCTAACCCGAGGCTTGGGATAAATGGTGGTTTAACAATCCCACGTACCGGTATCTCTTTTCGAAAAAAAAATATAAAGCTTTTTCCTTTGAGCGGGTTAGACTCCCGTCACGGATTCCAATTATCGTGCTTGCTTTCTTTTCTCGCATTGCATTGCATCATTTGCATCTTGGGAATTGTGCATACTTTGAACAGGAAAGCCTACTGAAAGGTGCCTGAAATGTTCGGGAAGCAACCTGAAATTGCAAAGGAGTGGAACCTGGAAAATTGATCCATGCAGTCGTACGGCTCAATCCTCCTTGGATTCTGACCGGGCGGCCTCAGTGGCAATTCCACCAGGACAAATTGAGGATAATCTGGCAGCCTTGGCAGCTTGGGGCTATTCAGTTCCAAGACTGACTGGGGCTCCCAGAAAATTTACGTGCCTTATCTGTTGCATTTTCCCCCGTCCCGAAAAATCATTCCTTTAAAACACATTTCTGAAAAATCTCTGTTTTAACTCAAAAAGGAATATTTTTAGGAGGCCGCACACTACGCGCACCTTATATATCCTGTACACTTTGCACGCACGTCCCTTTAAACCCGGGGTGGTTTTAGTGCGATCACGGACAGCCTTACGATGCTCCCGGGCGCGCACGGAATCACCCCAAACTCCCCATGGCAGCCAGTGTCGACCAATGCACAGTCCGTGTCACACGTTTTCAAAAAACCGTGACTTTTTTGGTTGGTTTTTGGTCTAGTCCATGTCATATAGCCCAGTTGCATATCCCCGTAAAGGTCAAGCCTTAGTTCATAACGGAAGTCAAGATCTTTTGCTCAAGCAAAACTCTGCCGAAATTCCGACAAGGAAAAATTGGTAGAATCTTGACTCCAGCATTGACTTTGACCTTGACCCGCACGGAATGCGTAAGAGTCGAGACCAAGTCCATGCCAGGAATCCAAAAGATCTTTCGCTCAAGCGAAGCTCTGCCAAAATTCCGACAAGGAAAAATTGGCAAGATCTTGACCCCGGCATTGACTTCGATTTTGACTCACGCACAGCGTATGCAACGAAGTACAATGTGACACTATGTCATCTGGCTTTTACCGCCCGACCCATGCCTATTATCTTCTCGGACATTACCGAAAAGTCAAAACGTCAATCGCGCAAGCGAAATTCTGCCGAAATTCTGTTAAGGCTGAAAGACGAGACTTTCCCGGTATTGCCTTGACTATAATTTGCATCGCTCGTGCGTTAAAAGTTCCTATGACCCGCTAGACCCGTTAGGAACGTTCTTCTCTCACGGTCGGTGGGATCCGCGTGCCCTATAGGACCCTCGCCCGGGGCTGTCCACCCTGGGAGGTCAAAATACAGGTGGAATACGAGGGGCTTATAGACGTAGTGACGGAACCCACTGATCCAGGATCTAGAGTAGTTGCGAAAAAGAAGGGTAGAACCCCTTTTCCAACCAAATAGAAATTAATAAAAGACACTGTTTTAAGTAAACTGGAAGATTCTTAATTTGCATATTGCTTGAGCCTTCAGCCTAAACACCTACCCTGAGTCTAAACCTCTCCTATCCCTTTCCCGCAACGAGAAAGAAGTGGGTGAGAACACCGGGTAAGCGACTTGTTAGCGCAGAATTCTCAGACAGTTCGCCAGAATCCTCAGCTTTGTCAGTCCAGAGAGTTAGAATGGCCGATTTGATGAGAACGATCTGGTTTGGGTAACCAGATGACTAGGGAAGAAGAGCTATCCTTAGCCTTGGAAAACAGTCGTAAGGCCCACGAGGAACAGCAAACCATGCTCATTGATGCACTCCGTCGTCATGGGGTCCAGATAGTGGTAGAGCCCAATGGTTCCCTGGTTATGGTAGAAGATGAGACTCCAGAAGTAAGAGCCATCACAAACACATTATGCTCATCGTGGGTGATGAAGGGTTCCGAAGAGACTTTCATTAACATAGCTTGTTTTACTTCAAACTCGCAATCTTCATAAGTGAGCCTTTCTTCTGTAATCTTCACCATGGTTACTGGTTCGATATCATAAAAGAGAGGTCGGGCTCTGACAACATTAACGAAATCAGTTCCTATTATGGGTCCAAACTGTCCTTCCATGGCGGCGGCATTAATCAGATCTTTCCACTTTCCTTGTAATTCAGCATAAGGAACATTGAATTTCAGGATGTCTATGATCTTTGGATTCCCAACACTGACTGCATTTGTCTCTCCGAACTCGATCACGTTGACTTGATTGTTAGCAGGAAGAGGATTCTTGACCACATTGGGACCCCGAGGCGGCTCCAACTTGCCTTCTTCAATCAGGCGAGAGATCAGGAACTTCAGGTAGGTGCAATCATTGGTGTTATGCCCATGATATTTGTGAAAGCGACAGTGCTTGGTTTCATCCATCCTGACACTAGGGTTCCTTGGTTTCCAGTTTTCCAAAGGTCTGATGAGTCCTTCAGCTACCAAACCGTCGAAGACCTTTTCTAGTGGCATTCCGAAATCTTCGGCAGTATAGGAACGAGGCCTTGGCTTCGCAGCGACTTGGCTTGAATTTTGTCCAACCCTCTCATTCTGAATATAATTGACAGTGCCAACCGTTTCTTTTCCTTTTATAGTAACAGCTGTGGCATTTGAAACTGGTGCTTTGTAGCGATAGGAGTTGGTTGTTCCTGTGGCCGGGGCCATGTTGAAGGCATTTTCAAACTTGGTGCCGGCATTTGAGGACATAGCCACCAGGGTGGTGGTTTCTGCTTCGATGGATGATCCTTCAGTGTTCCCATTTCTTTCCCGAGCATGGAGGTATGACGTCTTTCCTCCTAGGGTTATCCTCAGGCGTCCAGGGCACGTATTTCTGACCACTTGGTACTTGGATTGGTACGAGAGGCATTTGGGGGAGACTCAGGTAGCTATTTTGAGACGGCGTGAGGCCATTATTGGTGTGGAAGACATGACGGTTTCTGAGAGGAGGAGGGCTAAGGCGAGGATCAACCCTCATGATAGGAGCGGAGATGCCGTGACTGACTACGAGTCTTATGTCAAGAGACAGGAGGGGCGGATTCCTATGTTGCCAGCTCGGCTGCAAGAGATGAGAGACGAGGCTAGGGCTACTAAGGCCCTGACAGACGCTGGTTTGATAGATCCTGTCCCTACACCAGAGCTTGGTAGGAGGAAGACTGACATTTTCCCTGTGCAGCGATAGAGGACCCGAAGAGGAGGAAAGAAGAGAGGAGAAGCCAGTACGAGTGGCTTGGAGTGACTTTGGGGTTTCCGAGTATCCCTTTCTTGTCGTAGCAGACACATTAGTTATTATGTATCTTAGTTTCTTTTAGCAGGTTGTAAGTCGTAGGAGTGAACCGAGCTTAGACTTATCAAAAAGTTTTTAACTGTAATGAATATGTGAATTGCTTTAGAGTTTTTCGAAACGCCTTCATGGCTTGATCAATGTATGACTTTTATTTGTGTTTTAGACCGAACCATTTCCGGCTGCCTACGTTCCCTTGGACTAAAGGGCTCAGGTCTCCGTAGTTCGACCCGGTTAATTTGTTTTTGTTTTTTTTTTTGGTGCAACCCTGTTTTTTACCTAGGCCGCCCTTTTGGGTTTTCAACCTAGTTGGGTATTACTCTTTTAGCAGTCTTTTCTTTTTTTTTTTTTTTTTTTTTTTTTGTGGAACCTGTTTTTTACCTAGGCCGCCCTTTTCGGGTTTTCAACCTAGTTGGGTATTACTCTTTTAGCATTTTTTTTTTTTGATTTTTTTTGTTGGTTTTTTTGTTTTTTTTTGACTCGGTGTTTTATGCGTAGTATCTCGCGTTAGCCTTATCGCCATACACCGGGTGTACAAAAGGATTTCCGTCGAGGCGCAAGTTGCATGGCCCCTCCGGAGAAGATCTTCTGAACAACATATGGACCGACCCAGACAGGCTCCCATTTGCCAAGCGGGTTGATGCGGACTGGGGGCTTCTCTTTCAAAACGAGGTCACCTTCCCTGATCTCCCGATGTTTTACTTTCTTATCGAAGGCTCTGGCCATCCTTCCTTGGTAAGGTCGGATATGTTCCATGGCTCTCAATCGGCGTTCATCTAGCAGGGCCAATTCATCATGGCGACTCTGGAGCCATTCGACCTCGTTGATCTGACTTTCCAATAGAACACGAAGTGAGGGGATTTCTAGCTCGACTGGGAGTACAGCTTCCATTCCGTAGGGAAGAGCAAATGGTGTTTCCCCGGTTGCCGTTCTGACGGATGTTCTGTATCCTCAGAGAGCAAGGTGCAGCTTGTCAGGCCAATCTCTGCCTCGGACGGCCATTTTCCGGATGATGTTTTCCAAGGTCTTGTTTGTTGCCTCGACGGCTCTGTTAGTTTGGGGCCTATAGGGAGATGACTTGTGACGGGTTATTCTGAATTCTGCCATCAGCCTATCGCATTCCCCTTAAAAGTGGGATCCATTATCTGAGATGATTTCGGCTGGCAACCCGTATCGGCATATGATGTTCTCTTTGATGAAGAGGGCTACTTTCTTTGCTTCAGGGTCGAGCGGTACCCGGTGTTCAACTATGGAAGGGTCGAGGCCAGGTATTTCTTTATAGGGCCGTGCAAACGTATCCACGAATTCTCTCAGTAGCCCAATCAGAGTATCCTCTTCGGTCCTACCAATCTGCGTCTCTTTAGGCTCTTTCGCAGTTCCCAAGTTCACACTCGTCAAAACCTCTTCAGCAGCTTGGGCTCGATTTTCCTCTTTCTGAACAACTTGCTTAAAGATTTCTTTAATATATTGTTCATTTAATGTGTCTGCTTCTTTATCTAGGGAATCATTATTAACTGTTTTTTTTAAGTTATTAGTTATTTCATCATTAGTTAAAGTGGCAATCAAGGGATACTCAGAAAGGTCCGTCATTTCATTAAGAACGAAAGGGAATACAGCGTTCGCTACAACCTCGTAGTCTTTAGGCGTAAGGCCCTCGGACGACTCGAGAGACTTGAACTCAATAATGAGAGACTCGGAGGACTTTTACATAGGTTGACACAAGGGGACGGGGGACCAATCCAAGCTTTGTGATCATTTCCTCCTTGGTCGCGGACGGGCCTGAGAGAGTTTCCCAATTCTTCAATGGCATTGATGTCAGGGGCCTCATGACTCGGGATTTGCGCTATTTCTGTTCTCCTTTCTCAATCATTGCTATCATCTCTTTGACTGAACCGTAGTCGATCAGATCTGGCACCTGGACCTCTTCTCCGAATAAGTGCTGCATAATCGGACCATCCCAATCATCTGAAAAGACTTCTGTGGCTTTGGCTTTCGGCATTGTCAGCTCAAACTCAGGCTTTGGGCCTTCTTGGACAGTCGGGACCACAGTGGCAAGCTTCTCGAACTGCTCTACTAGGCTTGGAACGCCTTTGAATGTGTACTCGCTCTCCATGGTAGTGGTAGCCCCAGGTATCTTGGGTAGATCAAAAAACAGTCTACGGACCGGATTTGCCTTGGTTCCTCTGAGCTTGTTAAGGTCATGCTGTAACTTCATCTATCCCTCTGCCGGAGTAGGCTCTTTGACTGGGGCGCTGCCCTGCTGTGTAGGACCTTTTACAAAGTAGTCATCCAAATAAGGACTGAAAGGGAGAGATCTAGGGCCGTTGATCGGGACCCTTCCTGTGGCAGCTTCTCCCCTTTTTCGGGCAATTTTCTTTTCTTTCGTAGTGTCTACCGAGGTGGCCTCATATCCCAGGCCATGGCGAGTTTTCTGTCCTTTTACCTCAATAACTTTGTGAGTTCCTTGCTGATGCCTCCCCAGACCGAGACCGGGCAGGTAGCTCATTTTTCTCATCATCTTCAAGACTGGAGGGATCTTGTCCCGAGTGATCGTCAGATCTATGTTACAAACTTGGGATTTGGGAGGCTCAACCGTGAAGCCTGTTAGCATGAGACCTTCCTCGTCATGTTTGATCTCCAGAATAGGTATCCCACCCGTATCAGTGCCCTCCAAAGTGACTAGGTCTCCATAAATGGTTGTCAAATCCCCATCCAAAACAAACTTCACACACTGATGGAGGCTCGAGGCAACCCCTTTAACTTGATGCAGCCAAGGTCTTCCCAGCAGGGCATTAAAGGTGATCGGGATGTCGATAACCTGGAATTCCATAGGTATCATCTTTTTGCCAAACCAGAGGGCCAAAGTAGCAACCCCAAGTACTGTGCGGGATGTCGAGTCGTAAGCTTTGACTGTGAAGGAGGAAGGATTTAAATCTGTGGATTTGATGCTGAGCAGACTCATGATCTTAGCTGGGAGGATATTCATCCCGGACCCATTGTCAACCAAAACTCGGGGAAGACGCCGTTCATCCCGGCTGATTTGTGATGAAGAGGGGCTCGTTATGATCGGCTCGGCGAGGGAGATCGAGGTCTGTGAAAGTGATTATATTCCCATAGTGAATGTTCCCAATCAACTGCACCACATCATCAGGAGTAGCATCAATAGGGACTAGCGTGCGGGCTAGGCTTTCTTCCAGGTTTAGCTTGTGGGGGTACAATGAGGTAAGCAGGGACCACAAAGAGATGTTAGCCTGAGTTTGTTTCAGCTGGGTGAGCACGGGATCCTCCTTCTCGAGGTCAGGAGTTTCGGCTGCTTTGGCATAGGGGAGACGGTCTTCCCTTGGTGCTTGATCCGCTACCTTCTTATCTGTCTTGGGGTTCCCCTGGTAGATCTACCCGGATCGGGTCAATAGGTTGACTTCCTCATCAGTCGCTTCTTGACTAGATTTCTTCAATGCTGCCAAGGTCAATGGGGGAGCCTTTTTGGCTACCGGCCACTGGTTCTAACGGAGCTTAGTAATGGTGAGAGGCTGAGCTTGAGTACATGCTTGGCTCCTTCTGGGCAGCCTTTAGAACTGCTTCCCAAGTTACAGGCTTCTGAACCTGGGGTTGTGTCACTGTCCCCTGGTTGGCCCACAGATCTAGGGCATCCTCCGATTCGCTCTCATAGCCTGCCTTGCTCATAGTTATCATACAACAGGACTCGCTATTCTCAGGGCTCGGCGGCTTTTCGTTCTCATCTCCGGTATAGTGCAGCCACTCTGGTTCCTTTCTGTAATACTCAGAGCCGGAGACGATTATAGCATTCTGTGTGGGAGGCGCATCAGATATCATGCCATTTTCTAGGACTTATCTGAGAGCTGAAATACATTCGGGGAAGGTGACATCTTCTTGGGTAACCCTGACAAGGATTGTTACTTTGTTTCGGGGCGGATTTGATCTGACCATGGTTACTTTCTCATTGGGGAGGATGGGAGTCAGTTTCCCTCTCTCTAACAGATCTTCAACTATCTTCTTGGATCGGGTGTCTGAAAACCCTTTCCCCAAAGCATGGTAGACAGTGTTGAACTCTATGACTCCACGTGCTCAGCCCCAGGAAAATCCATGGCCTTCATGTCCTCGGTTTCATAATCGTCCTCCGAAGTTTCTTGAATCTTACGGCTGTCAGCCTCCATCTCGTCATACATCTTCTTTATTTCACCCTTGCAAGCAGGGCAACCACAAGTAAAGGATAGACAACGCTCCCCTTCATAGTTTGACGTAACAGCTCGGTAGATCTGGGTCCAAATGAGGAGTACCCGGGGTCCACTGTCGGGTACAGGAGCAATTAAGAAAGCGTCATGTGGGTCCATGGGTATGAAGGCGACTGGGGAGACATTTAGATCAATAACCCTTTTCAATGACTCCATGCATTCGAGGTATTCGAGTGGCTCGGCAGTGACTCTTACAGTTGTGATGCCGTCTGTTCTAGGGAAGGAAGAAAAGGAACCGATGACGTTTATGAATTCATCGTCTTCCGGTTACTGAAAACCTCCCTTTTCAACCAGTGCTTCAATGAACCTTCTCCATTCTCCCACTAGGTCCTTATAGGGAACATTGTGCTCTAGGATTTTGGATATGTATGGATCTGCAAGTGGGCTTTGTTGTTCTTCATCCTCTGAGGTATCCGGGCATTGGCCACAAGTACATCTTACGAGTAACACTTCGTGGGGGCCCGTCTCTATTGGTATCTGACCCACATTTTCTGGCGGTCCTTCATCGTCGCTTGCTGACAACCAACCATTGTGTCTGGCTCCCATGATGTCATTTCCGGCATGATTGTTCCAGATTGATTCCGGATCTTGGGCCTCAGTTGACTCTTCGCTCTCGTCGTCATCATCATCATCATTGTCATTACTGTCATCAGAATCATCTTCCCATACTACTGGGATTTCGGCTGAGAGAGAACGCCGGTCAAATCTGTTAGGGGAAGACGGGTGCGTGCAGCCGCAGAAATTGTCATATGCCCCCATTGCCGGAAGCGGCAATTGCGACTCCGCTTCTCCTCCCAGAAACTGTGGGGGAAGAGTGAGAGGGGGCGGCACGTACTTGACTCCAGGAAGGATATAGAAGCAATCCTCCTCCTCTGATTCTTCATTTTCACTGTCCTCGGGATCGTATTCGGCTTCTACCAAAACCATCTTGCAGAAGTGTACAAACTCCAGGTGTTCTTCGGCCTCTTTGCTGATAAGCCCCAATACAGGCGCCCGTCTGAAGCTTTCTTGCTCAATCTTCCTTGACTGCTCTAACCATCTCGTGTAAACGGTTTTCTCATGATTTGACCGGAACAGCCCCAGCTTTTCATTATCAGCTATCCCTTCCTCCGAAAAGTAGCGGGCTTCATATTCTTGCAAGAAATTTCTAACATGAGACCAAGGAGGGTTGGTTTGTTCATCATCCTCAAGGCTGAGGGGGAATCCGAATTCAGGATCCTCGACAAGGTTGGCCATGGGTATTTGGAGATCTTCATCAGTTTGCGCATCCTCCTGGGCATGCGAAGGTTCTCCGGCTTCAATCATGTTCACCTGGTTTTGATTTCTTGGGAAGGGATATTTGACTGTATTAGGTCCCTCGGGGCCTTCCAACTTCCCTTGCTCTATCAATCCCTGGATTGCCTTTTTCAGAGTAAAGCAGTTATCTGTTAGATGTCTGTGGGCTTGATGAAAAGCGCAGAACTTAGAAGTATCCACGGGAGCATTCGGATTCCTGGGTTGGAAATTTTCCAAAGGCCGCAGCAAGCCTTCTTTCACCAATCCTCTAAAGATGTCGTTCAGAGGCATTCTGAAGCTTTCGAGGTTTATGACCCGAGGCTTGGGCTCAGCTGGTTTCCTGGTGTAAGTACCCAAATTCGGATCGTCAAAATCCGTTAAAAGTTAACCGGAACCCGTTAAGTTCCCCGTTCTCGAGTCAACGAGACATCCCGGGACTGCCCCATGCATCCCGACATCAAAGCGTACTCAACACAAATTATCCCATGTAAAAGTATGGCATTCCCCGAAAAACGTACTTTTCGGGGTCTTCCGGGATTAGATTTCCCGTTTCCGAGCGTCTCGACCTTCCGGAGGTCATAACTCCCTCATACGAACTCCGTTTTGGGCCCACCACATATCAAATCGAATGCGAGAACAAGATCTACGTAGGTAACTTGTTCAAATCAGGAAATATAGCCAATTTCAGGAACAGTCCGGCCGAACTCTTTCTGCAGCTTAAATACGTGTCCAAAACGTGTCAAACTCAAGGCCAAATGACCAAAATATCCCCAAATTCAGTTCAAGTCCGGCCGGACTCTTTCTGCAAGGTAGAAAACCATCAGGTTAAGCAAGGAAACCCACCGTGCTAAGCAAACTTACCTTAACCCCCAAGTTCCTCCTCCCTCCTCCTTCATTTCCACCCTATAAATACTCCCTCCTACTCTCATTTTTACACACCTTTTCCTCCTCTCTCCACCCCAAGCTTCAAAGCTTGTCTTTCTTCCGCTCTTCGGGGGCCCTCGTGCTACTCGTTGGCGGAATTCTCTACTCTTCGGGGGCCCTCGTGCTACTCGTCGGTAGATTCTGATCGTAGGCTAAACCGACACAAGGCGAAACGCTGCCCAAATCCTTAGGTTTCTAAACACCAAATAAAAGGGGAAACTCTGCCCAAACACTTCCGAAACACCTTTCAAACACCTTTTCGTATCCCGTATACGCCCACCGAGCCAAAGGAGCCGACCCTAGCCATAGGTAGCTCCCTCTCTCACTCTCAAAATGTAGACGTCACCGTCTAACGGGGTCCGATACGTTTTAGTCCCTGATCCTCTTCTCTTCCCATAAGAGAAGTAATCTAGGGTTAAAACGGCGTTCCGACCCCGTTCCGTTTACTTTTATGTCATTTACTAATTTCGGATCGTTTGATCCGTCGATCGTCATTTAAATTCCTGTCATTTACAATTCCGGACCGTTTGATCCGTCGAACGTCATTTACTTTCATGCAACTTTACAATTCCGAGTCATTTGGCTCGTCGATCGTACTTTACAATTCCGAGTCGTTTGGCTCGATGATCGTACTTTACAATTCCGAGTCGTTTGGCTCGTCGATCGTCATTTACGATTCCGGATCGTTTGATTCCGTTGACACTGCTTTAAATACTGTCATTTACAAGTCCGACCCGTTTGGATCGTGATAGTATTTACTTTTCAAAGTCCGAGTCGCAACCCGATTCGTTGATCGCATAACATTTAATACGCATTTTTCCCGTAAAAATCGTTAACAATGACACGCCCGATTCAAAAAACCGGAGTTCACCTTCGAACTCCTTTTCAAGCTCAAAATCGACGTTTGCCACACAAACGCTCATTTCAATTCAAAACCGACATTTGCCACGCAAATGCTCATTTCCGTCTCAAAATCGACGTTTGGCACGCAAACGCTCATTTCAACTCAAAATCGACGTTTGCCACGCAAACGCTCATTTTCGTCACAAAAACGACGTTTGTCATTCAAACGCTCGTCTTTTCAAACAAAGTCACCTAATCAACGTTTGACATTCAAACCAAGATTAAGCTTGTCATTCAAGCCCCATTTCAAAACACACACACACACACGTTTTCGAGAAAGGTAGAAAGACTCGTCATGCGAGGCATTTCGGGCGATCTCGTAATACACTACCCGAAACGTAACGTGACCTCCGAACCTAACAATCTCTGGTACTAAAAAAGCTTTTTACTCGTTTTTGCTACCAATAAAAATGATCCCCTGTTTTCAAAGCCTTTTCCTAAGTTTTTGCTACCAATAAAAACGACACCATTTTCAATAAGCCGTTTCTCAACGTTTGGGCTCAAAATACAAAAACCGCGTGGTGACTCCTCATTTTTTCCTTCCCATGAAGCGAGGTCTCAGACACCAACCCCCCGCGAAAGACAACCGCCTTCGCTCGCGCGAATCCGGGTAATTTCAGTTGACGACTCCGCTGGGGAAAATATACTTTTTTCAAAACTACCGTTGTTTTCTAAAAAGCCTTCCGTGGGTCAAACTTTCGTTTACCCTTCCTCGTTTTCGTGTGCGTGTGTTACTTTAAACCTCGAACGGTTTGTTTTTTCAAAGGCATTACATTGTCAACTTTTCAAAATCTTACCATGTTTGTGCATCCCCATTCATGTTTGATTTTCATGCTGTCTTTTGAACTGTGCATCATAAATGCTTTAAGACACATTCTGAAAAAAATCTCTGTTTTTACTCAGAAAAAAGAATTTTAGTGACCGCACACTACGCACACTTGCTGCCTCGGTACACTGCACACTACAACCCCTAACCCGGGATGGCCTTATCAGTTGCACCCCGATTGGTCTGCCAGACACCTTTCGGGGGCGCACGGGGTCGTCCCAAACATCCCATCCTAGCCCGTGTAAGCCATGCACTCTTTGTGTCACACTTCGTCCAAGACCCCGGTTGGTTTTTGGCTTAGTTCGTGTCATAAAGTCTAAGTGTATGTTTTTCTACGCCGGGCCCCGCCCCGAGTCAAGCTCGAGAGTTTGAGACCAAAGGTCGTTCCTGACCCGAAGTCTTGAGCTTTTCAGCCTTGACTTTGACGCGGAGCTCTGCCGAAAAATATACCTGAAGGTTCAATGTGACACCGTGTCACCAAACCTCGCCGTATGCACCGTGCCAGCCACAACTTGGCCAACGCCAAAAGCTAAGGTCCCTCGCGCAAGCGAGTCAGGGGAGGTCATGCCGAAATTTTGGCACAATCCCCGCCTTAACTTAAGGACGTTGACTTCGACCGTGGCCCGTGCGTCACATACGTTGGAAGTTTGCGTGATCAGCTAGCCTTAAGTTCACTTTTTCGTTTGTCGGTGGAACTCCCTTGCCTTATAGGCCCTCGCTCGGGATTGTCCGTCCCGAGAAGATGATCTACAAATGGAAACGAGGGGCTTATAAGCGTAGTGACGAGATCCACTTATTAGAGCTCAGAGGATTGGTGTAAAGACTCCATCTTTACATCAATCTCATTACAAAATGCCATAATCCTTGCTCCTTTTAGAAATCAATGATTCTTGGTCCCAAAATCTCCGATAATCACTTGAGACACATCAAAATGTCCCTATGAATCACCATTGTCTCAAGATGTAGGATTGATGGACAAAGATTCATTCTTTTTCTAAATGTCTCATTCTTGGACTTAAAAATGATCTCTTTGATCACATTCGACTAAAATCCCCAAGGAAAGTTGGATTTAAATATACCAAGGCTCTTACGCCTATATTGGTTGATTAATCTAATGGGAGGGTAGATCGGTCCCATAATGATGATCATAAGTTCAAAATGAGTAGGGGATCACATCCCTAATAACATCAAAGCCCAAGGCATCTCAAACTAAACCTTCTTAAAATGGTTCTTATGTTCGGATCCAGATTTGGCATATCCTTTCTATTTTCTTAAATCACACACGCACACAAACAAGCACAAATTTTGGACCTTGGAAGACTTGCTTTTTCAAGGCTCCTTGGGTGAACGCCAAAGTTCTTCCCAAGGAGTAACTTAACCTCCGAACCATTTTTCCTTTTTTTCAAAGTTTTGAGGATAAATCAGAATGGCGTGGCGACTCCGTTTTTCATAAATATGGTGTCTTCCAACTGAGGTGAACTCGGCCCTTTTCGCTAAAATAAAAATGGGGTAATTCACAGAGATGCAGAAAGGGAAGATGGCAAGTACCAGTTCTTTGACAACCATGTCAGCAGCTCACCCACTGCGCATTAACATGATTGCTGCTTTGGAGGAGGATATGGATTGGGAGGAGACAGAAAGTATGAGAGACAATACGGCAATCATAGCGGTGGCGATAACAAAAGGGTCAGAAGGCAAAAATATAGAGACAGGTGAGAGGCGAGAAACGAAAGAAGTGATTGAGCATGTTGAATCAGAAGGCGCTGGCGAGATAAATCTGTCAATGAAAATAGTTAGCAAGCCCTACTTTGAGTTGTGTAAGGGTTGTTATACTTGTACAGATAGAAGAGCATAGAATAGAGGAGATTGAAGTTGAAACTATGGATAGGCAACCCACGAAAAAAGTGTTGTCAAAAAATGACAAGGAAGTTTTTGCCAATATTAAGAAGAGGATGAGAATAGAGGTGGATACTTTGCAAGTGAGAGATGAACCAGATATCCAATCTTTGGAGGAATTGGAAGAAGTGGAGATTAATGATAGTTTCCCTGAACAGAAGATTAAAATCGGGAAACAATTGTCAAAAGAGGAGCGAGAAAGATTGATTATTTTTCTAAAGCAAAGTTTGGACGTATTTTCTTGGAAACCTGAAGACATGAGAGGAGTAGATGAGAATGTCGCCATGCACTGTCTGAACGTGGATCCAAATGTAGAACCATTCAAGCAAAAAGTCAGATATTTGTCGGCAGCGAAGGAAAAGGCAGTTCTGGAGGAAGTTCAAAAATTATTGAAGGCGGGAATCATAGAGGAAATCCAATACCCAAATTGGTTGGCTTGCCCAGTGATGGTGTTGAAGGCAAACAAGAAATGGAGGATGTGTATAGACTTTACAGATCTAAATATGATATGCCCCAAGGATTGTTATCCTTTGCCAAAGATTGATAAATTGGTAGACTCCATTACATGGCATAAGGTGTTTAGCTTCATTGACGCCTATTCAGGCTATCATCAGATTAAAATGGCGGAGGAAGACAAGGCAAAAACTGCTTTCAGAATGCCAAAGGGAAATTTTTGTTATAAAATGATGTTGTTTGGTTGTAGAATGCGGGGACGACATACCAGCGTATAGTCAATGAGGTGATCAAATCACAGATTGGGAGGAATGTGGAGGCTTATATTGATGATATGGTGATTAAGACTAAGGATGGGGACCACCTTAATGATATCGCCGATACTTTATGTAAGCGCTTGAATGGAAGGATAATTGCTTTAGGACGTTTCATATCTAGATCAGCAGAAAGGTGTTTGCCCTTTTTCAAGATAGTAAAAGGAGGACATAAATTCTCATGGAGGGAGCAGTGTAACGAAGCGTTTGAACATATGAAGAGTTATCTTGGGAAGCCGTCATTGTTGTGTAGCCCAGTTGAGGGTGATAAGTTGTTTTTATACTTGGCGGCATCAGATTATGGAGTTGTTGCAGTGTTGGTGAAGGAGGAGGGAAGTCTTCAGAGGCCAGTGTATTATGTATCTAAGGCTTTAAGTGAGGTGGAGGCGAGATACTTCAATGCTGAGAAATTGGCATACGCCTTGGTGATTGCTGCCAGAAAGTTAAGGGCCTATTTCTCTGCCCATACAGTAACAATCTTGACTGATGCTCCATTGAGAAAGATTCTCCAAAAACTAGATACAGCGGGAAGGTTGTTAAAATGGTCCATTGAACTAAAAGAATTTGACATCAAGTATGAATCTCACACGGCGATAAAGGTGCAAGCGTTGGCAGACTTTATTGTTGAGACTTCATTTACAAATTCGCAGGCGGAGCTGTCAGAGGCGGCAACCTGTAGCGTTGTGAGGAAAAAGAGGTGTTTTCTATCTTTTTCATTTTTGAGTCGTCACCTATATTATTCGATTGGAGAAAATAGGAAAACCATTTTGAAAGAGATTTGGGTTCGGGGCTTAGGTTATGAAATGGGTAGGTCAAGGAGCATCCATTTCACCCAATCCAGAGATCGGTCTTGCTAAAGAAAAGAGAGGTTTTCAAAAGAAGAGGAAAAACAATTTTAAATATTGTAAACAAAGGTCCATTTAACGGGGTTAACGGAATGTAGGATCGATTGCTTCGAGACCGTCTCCATGATTTGGAGAGGCTCTAGGCCGATCCTAGATTCTATGGACTTATACCACTCTAACAATCAATTAGAAGGGAATTTAGGGGTTACCTTGCGTGAGGTGATTTGGGCAGAGTTTCGACTCAAGTTTAGAATCGACTCTTGACACGGACAGAGCTTTGCCTCGATCCTTGACTTGGAGCTTGATGTTTGTTTATCAACAAGGTTGACAAACAAACTATGAGGTGAGTTTTTAGGGTGATTTTGTAGGATTCTTTCAAGGAGAGAAACCAACAAAATGTGTGTGTTGTGAAATTCTGGACCTCTTGAACCTTGGAAGTCACCAAGTATTTATAGGGGTTGGGGAAGTGTTGAAGATGAGATCAAACACTTCAAGATGGTTCCAGACTCCAAATTCTATTGGTTGGCCGGAGAGATAAAGTTTTATCCCGAAAAGAGGTTGAAATCGACGAGGGAACTGTCGTCTGCAATCTGCAGAGGGGGGATATCTCGCGCGAGACACGCCATCTCGCGGCGAGATATTGCTCCTGTGGACAGTTTTGTCCTTTCCTCGTTATCTCGTATGCAGTTTAGTCCCAAACTAACGGTGGTTAGTCAAAACTTAACGAAACATGACGAAATGGTGGATTTCTACTTCTTGACTCAAAGCGAGACTTAGAGTGGTATAAGTATGTTCCGATGTGTTCAGAATGGGGTGTCTACAGAGCCCCTCGGCGACATGTCTTATGAAAGAAGTCATGTCGACGATAGAAAAGACATCATTCTGAACATCGGGATGGTCGGACCGCACGGCTTCCTACGTATCTCTATCGGAGAATCAGACCATGACATAGTTCGACTCCAAAACACGAAAAGGCTGCTTTAGGCATTTTGAAAATCATTTGAAAATCGCGGAGATTTTGTTTTTGAAAAGGTAAATTCATACTGAGGAATCAAATCAAGACCCAATTCAGAATATACCTGCCTGTCTGAAGATTCGCCTGTCTGGGCTCCGAACCTGCGGAAACTATGTTAGAACACAAAGGCTTACCTGTCCGGTTCCCTGAGTCCTGTCGGTTTTGTGACGATTCTCCTTTCTGGGCTCCGAATCGGGCTTTTTGTTGTTGGGGATGATGATTCACCTATTTGGGCATTGAATCGGGCTTTTGGTTCGATGATCCACCTGTCTGGGCGTTGGATCGGGCCTTTTGGTTTGACGATCCACCTGTTTGGGCGTTGGACCGAGCTTTTCTGATGACGATCCACCTGTTTGGGCGTTGGACCGAGCTTTTCTGATGACGATCCACTTGTTTGGGCGTTGGATCGGGCTTTTCTGATGACGATCCACCTGTTTGGGCGTTGGAGAAGGCTTTTCTGATGACGATCCACCTATTTGGGCGTTGGACCGAGCTTTTGGTTTGACGATCCACCTGTTTGGGCGTTGGACCGGGCTTTTTTTTTTTTCTTTGATGATTCACCTTTCTGGGCTCTGAATCATGTGGATTGAGTTGATCTTCGGATCACTCGGTTTTCAGGCGACTGGTGTCGTACCGGGCGATCGTGCGCATGTCACGTTTGGCTCGTTCCGTGACTTGCGGTGCCGGTCTTTCCACGTTTCCCTGCTAGTTTATCATTTCCAAGGGTAAATGTGTCAAAATTTTGAATTTTGACGTTGCGTAGACGCTTATTGTCGAGGACAATTTGGTCACTTTCCAGAAGGTATATCTCGTATTCGTCCATATAAGTGTATATGTCTGACTTCTTCTGAGCATTTTCTTTTTCTTTTGTTGTTAGGTCACTCTGTCCGCGGCCGATTACAATCGTGGAGCGACCAAGATGGCGGGACTGATGGCTCTGGTGTCGGACCTGTCCGAGAGGCTGTTTCACAAGGCTTCTTTGGCGGCCTCGACAGTGGCCTCGGCGGTGACCCCTACTTGCGGAGCCAAGAGATCGAGGAGGGATGGTAGCCCCCGTGGCGGTGATGGCGGAGGTTCCGGCGGCTCGGGCGATTTGATGGCGTGATCCCCTCCTTTTCTCTTTATTTGATTTTCTGATGATTTGTACATATTGGCCTGGTGGGCCCAGACAATTTTTCTTTTTCTTCGGTACCTGTTAGGAACAAGTAGGTAGAACAAATAATGGTTTTTCTTAACCCCTAATCCTAGGTCTAATTAGTTAATTAATTAACTTTCTCGACTTTCCATGTTTTTGGAAATGGAATGGAATGGCCGCTAGGCCACAATTTTGAGCCCTCATCTTGGTGTTTTTACTGCATGTTATGAACTGTACACACAGGTTTTTCGAGACTTGCTTCGCCAAGTCGGGGCTAGATTGTTGTTTGAGCAGAACTGTTGCAGTTTTGCCGTAGGGATATCTTGCGCGAGATAAGGTGTCTCGCACGAGACACGCTATATAGGCAGAAATCTCTTCCTTTTTCGAATAGGACTTTGTCAGTTTTCCTTATAAAATCACCCTGTAGTCCGGCCAGATACCTCATTCTAGCCTTACAAACTCTAGAGATATTCTGTTAGGGTGAAACTCTTGTCTTTTCCTTCAACCCTGTGATCCATGGCTTCCAAGGAGATTGCCCCAACGTCCATGATTGTTGATGATTTTTCTCTGTCGTCTGAAGTGATTGCATCTTTCAAGCAAGCATCAAGGGATTTTGTGAGGTCGTTTCGCAACCGATCTCGCAATAGGTTTATTGCAGAGTTTGGATTCAGAATCCTTTTTACCTTGAAGAACCTCCAACCGGATTGGAATCTCTTGCAGGGTGCTGCTCGATTTTGGGATCCCTCTATTCATCTTTTCAATTTTTCTTTGAATGAGATGGTGCCTACTGTGGAGGAATTTGCCATTATCTTGGATATGCCTTTGACTGGTGAGATTGCTGTTCCTAAGTACAATAGGAATCATTCGGAGGCTTTGAATGAATTGTTAGGGATCCCCCTTGATACTTGCTATGAGTTGGTTCACCGCAAGTGGGTTGATTGCTCTTCTTTTCCAGGACGCTTCAGCGGTGATTCAGATGATGACGCTTTTCATGTCTATAAACGGAACTTTCTGGCTCTTTTTCTTTTCGGAGATGTTCTGTTTACATGTAGGGACGGCTTGGTCGACTCCCAACTTGTGGAAATTGTTCTGCAGGCTAGAAAACGTTCTAGGAACATTATTCCGCTAATCTTGGGTGAGACCCTGCATGGTCTTGACGAGCTGCATAGGACCGGTGTCATGACTCAAGGGAGTCCTCTTCTGTTGACTATTTGGCTTAGGGAGCATCTCAAGTTGGTGGGTCCCCCATTGGAATATTCCCCTTTCACATATCATACGCGAAAGTTATTGATCAAGGATCTTTCAGCGGATGAATGGGCTGAGTTGATTGCGAAGACCGAAACTGCTGACATTCTTTGGTGTCCACCTTATTGGAGGTTGAACAAGTATGTTGCCAATACCGAGGGTTTTGACAGGGTTGTTCTTCCGGGTTTGCGAGATTCCTCCTTTTATTTTCCCAAGCGGGTGCTCCGTCAGCTTGGTCAGCAGCAGGACACTTATCTTTTCGAAGGAGCTTCTCGTGAAGTGTCTTATATTGGTGTAGAGTTTGCGCAGGCGCTAGCTCAAGCATGGGGTGAAGGAACTAGTCGAGATCGCTGGTCAAACCTTTGGACTTTTAATGCAAGTATCTTCTTGTCTGATAAGTACTTGGATTGGTTCCTTCATACCGGTCACCCGAGTGCAGAGAAGATTGACGATCTGCGGCTTTCACTGCTAGGAGATTCTTTTGTAGCTAGCAGTATTTTGCGAAGGAGCGAGGCTCAGTCTGATCCTGCTAATGTGCGAACTGATCCAACTCAGGATTTTCTCGATGGGGATTGGTACGAGAGGCGAAGCAAGGGGATGCCTGGAAAGACGCAAGCTTTAGATAGACCCCATGTCTTCAAGAGGCTCTCGGGATCTGTTTTTGATCGCCTTGACTCTGTTTTTGATCGCCTCGAAGGATGCTCTGCTTCGCGGGGCTCAAAGCGCAAGGAGGATCACGACGACGGTGGAGATCATGTCCGCCGGCCTACCAAGTCAATGAAAGGCTAGATCTTTTAGGAGTACCAAGAGATTGCTTTGATAGATCAATTGTTTTGCTTTTATTAGTATTTTTTTCGAGTTTGTTAGCTTAGCAAATTAGTCGTTGTGGTTAGGATTTCCCTTTTGTCATTAATGAAAATGCATTTGATTAATAAAGGACAAAAGTAGATTCATTTATTTGATTAGACCGAACCCGAAGGCTGCCTACGTTCCTCTTTTACAGCAATTAAATAAGAGGCTCAGGTCTAACGTAGTTCATTTTTGAGAAAAGGACAAAATACGGCTCCGTGCCGAGGGGTAATCTCGCGCGAGATAAGCCTCCCCCCCTCTTTTTTTTTTTTTTTATGCACACCCTTTCTTTTGCCTAGACCGCCCTTTCGGGTTTTCAATCTAGCGGGCTTCTTTTCTTGTGCTAGCTCTAATTTTTGCCTAGGCCGTCCTTTCCGGGATTTTCAACCTAGCGAGCGATTCCTTTTGAGGAGGGCAAGTCACGCGAAGTACTTCTTGAGCTTGTCCATGTTGACCGGCTTCGGTAGTTGATCTCCGTCTAAGTCTACCAGCTGAAGGGCTCCCCCAGAGAATATCTTCTTCACAATGTAGGGTCCTATCCATCTTGGTCCCCACTTGCCTAGCAGGTTGAAAGGTCCAGGACGGTGCTCATGGAGAACCAGGTGACCTACTCTGATGTTCCTCGTCTTGACCTTTTTGTTGAAAGCTCTTGCCATTCTTCTTTGGTAAGCTTGAGTATGTTTGGCTGCTTTCAACCTTTTTTCGTCCAACAGGGCCAACTCTTCATATCTGCTTCCTAGCCAGTCGACCTCGTTCACTTGGTTTTCTAGGAGAACCTGTAGTGATGGTATTTCCAATTCTATCGATAAGACAGCCTCCATTCCGAATGTGAGGGCGTAGGGAGTCTCTCCTGTAGCTGTTCGGACTGAAGTGCGGTATCCCCATAGTACGAATGGTAGCTTGTCGGGCCAATATTTTTCGGTGACTGCCATTTTTCTGATGATAGTCTCGATCGTTTTGTTCGCGGCTTCGACTGCTCCATTTGTTTGAGGCCTGTAAGGAGACGACTTGTGCCTTGTGATTTTGTATTCGGTTAATAGGCGATCGGTTTCCTTCTCGAAGTGGGACCCATTATCGGATATCATCTCTTGCGGAACCCCATACCGACAGATGATGTTGTGCTTGATGAATTCTGTAACCTTTCTGGCATTCAGAACTTTGTAGGAGGCAGCCTCAACCCACTTAGTGAAGTAGTCGATGGCTACTAGGACGAAGCAGTGTCCGTTGGCTCCTATGGGTATGACCTTTCCAATCACGTCTATCCCCCATGTAGAGAACGGCCAAGGAGAAGTCATAGGGTACAGCAAGGAAGGCAGTGCATGCTGAAGATTGGCGTGTATCTGACACTTGTGGCACTTCTTAACCATTTTGGTACAGTCGGCTTCCATGGTCAGCCAAAAATACCCTTGTCTGATGATCTTTTTGGCGAGCATATTTCCGCTCATGTGGGTTCCACATATGCCCTGATGAACATGGTCCATTATTTCTTGGGCCTCTTCCTCGGTGGCACAAAGGAGGTTTCCTTGGGAATGCTTCTTGAATAGGCGGTCAGCGGTGATGACGTAATTAGCAGCCAACCTCTTAAGGGCGATCTGAGTCTTCGGGTCTGTCTCAGGTGGGATGGTTTCATCTAGGATGAAATGCCAAATGTCATGGTACCATGGTTTCTCTTCGGAGTTCCCAATAGTGGCACATTCGGATAACCATTTGTCTTTGCAGTCATGGAGATCTATAACGACACAGTATGCAGGAGTTGTACGTCGTGTTATTTTGAAGGGTTTGACTGCTTTTCCTTTAGGGATTTCAACCAAAGAAGCAAGTGTGGCCAATGCGTCCGCAAACCGATTTTTGTCTCTGGGGAGGTAGTGGAACGAGACATCTTGGAATTGTTGCACCAACTCTTGTAGATGGGCATTGTATCTTTGAAGGGTTGGATCTTGGACCCTCCACTTCTTCAATGTCTGATTGATGATCAATTGGGAATCCCCGAATACCTCGAGTTCGGTCATGTTGCGTTCTAGAGCTGCCTCAAGTCCCGCTATGCAAGCCTCGTATTCTGTGGTGTTGTTGGTGGCGTCAAAGTCAAGACGTAT
This sequence comes from Adenophora triphylla var. japonica, assembly GCA_022495995.1. Lineage (NCBI taxonomy): Eukaryota > Viridiplantae > Streptophyta > Magnoliopsida > Asterales > Campanulaceae > Adenophora > Adenophora triphylla. The sequence goes on along the minus strand of JAFEMH010000157.1, from coordinate 622,460 downwards.
TGCAAGTGGAGTGTAGATGTCGTTAGGGTCTACTAATAACATTCCAATGCCGAACCCTATCATGTTAGCTGCGCCATCGAAAAATAATTGCCACTTATTTTCTTCTTCTATACTCATGATGTCCTCATCAGGGAATCGCGGGTCTTCCCCCTTCACTTCGTCGCAAGGAAATTCGGCCAACCGATTCGCGAATACACTCCCCCTGACGGATTTCTGAGTGACGTAAGTGATATCATATCCCGCGAGCATGAAATACCATTTGGCCAGTCTCGAAGACAAATTTGATTTGTCTAGGATATATTTCAGTGGATCCATTTTTGCAATGAGACGGACCGGGAAGGCTTCCATATAGTGCTTCAGCCTTTGTGATACCCAAACAAGAGCAGCACAGGATTTGTCGAGTGGAGTGTAGTTGATTTCGCTGCCTTGGAATCTGCGGCTGACGAAATAGATGGCATTCTCTGTGTGGGAGGCTGGTTGTTCTTGAGCGAGCATAGCCCCTAATGCGTTGTCTGTAACCGTGAGGTATAACTTCAAGGGCTTCTCCTTGTGCGGTGGAACAAGAATAGGTGGGGAAGTCAAGTAGCGCTTAACTTCCTCGAATGCTTCTTGACATTCTTCGGTCCACTCTTGAGGTGCGTTTTTCTTAAGTAACTTGAAGATAGGATCTCACATCGTAGTCAGTTGATTGATGAATCGACTGATATATTGAAGCCTGCCCATGAATCCCTTTACTTCTTTCTCGTGTTACGGGTGGAGGCATGTCCGTAATGGCTTTTATCTTGGCGGGATCCGCTTCTATGCCACGCTCGTGACCATGTACCCTAAGACTTTTCCTTTGACCACTCCGAATGAGCATTTGGCGGGGTTGAGCCTCATCTTGTCTTTGTCTCGCCGATTGAAGAATTTTCTGAGATCTCTGAAGTGTTGACCATCTGTCCCTTTTGAGTGAATAATCATGTCATCCACATATACCTCTATTTCCTTGTGGATCATGTCATGGAATAGTGTCGTGACTGCTCTTTGGTATGTAGCCCCAGTGTTCTTGAGACCAAACGGCATGACCGTGTAGCAGAACGTTCCCCGAGGTGTGGTGAATGCTGTTTTGTGCTGATCTTCCTCTGCCATGAGGATTTGGTTATACCCTGCGAAACCATCGACGAATGAGCGGACTTCGTATGCAGCTGTGGCATCGACCAACATGTCTATGTTCGGTAGCGGGAAGTCATCTTTAGGGGATGCCTTGTTCAAGTCTACGAAATCAAACATGCAGACCCGTATTTTTCCGTCTCGACTTGGCTACTTGTACCGTGTTTGCTAGCCATTCAGGATATTCAATCACTTTGATGAACCCTACATTCCAAGAGCTTCATGATTTCCTCTTTCACTTGCATTGACCATTCCGGCTTGATTCTCGCGTAGTTTCGCTTGACCGGCTTGGCGTTGGGTAGCAAAGTGGTATCTTGTGCTCTACAACCGATCGATTCAGCCAGGCATATCTTTATAGGACCAAGCGAAGACGTCGACATATTCTCTGAGGAGCCGTGTCAAGGTTTCTCTCGTCTTCCCCCTTGAAGAAGCCGTCGATCTTTGTTTCTCTCGGGGTCTTCCGTTGTCCCAAGATTAACCGTTTGCATTTCCTCGTCGTCAACGGGGCCATTCTTTCCACAACGACCTACTTGCTTAGCTAATTCTTTTAAGATTTGTTCGTTTTCTTGATCTATCTCATCGTATGATTCATTATTAACTTGTTCGTTATATTGATTATTATTAGTTAATTCGTCATTCACGATGTTAGCAATCTCAGGGTACTCGGGAAGATCGAAGTTTTCATTAAGGAAGTAAGGGAATACATGTTCAGCCACTACCTCGATTTCCTCTTGAGTGAGTTCATCGGAGGTGGAGCCTGCTTCTAATGTAAAAGCTACGGGGCCTATCTTCTTGCGGGGATGGGGAGTGCAACCAAGCTCTTTGATCATGAAGTCTTCATCAACAACTGGTCCTCCGGTGACGTGCCAGTTTAGAATTGGCTCATCACATTTCTGTATTAGTCTTGTGTAGTCAGTAGTTGGAGCGTCCCCCTTGGATATTGCATGGATCTGGTTGTCTTCTAACCGGCACAGGTCTTGGAACTGTCGCAACATGTCTTCTCCCAACACAAAGTCCCATTCACTTGTCATTTCTGTCTTCGTGACCCACAAATCATTAGGGATTAGTGGGACAGATTCTGTTTCACTTGGAGAAGCATCGCAGTCGCTGAAGATTTCAAAGCCCGGTTGGCGCTTTCCTTTATCGTCAGTCCATGGTTCTGAAAAGATGAAGTAGGGAATACTTTCCCCTTCTCGAACAAAGTAGCCATTGAGTGTCTTTCGATATGGCTTGAGGTTGCCATTCTTCGGCTTTAGGTCGTCGCAGCCTTTGTAGGTGGTTCCTTCCCACTTGATTTGAGTGAAGCCCCACTCTTCTTCGTCATCTTCATCGTGGATGGAGATTATGTATCCTAGGCCATGCTTTGTGTGAGGCGGGGGGACCGGTGGCGGTTCCGTTATCCCTTGTAAGTGCTTTCCAAGCCCCAATCCAGGAAAGTACCCTTTTGCTAGCATCATTCTCCAGACAGGAAGGCTTCCGGAAAACCAAAGTGCCTTGGAGTAGTCATTCTCGTTGCAAGTTTCTATGACATTCACAGTGCTTTCTTCCTCAATCTCAAAGAATTAATCAGAATTGAAAAGGGAAATACTGACTAACTATTATTGAAAAACATACTTGATACTCTTGCCCACAAATGAAGTCTTTAGGCAAGTAGTACCCGACTAAGCTAAACTAGACTACTAACCGTTTCTCTTGCAACTAAAAGTAAATAACTGAAAAGAAAACAACAGATCTCATGTCTCTAACTCTTCCAACTTATGGCGCCTCCGCTAGGAGCAGTTTTGATGAGGCCGCTGTCGAACAAGTCTTGGATTGCGTTCTTCAAGTTGAAACAATTGTTGGTATGGTGGCCATGGCACTGATGGTAATAGCAGTAGAGGTGTGGGGCTTGGCCTTCCCTCTTAGGTATGTATCCTTCCATTGGCTTCATCTTTCCATCCTTGTGAAGGCTTCTGAAGAGATGACCGAGAGGGATATTCCCGATGTCGGTGAAAATCCTTCCCTTCCTTCGCTTGGCCATTTGGTTGTGGAGGTCTCGGATATGGCTCTCGTAATGTTGCACAAAGACGAGGTGGCGAGACTGATATTCTTCCTCCATTTGCTCTTTGAGGTCACGGTAGAGAGTATTGAGGAAAAACTTGACCCTCTCATCAATGTCATCTTAAATGTGGGCTTCAAGGTTGATGTACTTTTGGGTCATGGTCTCGAGTTCACTCTTGACTTCCTCGAGCTCTTCAATCAGCATCTTTGTCTTTTCAGCTTGGATGGATTCTTCCATGTGATGCCACGAGTCATTGTCATTAATTTGCTGCAAGGCTTTGGCAAGTTGAGTTTTGATATCACTTAGCTCCTCTTGCACGGACGATCGTCCACTGTCGGAGTCACTCTCCATTTTTCGGAAATCCCTAGCAATGCGGGTAGAAGGCAAATCAAAGGCTTCTCTCCAACCTCCTACATGTTCCATTTCAACGACAAGGGCCTTGGTCAAGTCTTGCAAAGTGTGTTGTTCAAGGCATTCCTTGGTCATGACGTGCTTTCCGGTAGACATTGTGTTGGGAGTCTTGGAGTTGAGTAGCTTCGGAAAACTGACAGAAGAGATGCAGATATCAGGATCTAGCCCCAACGAGTCGGAAGCAGGCTCAAAATGGCTCAGGCTCAAATTCAGCAAACAGAAGCATTATCCCGCGCGAGATATGTTGTCCCGCGCGAGACAACCACACGGAAAGTCGATTTTTATTTAGACCTAATTTTTGGTCGGAACGGAAAGTCCGTTTTGAGGGGTTTCTAAGGCCTTTATCAGAACCTAACGACTAAGCAATCAATCCAATTTTTGTAAAACAAAGCCATGTAAGATCGTTTTTCGAAGGATTATACATATATGTATTTTTTCAAAGGGACATCCGAAAGGGTCATTCCGAAGGAACTTTTTCCGAAGGGACTTTTCCGAAGGGACTTTTCTGAATCCTTCTTTATTGTCAATTTTGCATGGCTTTGTTTTGGTCAAAAACAAGAAAAGACCACCGAGTCAAAACCGACCGGTCACGGAGTGATCCTAAAAAGGTCAATCTACATGAGAATGTGGCGATGCAGGGCTGGAAGGCTAGGCTCCCCGCGATATGACAATCTAAGTGGATTGAATACGCGGAGTGGGATTGTCCAACTTCGGAGAGACCGGCGACTAGGTGGTTACCGTCATCCGTCCTTAGTGTGGGTCCCGGGTTTATAGAGGGTATGCAGTGCAATGACAGTTATAAGATGAGTGCGCGTGTGTGATAGTCAATCTAGGTGATAGAGTAAAATAGAGAGTTTTTTTTTTTTGAAAAATCAAAAGGAAAACAGATAGTGGCCGCACCAAGTGGTTGCCTACGTTTCTTCCAAATTAGGAAGACTCAGGCCGTCGTAGTTCCACATAAAGAGAGATAAAGAGAGATAAATAATTCAATTTACAACTCCCGAATCCCCAATGGACCGGACTTTAATTAAATAAAACCCAATCGCACGCAGTTCATAAATAATAATCAATTATTTAAAGGAAACGAAGGTTCGAGTTCTACACCTTAAGGGAGGCCTTAAGATGCGGGAACTCTGCAGATAATGAATGCTGGGATCTCCCTTGCATGTTCGGCTCTCGTCTTGGACTATGAGACAAACGGGAGAAACCAGAAAACAACCAGATTGCCGATGCAATATCTCGCGCGAGATATGATATCTCGCCGCGAGACATGCCTCATATGAGAGCAAAAAATTTGAATTTACAAACTTTTTGAAAACTTCTCTTTTAATTTTGACGCAAGTTTAAGCCTCTTAATTTTAAATCCCCAGCGGAGTCGCCACTGTAGCGTTGTGAGGAAAAAGAGGTGTTTTCTATCATTTTCGTTTTTGAGTCGCCACCTATATTATTCGATTGGAGAAAATAGGAAAACCATTTTGAAAGAGATTTGGGTTCGGGGCTTAGGTTATGAAATGGGTAGGTCAAGGAGCATCCATTTCACCCAATCCGGAGATCGATCTTGCTAAAGAAAAGAGAGGTTTTCAAAAGAAGAGGAAAAACGATTTTAAATATTGTAAACAAAGGTCCATTTAACGGGGTTAAACGGAATGTAGGATCGATTGCTTCGAGACCGTCTCCATGATTTGGAGAGGCTCTAGGCCGATCCTAGATTCTATGGACTTATACCACTCTAACAGCCAATTAGAAGGGAACTTAGGGGTTACCTTGCGTGAGGTGATTTGGGCAGAGTTTCGAATCAAGTTTAGAATCGACTCTTGACACGGACAGAGCTTCGCCTCGATCCTTGACTTGGAGCTTGATGTTTGTTTATCAACAAGGTTGACAAACAAACTATGAGGTGAGTTTTTAGGGTGATTTTGTAGGATTCTTTCAAGGAGAGAAACCAACAAAATGTGTGTTGTGAAATTCTGGACCTCTTGAACCTTGGAAGTCACCAAGTATTTATAGGGGTTGGGGAAGTGTTGAAGATGAGATCAAACACTTCAAGATGGTTCCAGACTCCAAATTCTATTGGTTGGCCGGAGAGATAAAGTTTTATCCCGAAAAGAGTTTGAAATCGATGAGGAACGTGCTGCAATCTGCAGAGGGGATATCTCGCGCGAGACACGCCATCTCGCGGCGAGATATTGCTCTGTGACGCTTTGTCCTTTCCTCGTTATCTCGTATGCAGTTTAGTCCCAAACTAACGGTGGTTAGTCAAAACTTAACGAAACATGACGAAATGGTGGATTTCTACTTCTTGACTCAAAGCGAGACTTAGAGTGGTATAAGTATGTTCCGATGTGTTCAGAATGGGGTTTCTACACAACCAAGGGAAAGACTCCTAAGAAAGTGGTTCCCAGCTTTACTTGATTGAAGTGAAGGAGAGACCGCCTAATTGTTGGAGCCTCCATGTTGATGGGTCATCAAAAAAAGATAAGGGTGGGGCGGGAATCATGTTGGTTTCTCCAGAAGAAGATTGCAGATATGAAAAGGCCTTAAGATTCAAATTCCCCGTTTCAAATAATTAAGCAGAGTATGAAGCTTTGATCGCGGTAATTGAGATAGCTATGGACATAGGCCTGACGAAGATTGTCATTCATTCAGACTCTCAGTTAGATGTGAATCAAGTGAAAGGAATATATGGGGTACTTCATCCAGTTTTGGTAAAATACTGTGACATGGCTAGAAGCATTTTAAAATTTTTTGAGTTTTGGGAGTTGGTGCAATTTGATAGATCTAAGAATGCAAGGGTTGATACGTTGTGCAAAGCTGCGGGAAACATTGTCCAGAATTTGTCAAAAGAGGTGGTGATAGAATTTGTAGAAATACCAGCAATCAATAGGCCAGTAATCATGAAGATAGAGGAATCAGAGAAGAGTTGGGTAAATGAGATGAGGGAATTTTTAGAAAAAGTGGAACTGGCGCTTGATGAAGACAAAGCCAAGTTGGTTAAGAAAACCTCGCCAAGGTTTACGGTTCAAGATGGAATCCTTTATAGAATGTCATTTTCCAAGCCGCTGATGAAATGCATTGAGCCCAATCTGGTGGATAAGGTTTTGTATGAGGTTCACGAAGGAGTGTGTGGATGGCACCTAGGGGCGAGAACCTTAGAAAATAAAATATTGTTTCATGGGTACTATTGTCCAACGCTAAGGCGGGATGCAGAAGAATATTTGAGAAGATGCGACAAGGAAATATCCCCAGATTACCAGCAACAGATCAAACCCCAATAGTGGAGACATGGCCCTTTGACATGTCAGGAATTGACTTGATTGGACCTTTTCCCAAGGCCAAAGGTGGGTGTTATTACGTGGTGGTTGCAATTGATTACTTCACGAAGTAGACGGAGGCTAAGGCGTTGGCAACAATCATGGAAGATAATGTGATCAAGTTTGTCCAGGAAAATATATGGTATAGATATGGGTTTCCAAGGGCAATCATTTCAGACCATGGGACTCTTTTTGGGAAGAAATTTTCTACGGAATGTACGAGATTGAATGTTAAACACTCGAAGTCAGCAGTTTACAGGCCACAGTGCAATGAGTAGGCAGAGGCGACAAACAAACAGATAATTGCCGCGTTTAGCAAGAATCTGGATGAAAGGGGTGGAGCATGGTTAGATGAATTGTCCACTGCTCTTTGGTATGTAAGAACAACTGTGAAGGGTTCAACTGGAGAAACAACGTTTGCACTCACTTATGAGTCAGAAGCAATGGCACCGACAGAAATGGCCTTACCAACTTACAGAGTTACTTATTATGATGAAGTCAGAAATGAACAAAAGCGTTGCAATGATCTTGATCTGTGTGATGAGAAGAGAATGACTGCGAGAATGAGGATGATCAATTACAAATAGAAAATGAAAGCACATCATGATAAGCGGGTTAATAAGAGGTTGTTCAGTGTGGGAGATTGGGTCCTAAGGAGCATGGAGGCAACTACACCAATGTCTGGATTCTCTAAGTTGGACGAAAAGTGGGAAGGTCCTTTCCAAATTGCAAAGGTTATTAGAGAAGGGACCTATCAGTTAAGAAGGAAAGATGGAGAAGAGTTGAAGAATGCCTGAAGCGTGGATCACCTAAAGCGGTATTATCAATAGATTGTCGCGAATTTTCTATGCTTCAATTAGAAATACTTTGTTTCCACTTGCTCTAAAATAGTGAAAATTAAATGAAACTTAGTATTCTAGAATGATATGTTTTAATGTGATGCGGGAAACAAGTATTAATGAAATTTCTTGACGTAATGTCTTTGCAAGGCTTATCAATTTTAATTTTGTGTTAATTTTTTATTGCATGGAATGACGGATGTATGAATGGCGCGGACAATACATGGAAATTACGCCTTAATGGAAGGGAGGTTGCTGCCCCAATAGGCACCTCCAAAAACATGAAATGATGAAGGGAAGTTGCCACCCTAGTAGGCACCCCCAAAGCTTGAAATGATGAAGGGAGGTTGTCACCCTAGTAGGCACCCCCCAAAGCTTGAAATGATGAAGGGAGGTTGGCGCCCTATTAGGCACCCCCAAATCTTGAAATGATGAAGGGAGATTGCCACCCTAGTAGGCACCCCCAAAAGATTGAAATGATGAAAGGAGGTTACCGTCCTAGTAGGAGCCCCAAAAATATGATGACGACCAAGGGAGGTTGTCACCTTAGTAGGAACCCCCAAAACATGATGAAGGCCAAGGGAGGTTGCCACCCTAGTAGGCACTCCTAAGACATGATGATGGCTAAGGGAGGTTGCCACCCTAGTAGGCACCCCCAAGACATGATAATGGCCAAGGGAGGTTGCCGCCCTAGTAGGCACCCCCAAGACATGATGAAGGACAAGGGAGGTTTTCGCCATAATAGGCACCCCCAAAACAAGAAAAATGAAAAATAAAGATAGACAAGGAAAAAAGTTCGCTTCAAAAGTTAGAAAAAGGAAGAGATGCAAGAAATGTCTAAGGAGTAAGGCTGCCTAAAGACAAACCTCAACACATCAACCAACCCTCGCCCCTGTAGGTAAACACAGCAAAAGTATGTTACTACAAGATAACGTACACAAAATGCACATGCACATGTCAAAATCACAAAACATATCAACACAAAGATATAGTTCAATAATTTTCCTAAGATATCTCCGTCTCAAGTCGGAATATTAACGGTTCAAGTCTCAAAATCCTGTTTCATTAACGGTTCATTTTCCTAAGATATCTCCGTCTCAAGTCGGAATGTTAACAGTTCAAGTTTCAAAAATCCCGTTTCATTAACGGCTCATTCTCCTAAGATATCTCCATCTCACGTCGGATATTAACGGTTCAAATCCCAAAATTCTCAAGACATTCAGAAAAACCCGTCAAACCCGGAACTTTCAAAACTCTTTTGGAGGGAGTAGTATGTATATGTATATGTATATGAAGGTTGTAAAGAGGATCTTTGATAAACTATTAAAGCAAAATAAACATGTGATATACAAGGAAAGAATTCAGAGCAGATTAAAGGAAGCAAGACATCAACATTGCAGAAGGAAAATGTTCATAAGTGCAAATCAAAATTACGTCGCAAACGGCGACAACCAAGATACAAAAAAATTCAAGATAGAAGTAAATTGTTTAGTACACATCCAAATCAAATGTTAAAGTCGTTCATGAAAATAATTCCTAAGGGGGAGTTGGTAGTTTCTCGCGTTGGGCAGCTATAGCAGCCCGAGCGGCCTTCTTGGCATTGGCAAGCTCATTACTCTTCTATTCAATTAAGTCAACCCATAAAGTCAGGGCATTATTCTCAGTAATGGGTGGAGCTTCCCAAGCGGGTTTTCCCAAAAACTTATCTTCCACAGCCAAAGTGTTAAGTTCATTTTTTTCTATGGGACCAAGCTCTGACCCAAATGACAGAAGTCACTGTAGATTGGCTCGGAGCCCCACTTAGCTATCAGTTTAGGAGTAATGGCAGGTATCTCGTTGGAACTCGCTGCTGATGCTCGCATAGCATGGATCAAGGCCTTGTCATAAAGCTCCATCAATTCTTGTTCGACCTTTGATTGCGCATCAATAAAGTCATTTCTTAACTGGGCAATCAAGTTAGCATTTTGAGTAGCATCTTCTTTGAGTTTGGCATTCTCAGCTTCCAAACGCTTATTTTTCTTCTCCAATCCAAACCTCAAGGCCTCCATCTCGCCGCATAATTCTTGCTTAATTTTTTCAAAAGCCTTAACGGCCTCGTCAACCTTTGCTTTGTCAGCCTGGAGAGCAGCCAGATCTTTTTCTCGCGTGATGCATCTTTTCTTATACTTTTCCTTCTCAGCAATAGCCCGCTTGCAAGATTTGTCGCAGGATTCAAGCTCGGAAGACAGACTGTTACACTTGTTCCTTAATCCAAAAAGAGTACTTGTAATCTGTTGAAAAGGAACAAAGTTAGAGAGTGTAATTGACGAGAAACAAGTTAGAAACATGATAAGAAACATTAAAACTTACGCCGCAAAGCTGAAGGCCGGCATAATTAAGAGATATATCTATATCATGTTCTTCAATTTCAGCGACTTGTTGTTTGTCGCTAGCACGTTGGATGATCCCTCCTCCAATCATGCTTTAAGTAGGATCCCTTGAATGAACATCAAAACCTATTAAGGCATGTGCACTAGCTATCTCTTTGCTTAACTCAAAAAGTCCATCTTCATCAGAGGGCATCTGAAAACCCTCTTGAAGCCGGCTGGCAACCTTAAAGTCGCTTGTTTCTTTAGCTTCAACAGTGCCTTCATCAACAGACAAGCTTTGTGGATGTTCGGAAGGGCGAGATCTTTTGAGTGGGCGGAAAACATCTTCCTCGCCCAAGTTATGGTCCTCAATTTCAACAAATTTGGCGGCCTGAATTTCCCCTTGAGCCATCTCTGTTTCTTGTTCCTCATATTGGTTTTATTCTCCTTCAACCTCTTATTCATCCCTGAGTTTAAGGGGAGAAGGTAGCACTGGAGTTTTGGATTTCTTCTTCTTCTTGGTTGGATCGGCAGCTTTCTCAGCAGCAGCATTGGATTTTTCAAGCGCAATGGATTCAGCATCATCTCCATGGTAGGAAATGGGAATCTCCAATTTAGAGCTTGTTTTGAGCAGATTGGTTTGCTTGGCATCAGCTAGTCTTTTTCGGCAGCCATCAGCACTAGAAAATGCTTCTCACCTCTCTGACAAGTCCATGGATCTAAATTCTGAAGCAAAAGAATAAACAGTTAGAGAAGGAAAAGAGGGAAAACACAAATAAGAGAAATTTAAAGGCGAGAAGCATACGATAAATGCCAAACTTGGCATTGCAACAACGTCCTTCCAATTTGCAAGGACCACAATATGGAGCAAAACAATTTCCAGAATGGATTTCCCATCCAAGATAAGGGGCAGTGTAGATAATGGGAATGCGAGATACATTCCTTGGGAAAGTAAAGTATGGGAGTCCAACTTTCCTTAGTAGAGAGGGACTGGAAATGATTTTTCTCCGAGAAAACAAAGCCAAGCCACCTTCTTGGGCATTAGCGAGAAGTTTTCAAAATCATGTCCTTAAGGCGATTGTCTCCAGATACTAAATCTTTCCTGGTTTCAATTTTTGTAACTATCTCGCGAATGTCGCCAAAATGGTTCCAACCTATATAAGAAGTGATAAAGATGGGTTTGGACTGCCAATTGTGGACTTTCCTAGGGAGAGGAGTAAGGATCTTGGGTTTTCTATACTTAATGGATAAGCGGTTCTCGATGACATCATCTCGCTTGGTCATAGTCGTAAAACCCTCAAACAAATGGACAAGTAAAGGTACAATGGGTTCTTGTCTAAAGGCTTTAAAAATGAAAAGATAACTGGTGAGAATACGAATGGCATTGGGGTGAAGGTCACAACGCCGGTTTGGGCCTTATGCATAACGACGCAAATGAAAGGGTCAATAGGTAACCTAAGTCTAGCTTCTAATTGAGAAGGGTAAGCGACAACGCCGTCCATTATTTGTCGCATGGCGGCAAGCGACATGTCGCCTACATATGGTTATGATAAATATTGTGATTTATCCCATACTTCACATGGAGGGGAGTTTGAAATTCTAAGGAAGATGAGGTGCTGGTTTCAGTGACATCAGATGTAGGGATCTAATTTGAAGCTGGATGCCTGGAGGAAGTCTCCGCTACCAATGTATCAGATACGTCACGACTTGATGAGGAGCTTGAGGAAGACATGTCTCCAAGTTCACTGGAAGACGAGAGAACCTGTTTATAAAAGCGACGACTACGTAAATCAAGTGCAGCGGGAAAGTCAGTGTCTCGGAGAAGTCAGAATCAAAAAGGGGACGATAGAACTCGCAGATATGTGAACAAAGTTCCCAAGTGGTGAAGAAGGATTTCATAGGAATAGACTTGTGCAAGAATGGGGGACCCCTAATCTCTAAGGCATCTAGTTATATACCAAATTGAACTGAAAACTGGAAAATTTGAAGGTTTGAAGGAATTGTTACCTGGGAATATGTAGAAAATGATGGAAACTTGAAGATTTGGCCGGAATTTGGCTGGAAACTTTAGAGAAATGATAGAACCTTCAGAAACGTACCAATCAAGCCTGGGAAAGGCAACTTAGTGAACAGAGGACCTGGGAGAGATAGAAAGCTATGAAAACTGGATAGAATACGAGCAAGATAGAAGAAATGTATGTCGGAATGAAAAACTGGACTCGCCGGGGAAAGTTAGTAAGGTCTGAGCTTGAGAATGCAAAAGTGAAAAGGGAAGAGAGAATTTCATTTCTTAACTGAGGAAGGTGAATAGGTTTTGGGAATTTTCAAAATGCATTTAATGATGTACAAAAATTGAATTTCTCCCCATTATTGAAAATAAATCATTTAAGCATGGATTTCGAGATGACATCACGTCAACTCTGACAAACCGCCCCTATTCACCAACCGGGAAATGACACGTGACTAGAAGTACGTTATCTGAAACCATGATCTCGCCAAAGTCATGTTCAAGACGCGGGAATCAAAGGCGACAATCATAGTTTCTCGACTGGATCATAAATAATCCAGATTTCGAACTTGGGGTATGAGTTGGGCCTACACAAATTACATTAGGGCCCAATATCTCAAGTATGGATTAAAGACCAAGAAGCTAGGTCCAAGAAGCTAGGTCCAAGAAGCTTTGCCAGTATATTGGCGGGAAACATGATCCAGCGAGAAGACCATTGGACCCATTTCCAAATGATAATAATGTAATCTCAAGGGAATATCTAGCATGACTTGATTAAGACTGGCGACAACAATAGAGGTTGCCGCCCTGGCAAGGATGTCGCCCATATGCGAAATATGACTTAACAACAATATTTCATAAGCAGTCAAATACGTTATATTAGGGCCCACAAAATCTGTTACTAATGATGAACTATCTGTCAGAGAAAGTGTGGCATCTCCATTAATTATGAGGCTCATGCACATCCAATGGAAAGATGACACGTGGCAAAGGGTATGTGATACGGAAATGACAAGAGGAAGTATATAAACAATATCAGGAATCAGAATGGGTAAGCCAAAAGTGCTCTTTCTTCTTTCATCTGAACAAGTACTTATCCTCACGTCGGAGAGGCTTTGCCGGAGACGCTCCCTTTCTAGTTTACGTGCTTTCTGTATCTAGGAGCTCACGAAGAAAAAGGCGGAGTATTCGCAGCTGGATTACTCACTTTGGACCTTAACAACCATTTTGCGTGGCAGCATCAGTTTTGTTTCTCCTCATCAAAGTTTTGTTTCTTCTCATCAAAGTTTTAACAATGTTGTGCTCCCAAAACAAATTTGATAGTTGATATTCCTATTGTAAATAAATATGATTCAATAACCGGAAATGATTTTCTTGAATCATCTCTGTCTGCATATGACGAAGCTCGAGTTTATGGGGGCATGTCAGGGCGAATGATGTATGTCCTTCATTGGAGGTCAAGAGCGGATGCATGAAGATTACTATAATAAGATGAATTTTTATTCCGGTTAAAAGAAAACATACTTCCAAATTGGATTCAAGTAAGAGCATTCACAATGGGAGCTTTTTAAGAGCTACTTATTCTTACGAAGCCATTGTGAAAAATCGGAGCTTTTTACTAAACACAGTAGTTCTTTGTAGAAAGAGCTCTATTTATGAGCTCATAAATTATTTTTCACCATTTTCCCATGTTGACCATTGAATATCAAATAAAAATTTATTTGTTATTTGTTATTTTATTTTTTACAAAGTTATTTTTCAACAATGTTACCATTGTCTTCTCATATTGCAATCACAGATTGTTGAAAGTTGGAATTTAAAATATGTCTCTTGGGCACATTCCAATCAAAGTAAGTGAAAATGTTAGTATTTCCAGATTTAAGCATTACAAATTTATTTTTTATTTGTTATTTCTAGTAATTAATTGTTTAATGTTAATTTTTTGTTCAATTTATGAAATAAATATTATATATGAAATATATATATATATATATATATATATGTGTGTGTGTGTGTGTGTGTGTGTGTGTGTGTGTGTTACAGTGAAATTTATAGAAAAATATTAGATAAAACTTTAATGTTCAATGTGGGGGCCACAAAAAATTGGTGAAAAAACTCTACTATTGTAGAAAAAGCTTTGAGTTTTTATTTGTTTCTTACACCATCTACAATTGTTTCAATACCAAAAAATTTTCAACACCCACTTTACCACTCCACATCAGCTTTTCTCTCATTCACCTAATTTATCAACACCCTTTCAAATTTTATACCCTACAATGATTTTGTTTATAAAAATTCAACACCCTTCCAATTCATAATCATATACCCCACCACTTTTATTTTATTTTATATTTTTTATTTTTATGATTAGTAAAATTATTATTGTTATTACCATTTATAATAAAAAAATACTTCACACTTAATTAATTTTCTGTAATTGCAACTAAATAAATACGAGAAAAAAATTATTGAAAAATTAAAAAGAAAAATTAACAAATGATAATGAAGAAATTTATATTTAAAAAAGTGGGTTTTTTTCTGTTTCTAAATCAAATGAAACAAGTCTCTATTTATAGAAAAAAAAAATTATGAATTTTGGTGTAAAAAAATATAAAAAAAAATTATTTATTATAAAATAATTGAGGCCAAAAAAATCGGATAAAAGAAAAAAAATCTGAAATTCAACCAGCCAATCATAGCCTGCCACGTGTCTCAATTAAAAAAAAAGCGTTTTACTCCCGCAGTACACGCCCCTCTGTCGGCGCGTGTACTGCATGCGTCGACAGAGGCCCAATGATAGAGTGCCATGTGGAACTCAACCGACCCGCTCTCTTTTTATCAACATGTTGAATTTTTACAACATCAAAAAAATTTCAACACCCCCTACTAGACATGTCCAAACGGTTCCGATTTCGGTTCCCGATTTTGGAATCGCCGGTTCCCGGTTCCCAAATAGCCGAAATCGTATTCGAACCATATTAATCTGGTTCTCGGTTCCCGATTCTAATCGCCGGTTCCGGTTCCGGTTCCAACGGTTTTACCGGTTCCATCACCATCTAACTTTTTTTTTAAATCCAAACCTCTTAAGACAGTAAAGACGCTAAATATTACAACATTTATCTAAATTCTAATCTAATTTAAATAAAACAACACTACACTACAAGTACAAATACTAAATAAATGCTAAATATTACATTTAACTTACCTTGATCAATTGCCGGTTCCCGGTTCCGGAACCGCCGGTTTCCGGTTCCGCTGGTTTCTCGGTTCCCAATATGGTGGATTCGTATTCGAACTGTTTCAATCCGGTTCCCGGTGTTCCCGGTTCCGGCGGTTCCCGATTCTCGCCGGTTTCCGGTTCCGATTCTACCCGCCGATTCCGTCGGTTCCCGGTTCTATTTGGACATGTCTACCCCCTACTACAAAGGTTTCAACATCCTCCAACTCACCATCATCACCCACTTTCAACCATAGTTATAAATTTCGTCCCGATTAGCGCACCGATTTTGCCATTGGGACGGAACGTATCGGTACCCGAACGCACCGGTGCACCGTATCGGGTTGATCGCACTTTTTCTGTATTTTTTCACTAATTATATCCCTAGTATATGTTAATAAAAACATAACACTTTTTCTGATACAATTGTTAAAATGACATCAAAAATTCATTCAAAGTAATTGTAATTTTGAGAATGTTAGCTATTACCATGTTCTTACACCAAGTAATATTAATTTTAAGAAAGAAATGAAAAAAAAAAATTGACTTTTTTTTCATTCTTTTCAATTTTCATGAATTTCTGGGGAAAGAAAATTGATTTTTTTTTTCATTCTTTTCATGGATTTCTTGTACAATTGTTAAAATGACATTAAAAATTTGATTTTTTTTTTCATTCTAAAATAAAAATGCGTCCCAGCCGAAATATCCATCTCGACAGGTTTTTACCGGTTTGGGGCGGTTCAACTGGTTCGATCCGGTACAGAGCGGTTTCTAGACTGGGACGATATATAACCCGTTTCGCACCGTTTTTTCACTGAAACGGAACGTACCAGCTGAAACGGACCGGTACGGAACGGAATTTATAACTATGCTTTCAACACCATTGTAGATGGAGATAGATGTGATATATTGGGATTACAGAAAAGCTCTTTTAACGGAGCTCTACCGTGTTGTGGATGCTCTAAGAAGAAACTAAGAGCATTCACAATGGTAAAAGCTCAAGTGAAAGCTTTTTTATAATTTCAATATGATACATCATTCTTAAGTAATATATTAAAATTTCTAATATTTTCTCACAATTGTAGAGCTCTTTTATTTGTCTAGGGAATTAATGAAATTTAATTAAAAATAAAAAAAAAAGTAGCTCTTTCTATAAAAAGCTACTTCTTAGTAAGAAATTCCTCAAGATTTTTCACAATGGTAAAAAATTTTATATAGCTTTTTCACAAAAATAAAAAACTTTGAAAAAGCTTCCATTGTGAATGCTCTAAGAGACGTGGAGGATCATCAATGTTTCTCATCATTTTCTATGTCCTCATTTATTTATTAAATTCATTGAAGCAGTGTTTGTCTCTCTCACTGTTTAGCAAGGTTCTAAAAAGCGCTAGGCGGCAGAGCCGGGTCTAGCGCCTAGGCGGGGACTAGTCGGGATTAGTTGGGACCTAGGCGGGATTAGTTGGGACCTAGGCGGGGCTTAGAATTAGGCGTTGGAGAGTGTTAGTACCCGGTCCGAAAAAAGGACTGAAGCACAATTCGGGAAAATTTGGGACTAAATTGGCATTTGAAAGTTTTTTGGACCAAATTGGAATTTATGGAAAATTCAGGGACTAAACGGGAAATATGGAAATTTTGGACGAATTTGATATATAAAAATTCCTGGAATTAAATGAAAAATAAAATCCTAAAGAGCGAAATGCAAAAGAAGTCATTAAAGTGGTCAAAGTGGGCTTGGCAATAGCGGAGACGAAACGAATAATGTTTATACCAAAATGAGGCCATTTTGCACAAGGTTGGCCGGCCATCTTCTAGGCCATTTGAGGCCAATGCGGTGCAAGACTAGGCCAGGAGAAATGCAATTTGGGCCAAGCTTAATTCAAGGATTTTGGCCGATCGACCCTTTGTTTAAGATAAGCTTTAAAAATAAAAATGCCGATCGACCATTTATCAGCCGCCGCCAGAACTTAATTTAAGTGCCGATCGAACCTTATTTTAAGGCCGATCGACCCTTTATTTTTGTGCCGATCGAACCTTATTTTTAAGGCCGATCGACCCTTTCAGTTTTTCCACATCACTTTCGTACCTTTTCCTCCCCAATTCCTTTCGCTATATAAACCCCACTCCGCCTCACACTTTAAACACAGAATTATTCTACGGAAAACTCAAGACAAAACTTGAGGTTTCCTCCATAGAAAACTTGAGACTAAACTCGAGTTTTCTAAGTCTAAATATTTTCTCAACACACAATTCACTCGGAAGAAACGAGACTACACTTGTTTTACCCGCAGTTCTTCCTACTCTCTTCGAATCTTCATAGATTCAATCCAAAAGCCTTGCCATCATTAGGTAAGTCTTCTGTTTATTTTTCCGTCTTTATTATCGTCTTTATTATTATGCTAGATTTATTATTTGCATGCTTAGTATTTTAATTACTTTATTTCTTGCTTATGTCATATATGCTAGATTTATGGTTGTTTTAATATATTTAAATATGCAATAGCCGAGGATGATCTAGGGTTTCGCCAAGAAACCCAATGGATCTAGGAACTATTTATTTCCTTCCACCTTAGTAATAATTGTCCCATGATCAACAATCCCCCAAGGATGAACGTTGATTAGTGCACCTTCCGAGGGCCTAACTCAAAGGTTCTAGGGTGTGATCATCAATTAATTCTTTCTCTCCCCTCCTCCTTATGCATGATCCCGTTTCTTCTATCTATTCCTGTAAACACCGCACACAACCAACACCCCACATGTTAGAAAGACCGATTCGTCGGGCAATAGGAGTGATAACGTTTCTTCTTCTGTTGTAACTTGACCCCCGAACCCAATTAACTGTTTAGCCTTTTTTCAAAGCTTTGGGCTATATCAAAGTGGCGTGGCGACTCTCAAAATTAAACTAATATTTTAATATGGTTTAAAGCGAGTGTCACTAAATGAATATCCCATTTCGGTCCGACATTATATGATTATTTATTTCAAACCTCCGAATGCGCGTTGCATCGGGACGGGGTATTCACAGTGGCGACTCTGCTGGGGACTGTTTTGAAACTTTTTCAAACTAAGCGGGTCAGACTTTCGTTTTCTTGTATGGTGTTGTATTTTACCTTCTTTTTCTTTCTTCTATTCTTAACTGTTGCATTGCATGCACGCATCTCATAAAAAAAATCTTTCTCTTTTTTCCTTAAAAAAAGAATTAGACTTTTTACCTCACACTACCACTAGAGTCCGTGTCACACTGCACAGACACCTTTTAACCCATCGGAGAAGCCAAAGTGTGGGAAGCGTGGTGATCATGTCGCCTCCCTTCCGAGTCTCACTTGGTCATCCACTCATCAGTGCGCTTCGGCTGCACGGTGGGAGCCTGAAATCTAACCCTTGTGTCACCCACTTTGTTAAGAGTACACTCCCTGTGACCGGTTGGTTTGACTAGCTTTTTCATGTAGACAATTAATAAGGTCTTTATGTTGAGTCACTACGAATCAGTGATAAGTCAAGATCTATAGAGAGAAAAGAGCACAAAAAATTTGATTTCCTTTTAAAGGATGTGCCATGTAAGGTCGAGTGCTTGTTAAAAGATCTTGTCTTATCATAGGTCTGTAGTACTTCCCATAAATATCATCTTAAATGTCTATATGAGACGGTTAGTCGTTAGGATCCGCCACTTTAGGACATTAAGTTAGTTGCGAAAAAAAGGGTATCCCTTCCAACCAAGAGTAGGTTCTATAATGGAAGGCTTTTTTGTAAATAAAATGCTTAACTATCCCTCATTTCTAGGACCCTTCGAGGTCCGCTCTTCATTTCTAGGACCCTCCGAGGTCCGCTCCTCATTTCTAGGACCCTCCGAGGTCCGCTCCTCATTTCTAGGACCCTCCGAGGTCCGCTCCTCATTTCTAGGACCCTTCGAGGTCCGCTCTTCATTTCTAGGACCCTCCGAGGTCCGCTCCTCTATTCTAGGACCCTCCGAGGTCCGCTCCTCTATTCTAGGACCCTCCGAGGTCCGCTCCTCATTTCTAGGACCCTCCGAGGTCCGCTCCTCATTTCTAGGACCCTCCGAGGTCCGCTCCTCTATTCTAGGACCCTCCGAGGTCCGCTCCTCATTTCTAGGACCCTCCGAGGTCCGCTCCTCATTTCTAGGACCCTCCGAGGTCCGCTCCTCATTTCTAGGACCCTCCGAGGTCCGCTCGTCATTTCTAGGACCCTCCGAGGTCCGCTCTTCATTTCTAGGACCCTCCGAGGTCCGCTCCTCTATTCTAGGACCCTCCGAGGTCCGCTCCTCATTTCTAGGACCCTCCGAGGTCCGCTCCTCATTTCTAGGACCCTCCGAGGTCCACTCCTTATTTCTAGGACACTCCGAGGTCCACTCCTCACTTCTTGGACCCTTCAAGGTCCACTCTCCATTTCTAGGACCCCCCGAAGTCCGCTCTTTACTTCTTGGACCCTTCAAGGTCCACTCTCCATTTCTAGGACCCTCCGAGGTCCGCTCTTTACTTCTTGGACCCTTCAAGGTCCACTCTCCATTTCTAGGACCCTCCGAGGTCCGCTCTTTACTTCTTGGACCCTTCAAGGTCCACACCCTCTACTGCGGACCGCCCTAGGTCCAGTCTCTCTATCTTGGACCGTTCAAGGTCCACTCTTTGACCCTTCGTGGTGCTCTTCCTATACTATGTCCACTCTCCCAATCTTGGACCATTCAAGGTCCACTTCTCATATCTTGGACCGTTCAGGGTCCACTCCTCTTCTCTTGGACCCTTTAAGGTTCACTCCTCTTCTCTTGGACCCTTCAAATGTCCATACTCCTCATATCTTGGACCGTTCAAGGTCCGCTCTTCTTCTCTTGGACCCTTCAAGGTCCACTCCTCAATTTAGGACCTTTCGAGGTCCACTTTCTCTATCTAGGACCATTAAAGGTCCACCCTTCCACCTGAGACTCTTCGAGGTCCACCCCTCGTCTCTTGGACCATCCATGGTCCATTCCTCTACCTTTGACCACCCACGGTCTACATCCTTCAAGTTAGGACCCTTCAAAGTTCTACCTCTTACCTCTTGAACCATCCGCAGTTTGCTCCCTTAGTCTTAAAACTATCCATAGTTTAGATCCTTTATCTCTAGCACCCTTCAGCCAAAGACCCACCTAGATCAAACCTCTCTCGACCCATCTAGATCAAACCACCATCTAGGGCCTACCTAAGACAACTTACCAAGTCCGATTAGCTCGTCTAGATCACCCTCACTTATATTTGACCAAGGATCGAGTCATCTTCCTCTCCCTTTTTCACCAAATGGACTCTTTTACATTCATCCTCTCTCTTTCTCTAAACTTAACCCTGGTTGTATCATCAATCGGGGCCCCCTCGAACTACGGTGACCTGAGACTCGTACCTTAAATGGTAAGGGTTACGTAGGCAACTTCAGCCCGGTCAAACTCTCAAATTGTGGAGATCAACTATTTTCTCGGAGATGCCTTAAGATTAATTGTGAGTCTAATTTAACTCATTGGTTTGACTCTGCCGTATGTTCTTACAGAATTCTGCATCATGTCTATGGAGAAAAGCATTGAAGCCCTCAAAGAAGTCTCAAACATGAGGTTGGGAGTGATCAACCTCCTCAAAGACATGCATGAAATTGAGCAATACCATTTGTCCTACATCCAAGAATGCTTGAGAAGAGTTCCTCCTCCTGTGCAATTCCAGAGTCCCTATCATCCACATGCTTATGGTCCCACTTATAGTCCAACACATCAGAATGTCTCATTCAGAATGCCTGTTGTGGCCACCAACAACCGAAAGGCACCAATACCCGAGAAGAAGATCAACAAGGAACATTTTGATGACTTAGGAATGCCTGTGGGTGAGTTCTTCGATATTTTGGTGGAAAAGAGCTTGATCAAGCCGCTCGAGAACTACAAGCCTATTAACCCAAGGGAAGACTTAGATACATCCAAGTTTTGCAGATACCACAAGTACGCTGGGCATACCACTGACAAATGTGTGCAACTGAAACGCTCAATTCAAAGATTGATCAACCAAGGGAAGACCCAAGGCCTCATTAATGAAGAAACCTTCGTACTTCAAGGAAGGATTTAGATTCATTCAGTCTTGTAGGTTCTAGTGTGTCTTTCTTACTTCCACTTTGGGCATTGGTATGTAATGTCCACTTTAGATTAGTTACTTCAATAATAAAAAAGGTCTTTCTTTCTTTTCTCTCTAGACTTGAGACATAATCTCGCATTACTTTCAAGAAGATTGTTTTATTTATAATTATCAATTGGTTGCTAATCTCACTGATAAACTCACCGGCTAATAAAGTAAACAATGAATGAATGCTTTGATTGGAGTAAACAACTCACCGTTCCTTCTTCACACACACCATCCCTATACACCCTTCTCTCATACACTCTTCCCATACTCCACCATATACTTTCCATACATTATCGCCAGACCCTCTCCTTGTACACTCCCCCTATGCTCCCTCGAGCCTACACTTCCCCAAATACACTCTCCCCCACTTGACCTCCTTTCCATATGGTCAAGACAAGCACAAAGACCGTTGTTGCTCATCATCAGAAAATAGCTGCTCACGCCACTGCAATTTAAAGAAGATGCAAGGAGTTGTTCCTATCCTTCACAAGTGCTGCATGAATATCAACTTGGGGCTCACCAACCCCCCAATCTCGCGTCTCCTCTGATTTTCCATTCGATCGATAAGCTTTCATTGAATATGCTCACATATCTTTCTTATGGTCCGAATATATTTTGCCTTACTTAATAAGTCGGTTAATTGAGTTTGCATTTATTTTAAATACTCTTTTGAGAATGCTATCCAGTAGCAATTGAAGCTTAAACCTCTCACCATAGGAAGCCATAACCTTATCCTCACTAAATAATACCCTTTCATTTCAAGATCGACAAGTTTTGAGACCCTAAGAAAGAAACTCATACAAGGGGCTCCCTCGAAGGGACCACCTCCAAACCCAAGAGGGAAAAGGTAAAACCATCCTAAGGCATACACTAGGGGCTATCGCGAGCAAACAAATCCGAAGGCTTTTCTCGATAAGAGGGTGTTTAAAAGAAAAAAAAACAAAAAAACTTCATCACCCCGAAGTGAACCTCCCAAAGGTTGTGAAAATGAGACATCGAGTGAAAGTCCTATCGTGATCAAGTTACCTGCCGAAAGGTTGTGAAAACGAGATATCGAGTGAAGGTCCTATCGTGATCAAGTTACCTGCTGAAATCACAACAAACTCGCGAGAAGAAGCAACAAAAATTCCCTCTTGGACAAATCCCGTAAACCAATTCCAAAGTCCATCCTCTCACTTTTAGAGGATTCCATCACCGCCCTTGACCTTATCAAAATCAAAGTTAACCTCACTCTTAGAGGTTCTGAAGAAGCAGCAACAAGAAAATCCCTTCACCTTAGAAATTCCAAACACATCCCTCAAGCCAACCTCTCAGCAAATGGCCCAGCCGACCTCTCACTTTAAGAGGTCATGTTAAGCATCACCCAATGGTCGATCGCAACCCAAAGACCAGCTACAACCGCTACCGGATGACATTCTCAAAAGATTATTTAAAAGAAATGCGTATTCAGATTTTTGAGTCACTTGTTATCCTACGTGAGCATATTACATATTCTCTCAAAAGTTTGGGAACTCGTCCTATTCTTGAAATTCGTTCATTCGACTCCTCAAACACTGTCTGCAAAAGTCTCACTGGGGCTTCGCATCCGTGCCTCTCAGCGGCACTCCGGTAAAAGCAAGGAGACACGCGCCAGGGACTACTCCCCTCGGCTTGCGAGAACAAATGAACAAAGAATCTTCACTTGAAGGAATGAAAAAATCTTTGGGTTATAATCAGTCAATTCCCACCTTTTCTTCCACCCCAATCTTTTTTCTATTTTTCATTCTTTCCCATGAAGGAGATCAATGCAACGGCAGCCCGCACCACAATTACCACCAAGCAACAACGGAACATCCTACTCCTTCTAAAGACAAGCCCAATTCCAGCTTCTAATCAAAACAGTCATTATTTGTTTACTCATATAATTGGAATTTGATAAACCAATCAGTGGGGTCCATTCACGAGCAATCAAGATGTAATTCTGAATAAAATAAATTCTTCAAATGTCTCGACAAGTCTTCTTTTTCTACATCATAGGAAAATAGAGTCAAACACTTGTCTTTACGTCAGCGGGGCTTCCATACACTTTTCCACACTTTGTGATGCTTATACTCTCCCAAAAGAGTCGGACCCAAAAGCGAAAGTGTCATACACGAACTCGGGATCCATTCCCACCTTCGAAAAAATGCGCCGCACATATACATTTCCGAGTCTTGTCCAGCGACTGATTGACCATTGTTCGAAACGAGGGGTCGCCCCCGTGGCCGCAAGATGACTCTGTCTGCAAATAGGGATGCATTGAATCTCTCCAAGCTGGGGCTTTTGTTAAGCTGTCCTCTCAGGTTTGCTCTGCATCATCAACTGGGGCTTCGCCATTCCCTTCAAATTTGCTTTGCATCATCAACTGGGGCTTCGCCATTCATCATCAACTGGGACTTCGCCAAGGTCACTTCATCAAACATTGGGGCTCCCCTCAACAAAAATGGGTCGACTATGTGCTCTAACAAAAATCGGAGCTCCAATGAAGTCATATCTAGCATGAAGGGCATCCCTTGTCATCAAGATCAGCATGTGGCAAACTCTTTGAGTTAGTTAGAAACATGATTAATCATAAGGCCTCTTTATCAAATAAACATGCTTTCAAAATACTGTCCTCCTTGGTACCTTGTTTACAAAAATCACTCTTTGGTCTCCACAAATTTTCAAACTCTTCAAATCTATCAAAAACGTATCTCTGTGACTCTCAAGATGACTCGGCCCTTATCTCTGGACATCAAACTTACCTAATCTCACCTTCTATCATTAACACTTACTCGGCCTCGCCTAGTTTAAACCAATAACCTTTCTGCTCAAACTGTCTTGTTTAGACTTACCGCAAATGTAAAACCCTAGCCTCAAACCTAGGTGACAAATACCTCTCTAAACCCTAGCCTCAAGCCTAGGTGACAAATACCCTTCTAAACCCTAGCCTCAAGCCTAGGTGACAAATATCTTTCTAAACCCTAGCCTCAAGCCTAGGTGACAAATACCTCTCTAAACCCTAGCCTCAAGCCTAGGTGACAAATACCTCTCTAAACCCTAGCCTCAAGCCTAGGTGACAAAAACCCCTCTCTAAGCCCTAGCCTCAAGCCTAGGTGACAAAAACCCCTCTCTAAGCCCTAGCCTCAAGCCTAGATGACAAAAACTCCTCTCTAAACCCTAGCCTCAAGCCTAGGTGACAAAAACTCCTCTCTAAGCCCTAGCCTCAAGCCTAGGTGACAAAAACCCCTCTCTAAGCCCTAGCCTCAAGCCTAGATGACAAAAACTCCTCTCTAAACCCTAGCCTCAAGCCTAGGTGACAAAAACTCCTCTCTAAGCCCTAGCCTCAAGCCTAGATAACAAAAACTCCTCTCTAAACCCTAGCCTCAAGCCTAGGTGACAAAAACTCCTCTCTAAGCCCTAGCCTCAAGCCTAGATGACAAAAACTCCTCTCTAAACCCTAACCTCAAGCCTAGGTGACAAATACCTCTCTAAACCCTAGCCTCATGTCCCTAGCCTTAAGCCTAGATGACAAATGCCTCTCTAAAACCCTAGCCTTAAGCCTAGGAGACAAGACTCCTCTCTAAGCCTTAGCAATGATTATCCCAATCTTTTAATCGCTTGGTTCTTCGGCTCGGGAAGCCATAATAATCCCAATCAATTCACACAACTATTCTTCATCAGTAAACAGTAGCCTAAGTCCTTTGGCAGCTACAGTTTCCCGCATTTTAAAGGTCTATCCTCCATTTCAAAGGGTCCGTCCCGCATCTCCAAAGGGTCCGTCCCGTACTTTCAAAGGGTCCGTCCCGCATATCAAAGGGTCCGTCCGGCATTTCAGAGGTCTATCCTCCATTTCAAAGGGTCCATCCCGCATCTTCAAAGGGTCCGTCCCGTACTTTCAAAGGGTCCATCCCGCATATCAAAGGGTCCGTCCCGCATTTCAGAGGTCTATCCTCCATTTCAAAGGGTCCGTCCCGCATCTTCAAAGGGTCCGTCCCGCATATCAAAGGGTCCGTCCCGCATTTCAGAGGTCTATCCTCCATTTCAAAGGGTCCGTCCCGCATCTTCAAAGGGGTGACTCCCACAAAAGTCAAATATTTGGCTTTTGATTCCCACACAGTTTTTTCCCACATTGCCCCATACACTTTCTCTCAGTACGCGAATCAAGACTAAACTTGGTTTATTTGCACAACACACGGAGAAATCAAGACTACACTTGATTTGTTCCATCACACACAATTTTCAAGAGGAAAATCAAGACTATACTTGAATTTCCTTTCCACACATTATCTCACAACATATCTTCACACGGAGAAATCAAGACTACACTTGATTTGTTCCATCACACACAATTTTCAAAGGGAAAATCAAGACTATACTTGAATTTCCTTTCCACACAATATCTCACAACATATCTTCACACGGAGAAATCAAGACAACACTTGATTTGTTCCATCACACGCAATTTTCAAGGGGAAAATCAAGACTATACTTGAATTTCCTTCCCACACATTATCTCACAACATATCTTCACACGGAGAAATCAAGACTACACTTGATTTGTTCCGTCACACACAATCTTCAAGAGGAAAATCAAGACTATACTTGAATTTCCTTTCCATACACAACATATTTTCCCACGGAGAAATCAAGACTACACTTGATTTGTTCCGTCACACACAATTTTCAAGGGGAAAATCAAGACTATACTTGAATTTCCTTTCCATACACAACATATTTTCCCACGGAGAAGGCAAGACTATACTTGATTCTCCTTTCCGTACATCTCCCAATATTATTCGAATCGCCCTTAGATTCGATCCCCAAAGCCTTGCCACAAATCGCATCTTTGGCTTGAGACGCTGCACGTCCGCCACTCTCGGGTACTAAACGCCCACGTTTTCGAACTACGACTTGGCTTGATTCCTCTTGGGATACGTAGGTAGCCCGACGTGAGTCCAGCCACTTGACCTACCTGGTCATCCTTTTGCGACTCAGCTCAAGCCCAAAAACCTCACATCCGCAAAATCATTGTCTTACCTCCTGAAATCCCTTTTTTTAGGACGGATCCTATTTCTTATCGTCGACCCCACTTGTCTTACAAGAAGCGTCGCCGAGGGGCTACTGTTAGTACCCGGTCCGAAAAAAGGACTGAAGCACAATTCGGGAAAATTTGGGACTAAATTGGCATTTGAAAGTTTTTTGGACCAAATTGGAATTTATGGAAAATTCAGGGACTAAACGGGAAATATGGAAATTTTGGACGAATTTGATATATAAAAATTCCTGGGATTAAATGAAAAATAAAATCCTAAAGAGCGAAATGCAAAAGAAGTCATTAAAGTGGTCAAAGTGGGCTTGGCAATAGCGGAGACGAAACGAATAATGTTTATACCAAAATCAGGCCATTTTGCACAAGGTTGGCCGGCCATCTTCTAGGCCATTTGAGGCCAATGCGGTGCAAGACTAGGCCAGGAGAAATGCAATTTGGGCCAAGCTTAATTCAAGGATTTTGGCCGATCGACCCAAGACAAGGATTTTGGCCGATCGACCCTTTGTTTAAGATAAGCTTTAAAAATAAAAATGCCGATCGACCATTTATCAGCCGCCGCCAGAACTTAATTTAAGTGCCGATCGAACCTTATTTTAAGGCCGATCGACCCTTTATTTTTGTGCCGATCGAACCTTATTTTTAAGGCCGATCGACCCTTTCAGTTTTCCCACATCACTTTCGTACCTTTTCCTCCCCAATTCCTTTCGCTATATAAACCCCACTCCGCCTCACACTTTAAACACAGAATTATTCTACGGAAAACTCAAGACAAAACTTGAGGTTTCCTCCATAGAAAACTTGAGACTAAACTCGAGTTTTCTAAGTCTAAATATTTTCTCAACACACAATTCACTCGGAAGAAACGAGACTACACTTGTTTTACCCGCAGTTCTTCCTACTCTCTTCGAATCTTCATAGATTCAATCCAAAAGCCTTGCCATCATTAGGTAAGTCTTCTGTTTATTTTTCCGTCTTTATTATCGTCTTTATTATTATGCTAGATTTATTATTTGCATGCTTAGTATTTTAATTACTTTATTTCTTGCTTATGTCATATATGCTAGATTTATGATTGTTTTAATATATTTAAATATGCAATAGCCGAGGATGATCTAGGGTTTCGCCAAGAAACCCAATGGATCTAGGAACTATTTCTTTCCTTCCACCTTAGTAATAATTGTCCCATGATCAACAATCCCCCAAGGATGAACGTTGATTAGTGCACCTTCCGAGGGCCTAACTCAAAGGTTCTAGGGTGTGATCATCAATTAATTCTTTCTCTCCCCTCCTCCTTATGCATGATCCCGTTTCTTCTATCTATTCCTGTAAACACCGCACACAACCAACACCCCATATGCTAGAAAGACCGATTCGTCGGGCAATAGGAGTGATAACGTTTCTTCTTCTGTTGTAACTTGACCCCCGAACCCAATTAACTGTTTAGCCTTTTTTCAAAGCTTTGGGCTATATCAAAGTGGCGTGACGACTCTCAAAATTAAACTAATATTTTAATATGGTTTAAAGCGAGTGTCACTAAATGAATATCCCATTTCGGTCCGACATTATATGATTATTTATTTCAAACCTCCGAATGCGCGTTGCATCGGGACGGGGTATTCACAGAGAGGGGCCTAGCACCTAGTCGGGGCCTAGGCGCCCTTAGGCGGGGTCTTTTAGAACACTGATGTTTAGTGAGGATCGGGTTTAATCCACATCACCTTTATTTATTATTATTTTTTTAAAAAAAAAAAAAAAAAAAACTTAGTCATTATTTTTATTAATAAAATATTGAGAACGTTGTCACTTTTGCCTTCACAAAAGTATATCATTCAACTTAATACTCCCTCCGTCCCAATAACTCCGTCCCAATAAAAGCTTCACCAATTACCCAAAAAGGCATCCCGTTAGAAGCTTCACCTTTCCTTTTTGACATAAAATATTATTATTTCCTCCACTCATTCTCTCTCCTACATTATTTTAATACTCACAACACCATTATAATTTATTATTCCCTCTACTAATTCTCTCTCCTATTTTCAAATTACACTCACAACATTTTTTTTCCCTCCCATTACCATAATTCCCGTGCCCAAAAAAAATGGTGAAGCAATTGGTGGGACGGATGGAGTATAAATTTATCGAGGTAGTGTTTAAGTCTCCCTCATTGTTTAGTGAGGACCAGGTTTAATCCACATCAACTTTGTTTATTATTATTTTATAAAAAACATTAGTCATTATTTTATTAATAAAATATTAGGAACATTATCTTGAGGGTGGCTGTGGCCTCAAATTAATTCTTTTAAAATTTTAATTAATTTAATGAGACATTTATCAAAAAATCCTTTTGACAAATAAATACTACAAAGAAAGACATACATGTTGAAAACTAACAAAAAAAAAAAAAACCTCATTGGTAACGTGAATGAATCAGATTGCCCTTCCAGTTCCACCACACAAACACGTGCATGTGCGCATCTATCCTGCACCAGCGGTTTGTTTCTCTCTCTTTCTTATTTTTTCCACTCAAAATTTTAAAATTCAATATACAAAATCAAGAATTCGAAAAAATAATCTGAAAAACACAATATTAATTGTATCGTTAATATGAATTAAACAAGTACATTCATGATATGATTTAAATTTTATAAATGAAAATTCAATTTTCACTTGTAAAAATCTAAAAAAATTATTTTTCATTTGTTTACAGCTGAGTATAGAACTGATAAATTTATTTCTCATTTGTCCATATTTGAGTTAAAAATTGATAAAATCATTTCCTTATTTTTCAACAACTGAAAAATCAATTTATCAATTATTTAAAGCTAAATATTTAGTTAAACTGACTTCAAGGTTGCGTGATTTCACAGTTGTGAGATGAGATGGGCCTATAAGCAGCTGAGAAATCAATTTATCAATTATTTAAAGCTAAATATTTAGTTAATATGATTTCAAAGTTGTGTGATTTCACAATTTTGTGATGTGATATGCCCTTTCAACATATTGTAGACACCAGCTCACACCCGATTGAATACATAGTTTTTCATTTTATAGTTTTTCGTTAACTTTTCATCTAATTTTGTCAAGTTCTTGACTAATTATGTTAATTTTGTACTCCCTCTGTCCCGATTTAAGGTTCTTACTTTCCTTTTTAGTCTGTCCCAAATTAAGGTTCTTACTTTACTTCTTTCCATAAATGGCAAGTATTTTATCACTATTCCCTCCACTCATTCTCTCTCCTACATTATTTTAATACTCACAACACCATTATATTCCCTCCACTCATTCTCTCTCCTATTTTATTTTCACACTCACAACACTTTCAATATAATATTTCCTCCTTACTCTCCGTGCAAAGTCAAACTCAGAACCTTAAAGTGTGACGGAGGGAGTACTAAACTGAACAACAAAGTTAACTTTTAGAGTCTTTTCTCTACTCTCTCATTTCTCTAATTCGGGCGAGTCATGCCATACACGTAGGATTTGCATGAGTCTGAGGCCCCACACGGGACTCGCGGGAGTTTCATCTTAACTGCTGATTTTCCTCTAATTTCTCTCTTTTTTGATTTGTAACTCCTGCCCATTAACTCACTGCTAATCCCTTGAAAAGGCTGGCAATTTTAACAAGTTTTTCCTCCATCTTTTCACCCATTTAGCCTGTTGGATAACTATTTGAACAAGCAATTAGTGAACATGAATTAAAATAGATTAGAATACTTAAATTAGCAAGATCGGCCTTAAGGCTCGACGGAGCGGGTGACTAACACCTTTTCGTTTTGTTACTTAACCCCCGAGCCCCTCTAGAATCTTTGGTTTCATTTCTATAAAATCAAGTAGACATTAGGTTTTTCTTATGTTCCTTTAAAAAACATAGGTGGTGACTCCAAATCACTAAAATGGATTAAAGATCCTAGGGAAACATACTAGTCATTTTTTCGGGATATATAAAGTGACGACTCCGATGGGGACGTATAATTGGTTTAAACTTGTTGCATGCTTTTAGGTGTTATATTTAATATTTTTCACAATTTCTTTTCTCAGAAGGGTCAAGTTCAGGCAAGTCTGTCTTATTTAGCCAGATTTGCACGAGTTTGACCTCCCTGGTGAAAATCGTGCGAGTTTCGCACTTTGTTATCCTGCATGCTTGTACTGCTAAACTTTCCTGCAGGGGTAGTTTGTTATAACAGATCTATGGAAAAGATAGAAAATAAATCAATCACACAACACAACGATATACGTGGTTCACCTACTTGGCTACGTTCACGGGCAGAGGGCAAGAATTTTATTATTAAGTGGCAATCACCGAATACAATCTGTAATCTAATTCACGAACTTCTTAATCACAAAAATTCACAACTGTGCAAACCCTAGATATAGAGAAATAGAGAGACCAGAAAATCCTTGTAACACCTAGAATTATTGATCTCTATCACACTAGAAATTACAACAAAAAACTGCAATTGAATAGGGCTTATTTATACTGCATATTCCTAACTCTGCAGGGTTTTCTAATTCTGCACCCACTACAAGAAATTTGACCTTTTGCGATTGCTTTTGGCAATGGCAAAAAAAGCAGTCGCGTTTGATTATATAAGGAGACAGCCTTTGTGACTGCATTTAGTGCAGTCACATTAGGTTAACGTGATGGCTAAATTGTCACGGATGCCATTACATATACTTCTTTTTGGCGCCAACCATGTAGTCCGGGCGAGAATGTGAAATTCTAAGACGATTGTAATTATTATTAAAGGCGATGGATTTAGCAATCGCGATTTATAAAAATATTAAATTAAAAAATTGGATTTTTAATTATTTTTAAAGGCGATTGATTTTGCAGTCGTGGAATAGGTTATATGAAGAAAAAAAAAGTAAAAATATTAAATTAAAAATTAGAAATCCCTTTTCTTCCCTCTCACTAATTCCACAAATGTAATTTAGAAAACCCTTTTCTTTTCCACTCTCATTCTCTCTCGTTTCCTCTTCCTCTTCCTCCAGGCGATTCTTCCTCCAGCGCCGATTTTTCCTCCAGCGTCGATTCTTGCGATTCCAAGGTACAAGGTGACTCTCTCTATCTCTCTCTCTCTCTCTCTCTCTCTCTCTCTCTCTCTCTCTCTCTCTCTCTCTCTCTCTCGCTCTCCATGTCTACTCGGTGACTTAATTTTCTTGTTTCCTAGTTTATTTTGATTAAAACTAGGATTTTGATTACATACTAGGGTTTTCAATATGCACAAATTTATAGATTGATTTCTCACAAAAATTACATTACAGATAAAGTTAATTATTGTTTTCAAAACTCCCAAAGTAGATATCTGTTTGTTCCCTCTCTTTTGATTACAAATTATGATTTTTTCTTATAATTCCTTTTCGTGGATGATTATACTAGTTTTATGGATGCATC
Source organism: Adenophora triphylla var. japonica (assembly GCA_022495995.1). Taxonomy (NCBI): domain Eukaryota; kingdom Viridiplantae; phylum Streptophyta; class Magnoliopsida; order Asterales; family Campanulaceae; genus Adenophora; species Adenophora triphylla. The sequence goes on along the minus strand of JAFEMH010000157.1, from coordinate 590,554 downwards.
TGTGTGTAATTGGTATTCCTAGTTAATTTATCATAAACAACAAAATAGATTTAATGTATTAATTTTTTGTGACAATTGTTTTTTGTACTCAAATTATTATTAACTATTTAGGTTTTTTTGATTGTTGACACAAAGTTACCCAACAACCATAATTTAATCATATTATGTATAGTTATATTAACATTTTAATTTTTCTTTGCAGAACTAATTATCTGTTTGGCTCTATTACAACTCAATACTTGTTGTGTCACATTTTTGCTATCATTTTGATACACATTTGTTGTGTTCTTAAACTTCATTTTTCAGGAATAATGTCTCATCGAGATTGGATGTATGTAAATGTGATTGATAAGTCCAAACGTGCTTTATTTATTAAGGGGGTTGAAGAGTTTATTGACTTTGCATTTTCCCACCACGAGTGTATAGAGGATGGCATGATCCAATGTCCATCATCTAAATGTGATTTTAGTTGCTATAAAACACGAAAATGTGTACGTATGTGTCTACTTTTAAATGGGTTTGTTGCTGATTATAAAATATGAAGTAGACACAAGGAATCAAACATTGAGATGGATATTGATATTGAAGATGAGGGGAATTATGACAATTGAGTTAATGAAATATTAACGGAAGCTGCGGGTCCTAATTATGAGCCATCTAATGAATATCCTAATGCTAAATCAAAAATGTTTTATGACTTGTTTGAGTCTGCAAATGAACCATTGTGGAAGGGTTGCAAGTCTGATACTGCGTTGAGTGCTATAAGTCAGATTTTACACTTTAAGTCAGAGTATGGCATACCCAATAAAGGTGTTGACCAAATACTTTTGTTTATAAAATGAATGTTGTCAGATGACAACAAGTTGCCTGATTCTTATTATAAGTGTAAGGCAATGATGAAGGGTCTCGATCTTCCTTGTGAGAAAATACATGCATGCAAGAATGATTGTATCTTGTTTTGGAGAAATAATAAAGACTTGAAAGAATGTCTTGTGTGTGGTGAGTCTAGGTACAAAATATTTGATATAACCAACCATAAAGGAAAAAATAAGCCTATTCCAAGAAAGGTCTTACATTATTTTCCACTTATTCCTAGGCTTCAAAGTCTTTACTTGTCATCAAAGACAGTAACACATATGAGGTGGGATGGTGTAAAGCATATGAATGTTGAGGGTGAGCTTATGCATGTAGTAGATGGTGAGGCATGTAAGAATTTTGATCAAATGTATGCTTCCTTTGCTGAATATGCTCAGAATTTTAGACTTGGTTTGGCTACGGATGCTCAAAATTGAGGCCATAAATGACTAAAACAACTGTGAACTTAACAAAAAATAACAGTGAACTTAAGTAAAAACAACTGTGAACATAACAAATATGCCAAATAATCTCATAAAATTGCAAAAATAGAGGCCATAAAGGACTAAAACAACTGTGAACTTAACAAAAAACAATAGTAAACTTAAGTAAAAACAACTGTGAACATAACAAATATGTCAAATAATCTCATAAAATTGCAAAAATAGAGTCATAAAGGACTAAAACAACTGTGAACTTAACAAAAAACAACAGTGAACTTAAGTAAAAATAAATGTGAACATAACAAATATGTCAAATAATCTCATAAAATTGCAAAAATAGAGGCCATAAAGGACTAAAACAATTGTGAACTTAACAAAAAATAACAGTGAACTTAACAAATATGTCAAATAATCTCATAAAATTGCAAAAAAAAAGTTATAAAATACTAAAAACAACTGTGAACTTATTAGGATGATGGATTATTTAATAATTGCCCCCATAGGTCAAATAATCTCATAAAATTGAAAAAAATAAAGGCTATAAAATACTAAAAACAACTGTGAACTTAACAAATATGTAAAATAATCTCATAAAAATAGAGCCGTAAAGGACTAAAACAACTGTGAACTTAATAAAAAACAACAGTGAACTTAAGTAAAAACAACTGTAAACATAACAAATATTTCAAATAATCTCATAAAATTACAAAAATAGAGGCCATAAAGACTAAAACAACTGTGAACTTAACAAAAAACAACAGTGAACTTAACAAATAGGTCAAATAATCTCATAAAATTGAAAAAAATAAAGGCTATAAAATACTAAAAACAGCTGTGAACTTAACTAAAACAACTTTGAACTTAACTAAAAAAATCTGTGAATTAAGTAAATAATAGTCATTTTCATGCAGAAATTATGAATTTAGCTAAAACAATTGTGAACTTCTGTTAATTGTTATTAGAACAAATGTAAAAAACAACTGTGAACTTATCAAAAACAACTGTGAACTTCTCAAATTTGCTCCAGATTATATGTTGATGTTACTAGTCTGATTCGTATTGACGATACGAACACAACGGTGATTTCAGATTTTTTTTGATTTCTAAATCTTAAGATATTTCATTTTAAAGTTTTGAGGGAAAAAAAAAAGAAAGAGAAAGAGGAGATAGAAAATGACATAGAGCCGAAATTCTTCACGCACGTCCGTCCATGTCATTTAATTAAGTGGCACAAGTGTATTTTTCATCAATTTACCGAGTGGCATAAGTGTCTTTTAATCGTGGCATAATTATAGTTTTTGAACTTTATAATGGACACGCGTGTCCATATGTAGGCAAGGGATCTAATGATCGATTCCTATATTTCATGAATTAGTTGATTGATTTCATTAGAATCATGAATCAATTGATAATTGCCCTTGTTTTTATTTTTTAAGGGAAGTGAATGTTAGGAATTGTACTACAGTTGGTCATCAATCATCATAAATTGACAAAATATGTGGCGTTACTAACTAAACCATTCTATTTTTTTATTTTTACCCAAAATAAATTTGAAAAAAAAAATAGAAAATAAGAGTCCTGTTGTGACATGACATGAAACCCGACTACTCTGGCTACAACACATTCCCTTCTCTTTCCTCTCTCCTTGTCTGTCTCTAACACAGTTTTCAATTCAATTCAAATTCTTTCAGTTTCTCATTCAATAATTCATATGGCTGTGGTCCTCTTTTTGCTTTTGTTCCACATTTTTACTTTTTAATTTCCCCCCAATAAATTCAATTTTATGTCCTCGTCGGTTAAGGACCGCCCGAGTATAGGTTATGACACTGGTAGCAGCGGCAGCGGCAGCGGCAGCGGCAGCGGCGATGGTGGCCGTGAGTGTAGCCGGGAAAACGATCGGGATAGGCGGACTGCCCATGATAGAAAATCCAAAAGGGTATCACTATTTCGATTTAGGAGCGGCAGGAAACAATCTAACGGCAGAAGCAATCGGCCTTCTTCGGCGATATCTGGCGGTGGACGATTGTGCCTGTGTTTTAAGCCAACCCCAACTTTGGATTCTCCCGGTGAGTCTCAAACAAGTGATCCCAATAGTTCGGAGTTCAAGTGTGAGTTTTTGAGAGGATTGATTGAGAAGAATGATTTTTGGTCCAAAGAATGTAATACCCATGTGGATGTGGAGAGTATTTCCTCCTCTGTTGGTAATTCTGATGAAAAATTGTAGACAATAAACTAATTTAATTGATCAATTGCTTGTTGGGTTCTGATGATCATTATTGTAACGTGATTGTACTTCCTGTTTTAAAAATACTCCCAATTATGGAGTTTTTACTGTTAAATTGCTGAGCCAAGTTGTCCAGGATGATAGGATGATGATGTTGCCTAGGGATATTATGACAGTTTGCCATTGTTGAAGAATTTATCCCACATCAGGAACTAACAAGTCTTGCCTTCAACATACAGAAAGAATTGAATTTGAGATGGAACCCCTGACTTTAACGACTTCAGGGTTAAATGAGTGTGAAGAAAGAAGTGGTCTTTATTGCTTAGGGAAATTCTGACGGTTTACGACTCTTGGGGTTGAATCAGGTTGTTGAAGGAATTGGTATGCTGATTTCAATGTTTGAAGAGAAACAAGTTTTGTGCTAGAGAATTAAGGGTGGGAGATGAAGAATAAGGTGTTGTTGAATCTCGAAACAAATGTATGATCATACATTGGGCATATTGCCTCTCAATGATTCAGTGGGATACCATCTCTGTAGAAGTTTATGCTGAGAACCTGTCTGAGGTAAATTTCCGATGTTTATTGTTTGGATTGAAATTTAGGGTGGAGTATGTCATAAAATGTGCAACATGAATTTAAATATAAGTAAGATTTGTTGCGAAATGAATTTGGAATATATTGGTTCTTTTCTGGAGTGTATATCAGGTAGCTACAACATTTGAATTCATTTTGGATCATATATATAGTTCTTATTGTTCATCCATGTTTCTTACTATTGACTTCACTGCAATGTAGCTTAATATGTGCGATTGGACTGAATAATTCTTACTTGTTGCTCCTAGTAATTGGGGTAAAATATTTTCTTATTGTTTGCATTCTTCAGAGTGAATTTTAAATTCAAGTTCTTGGCCTTGTTTCGACATAATATTAAGTACCCTAATTTGGCCATGCTTTCGTCATTATCCAGGCATGTGGATTGCTGCATTTCTATGTGCCACTCTTGGATTTTGCGTTTAGAAAAAATGATGTGGATTTATGTTGAAGATTATGTAGTACTTAATAGTAGGGAAACTGTCCGTAAGATTGTATATTTTCTTGAGGACACTAGCTATTACTAGGATCACTATGCATCAATGGGTAGTGATAATCTTTCAACTGATGATTAGAAAAGAAGGATCATGAACAATAGAAGCCACTCAGGGAAAGAGGAAAATCAAATGGGAAACAAACAAAATCAGAAAAATGTATCTCTTCAGTTGACAGGCCCAGGGTATTACAATGACTTGTCTTTTTGATACTCCTAATATTGGAGTATACTATAATCTAATTAACTCCACCAACAAAACCAAGGAGAATGCTCTCTGAGTTGTCATTTTTGATACTCCTAATATTGGAGTATATAAGAAATTACTCTTTTCTTCCCTAACTTAATAGAAAACAACTTATTAGGCAATTCATCATTAGTTATCAGTGGTTGAGACCGACATGTTTTCTTGGTTTCTTAGAAGGACAGCAATCTAACAAAGCCTCTTTATGTAAAGTTATAATTTCTCACATCCACACACACACGCACATATATACATGTGTATATATATAAACTCCCTCCGTCCCATAAAAGGTTCACTAATATTTTATGTAAAGTTATAATTTCTCACATCCACACACAGTCACACACACGCACATATATATGTGTATATATATACTCCCTCCATCCCCATAAAAGCTTCACTAATTTCTTAAAAGGACGTCCCGTTAGAAGCTTCACCTTTCCTAAAATGGCAAAGAATCATTACTATTCCACCCACTTATTCTCTCTTCTATTTTACTATTACACTCACAAAATTTTTCAAATTTACTATTTTCTCCACTCATTATCTCTCCTATTTTACTATTACACTCACAACATTTTCTTCACTCACCAATTTCCTTAATTTGTGTGCCCACCCAAAAGGGTGAAGCAATTATCGGGACGGAGGGAGTATATATTTGTATATTTTTTAGGGAATATTTATTTGTATATAATCCTTGGTGATCATTAGCAAGTATTGCCTTTGTTCCAAAATGAATGCCTAAAAAATTTCGACTTTATTTTTTAGGGCAAATTGCAATGGGATTTTTTCCAATAAGACCTTGTGATAGGATGAAATTTATCAATTAAAACAATACATTTTAAATTCTACCTTAGGATCCTAGAGTTTAAATCAAAACGACCTTAGAGTCCCTAACCCACTTTATAACAATTTAAATGGCCAAATTACCCCTATCCATTTCTTTCTCTCTCTATGCGCACTCCTCTTCTCTCTCTCTCTATGCGCAATTCCCTGCTGCTTCCTCTCTCGTCTTCTCCATCTCAATTCCTCCGTCATTCTCCATCCCCGTTAATGGCTGTTGCTGCTTCCTCTCTCGTCTTCCCTTCATTTTCTCTTCGAACATCACTCAACGATCTCGACGACGACATGGATCGTTTCCCTGCTTGATTGTTGTTCGTTTAAGAGCATCTTTGGATTAAGAGAGAGAATGGGAATTTGGGGCAGATTATGAATTCCTGCATCGCTTTCTACCTTAATTGGAACTTCGTCTTCTTCTTCCGACTCCAATTTTGGTTTCTTCAACTCTGGTTGATCATCAATTGGGACATCGCTGGGTTTCCTTAACCCTAATTGCCAGTCGATTGGGGCTTCGCAGGCCATCTATCTTGGAGCAAATTTCACTGAAATCTACACGCTTCGAGGGATTCTCTCGTCGTACCAAGTCTTTTATAGCTTTCTCAACTTCCGTTGTTTATCTCATCAAACCAATGATGCAGAATCCCAAGGAATTTAAACGAAGAATTGTTTTTCCTTTTAGATCCTCTTCATCTTCGGCTGTCTGAATTTTGCCAGTCACTTCTTTTGAATGTTGAAGGAAGGAATTCAAAATTCTCTCAGCTGTGTCATCGCATGTTATCGAAACATGAACGACATTTGAAGTTTGTGTTTTTTCAATTTCTCAGTTTAAAACTGTATGGTCAATTTCACAGTTAATGGTAAATAACTGTGTGATAGATTTCTCTATTTTTATGTCATTCTTTTGTAATAGATTTCTCTGTTTTTATGTCATTATTTTGTAGAACAACTGTAAGACCTATTTCACAGTTGTTGATTGTGATGGAATAAACTATTAAATGTGTTTCACAGTCCTAGACTTAAAAGAGTTCGGTTTCATAACTGTGAGGTCAATTTCTCAGTTATGATTGTTGAGCTCACTTTCTTAGTTATTGTGCATAACTGTGTGATAGATTTCACTATTTTTATGTCATTCGTTCATAGAACAACTGTGAAATCTATTTTACAGTTGTTAGTTGTGATGTGAATAAGTGTGAAATGTTTTTCACAATTCTAAAACCGTGAGGTCAGTTTCACATTTATTTATGAACGTGAAATGGTTTGGTTTTTGACCTTTCTAAACTGAGAACTGTGAGGTCAATTTCACAGTCATTTTTCTACTTAGTATCTGTGGTTTATCCGTTATTTATCAGTTGTTGATGATTGTTTGTACACAACTGTGAGGTCAATTTCTCAATTATGATTGTGAGGTCAGTTTCACATTTATTTATACAGTTATTTTCATCAAAATTGTGAAATAGACTTCTCAGTTTATAAATGTGAAAACCATTATACAGTTATACTCATGTGTGAACAAATGATAAATGATTTTCTCAGATTTTTACAAGTGAAAAAAAATATTTTATTTATAAATTTTGAAATATATGATGAGTAAACTTGTTTGATTCGTCTTGGCGATGTGATTAAAACAGTGATTTCAGATTATTTTTTCGACTTTTAAATTTTGAGATATTGCATTTTAAAAATTTAAGAGAAAAAAAAGGAAGAGAGAGAGAAAAGTAAAGTAAAAAAAAAGGAAAAGAGAAAGAGATAAAAAAAGAAGAAGAAAACGATAAAAAAAAAAAAAGAAAAGAAGAGAGAGAGAGAGAGAGAGAGAGAGAGAGAGAAGAGAGAGAGAGAGAGAGAAAAGTGTGCGTGTGAGGCTGTGAGTAGTGGGCGCGTGAGTGGGCGGGTGCAAGGACAAAATTCGGTCCAGAAAATATTTAGGAATTTTTTTGGGGGTTTTGATAATATTAGTCCTTAAAGGTAGTTTTTATTTGGATTGAGGACTATTTGGTCAAAGCCTCAATTGCAATTTGTTTACCCAACTTTTACCAACTATTGCAATTTGATTCATAACATTGAATTTTTAGCATTTTCATTCCCCACATTGACATTTTGTCTCAATCCAATGTAAATTTTGTTAAAAAACTAAGGCTCCGTTTGTTTCACCGTAAAACATTTTCCGGAAAATGTTTTCCGGAAAATAACCTGTTTTACGGTGTTTGGTTAGCCCCCGGAAAATGTTTTCCGGAAAATAACTCGTTTTCCATTTGTTTGGTTGCCTAAGTAAAACGTTTCGGAAAAACATTCTACAGCCCTTCTAAGTAAAACGACCTGCGACCTTGTCACAAGTAAAACATTTTCCGAAAATGGAGGCATTAATGT